>CM059873.1:41902972-42254897 GCA_030490815.1 Acer saccharum
TTCAGAGATGGTACAAGGAATTTGAAAAATTGATCCAAGAGGACTTGCAAGAGGTGGATGACCGTATGGAAGAAGATGAGGTCTGCTATTTTTCTCTTTTTGTTGGTCACTGAACTATTTTTCCTGTCTTCTTTGAGATTTGCATCTACTGGAATTGTATAACTAATCCGTTTTGTGAATGTGATTATGCAGATTGATGCTGCAGAAGTGATAGAAGAATATGAATTGTTGGAGCAAAAGTAAGTTCAGCATGGCCAAGAGCAGCAGTTAAAACACCATTATTATCAGCTGCTAGTGTATTGATCTTTCTTTACTTATGATTCTTGCTTACCTTTTCCTTTTTTTTAAATACTCAGGACCTCATTGGAGAAAGTGGAGATGCTAAAGAAGAGGAGAACGGAATTGGAGGCTGTCAGGTTAGCCAAACGCAGCAAGAGTTCAGAGGTGGGGCTCCTAACAAGTCTACGCGTGAGGATTCATCCAGTGATGATGACGATGATGGGAATTTTGCCGTTGATTGGAGAGCTCAGCACCTGTGATCTCTCATTCCTGGTAAAAGTCCCTCTCTTTCTAGTGGGTGAAAATGTATGTGTGCCAAGCTGATTTGATAATTATATGGGTGTCTTTGCTGTGTCCCAAAATACAGAGTTAGACTTGCAGAAAGCATTACATATGAGAACTGTGAAAACCATGCGATTTAAATCTGTCTTTTTATATCATATATTGATATCTAAAATGCCTAAAAAAAAAATTATATGATGTTACTGACAGGCAGCAAATTTACGTTTTTGGCAATGTTTGCTTTCATTTGATATGATTTATGTGAAATTGTGAACATATATGTTGGTTTAACCCTATATATTGTCCTATCTCTTTAACTTATTAAAGGGAATTGGTTTCAATCTTGGTGTCTTTGCAAATCTTAGAAAATAATCTGAGAAACAATACAACATTTGCTATTTATGCTTTCTAAAATCCAAAAATGAAAAAATAATGTTTTTAAAACAGATCTAAACCCGAGAGACATTTTGCATCGTGTCTTCAATAAATACTGACATGCTTTCTATTTTTGTTGATGGTTTTGCAGATGAAGGTATCAATTGAACCAATTATCTTGATAAGAAGAGTGATATACCCGGATTAATGGCTCTCATTCCAGAACGATGCTTGTGATTCTGAAGGAGCTTCGAATTTCCAAGGTTGGAGTATAAGACATCTTAATTAGTGTCATTAACAAGGTGAAACTTGAGCTGTATGTATATAGAGCAAAGTAATTGAGCAGATGAAGTTGTAAAAAGGTTTTGATGATGATTCTGTTTGACTCATTAGCTGGTTCCACATTCACAGCTTCACTGAGACTTGTTAATTGTATCAACAAGTTTTTCATATATATAATTTTTGACAGTGACAAGTTTTCCATATTGATACTAAAACATTAAATGTAATTTTTGCAAATGAAAGATGAACGATAGTATTTGTATTTTTTTAAATTTTTTAACCATTGAATTTAAATCTAATTGATATCAACTATTTTGTATAGCTCCTATCATTTATTAAAATAAAGGTGGGAAAATTTCTTTAATTGAAAAAGGAAATAATTGGTTTACATTTACAAGAGGCTTCATTTTCTTATTATTGTTTTAAAAAAAAAAAAAAAAAAAGAAATGAAGATAAATATTATGATTCAAACAACTGGATTTTTTCTCTAAACTTTGCGAAGGTAATAAAAAAAGGCCTTAAAAGTTGAAACCTATAAAACGTTGCAAACAAAGCAAAAATTGTCGCAACAAACAAGAGAGTTGCAGAAATAGAATGGCTCTTCTTGCTGCTTCTTCTTCTTCTTCAACTCTCCAATTCCTCCCCCGACTCCCAATTCCCAAACTACCCTTCTCTTCACCTCCTCGAACACTCAACCCATACAGCAGAAGACCTCGTCAATTCTCATCACTCGTCGTTTCAGCCAAAAACGACAAGAAACCTCCAATTACTAAAGAAGCCGCGAAAACTAACAAAACAGAGGAAGTGGAAGTGGAAGTAGAAGAAGAGCTTCCATGGATTCAGGAGAAAGCTCTGGACTTGGTGGAGTTCACGGGCTCTGTCACTCAAGCCCTCCCTGGTCCCAGAGTCGGCCAGAGCAAACCCTTGGATTCTCGCCGTCCCTCTCGCCTATCTCGGCGTCACTTTCGTTGTCGCTTTCATCAAGACCGTCAAGAAGTTCAATTCCCCCAAGTTCAAGCGCAGGAAGTTGGTGGGTTCATTGAAAAATTCGATTTTGATTGATGGATTCTGTTTCATTTCATTTTAATTTTTTTTGGGTCCAGGTGAACAAGAATGCGATGCTGTGCAAGGCAATTGATGAGTTGTTCCAGCGCGGAAAAGATGCAGTGGAACCATCAGCTTTGAAGGAGCTTGTTGAAAAGGTATCTAATTTGAAGCATTATTGCTATAAAGATTGTATTTTGATGATAGCAACTGCTGATTCTGATTCGCATCCAGACAGGTTTTAGTATGGAGGACGTTTTGCGGAAGTACATTCGCTACACCTTGAATGAGAAACCGTTTAATCCAGAATTGGTTGTCAACTTGATCCAGCTCAGGAAAGCTACTACGTTGGAACACACTCAGGTTGCTGAGATTTTAAATGATATCTCAAGGCGGATTGTGCGAGAAAAAGGTATAACGTTGTGGCATTGTTAGTATGCTTTCTATTTATCCTAGTCACGCAATTCCCTTGTACCCTTTGGAGCAATGGTCTCGCTTTGTATATTATAGTAGATGATGAAAATGCAGGGTATTGATGATCTTGTCTAGTTTTGCGAAATATTTGATAGCTTATTGACTGGACTGACCATCTTGAAATGATGCAATATATGGATAATTTAGTCATGCCAGTAAGTAATTGTATGTCGACAAATTACTACTATTTATCGGCAAACATTATCTATTATGAGCTTTGCCTTACGGAGATAATCATCCGGAAATATCTTTTCCCTCCTAAGAAAAATTTGAGGAAAGGGGGTTAGTTTTATACTAGATTTGGGACATGAATTATGAAAAAAATGTATTCTTACAATCCTAACTTTCCTGATTTCAAGTAAATTTCCTGTGGTTATATACCATTGATGTAGGCTTACATGAGATCTCTAGCTTTTGGTTGATGACTGAACAGTGAACACACATAACATCTCCAACTCAGTTATCGGCACCTTAACCTGTACCTTGGCCTAGGTTCTAGATTGGCTTACGTGATGCTTTGCTTGTCATAAAAATGCCATCATTGTCACTGAAAAGCTGGGAAGAATATTTTGAGCCATGGTTATTTTAAGAATTCAAGCTTAAAATCAGAAAGTGAAGGTCAAATTATAATCCATGGTCTTAAGGTAGTTGTCAATGTAAAGTTAATATCTTGTTTCCGTTGCCTTCTTCCTAATTTCATGGTGCCTAGTTATCGGTAGAGAGGTTTCATGTTCTTAATTCTTCTTCTTTTTTTTTTTTTTTTTTTGTTTTTTTTGTTTTTTTTGTTTTTTTATATATTTTTTTAGCGATAAGGGTGTTTAGAAAGAAGTATCTTGCCCTCAATGACCAGAGGTTCTAGTACATGGTTCCTCTCCTTGAGAACTATATGAAACTAATTTGGAGAACAGCCTTAATTTTGATGTTTGTGTATGATTTCAGGTCCAGTTGTCTTGAATATATCGGGGTACTCTGAAAGGGGATTTAAGCGAAAACTTGCTGTGCAGGCCCTTTTTGGGAAGGTTTTCTATCTATCTGAGGTAAGTGGCCAAACTGTCAGTGAGATAACCTTCGACAACACCTATTTCTTGTTTTAAATTTCTTTATTCGCATTCCTTTGTATACAAACGTTTTTTCCCTTGTTAAGTTAATCTTTCATATGAGGGTTGAAAATTGAAAATGCTTTGTGTAATGTTCAAAATCAGCCTTATTGTAGCTTCTCGACTATCCCTGAAGATGTCTTGTTGTTTGGAACTGTTGATTGCAGCCAAGAGTGGACTTTTGGTCGACTCATGGGATGGTTCCCTACCTCCTGAGCCGTCTATCTGGGCTCCTTGAATATTTGTGCATTTTGGTGGTTTTGTTTATATCTGGAATCCAGATACGAATGACAATTTTGACATGGCTACTCTGATACTCTGAATCTTAATTGGATCATGATGTCAGCCTATTTGTGCAATGTTACCTGCTATTACTCTTATTTAGTTTTAAAAATGTGAATTAATTGTGCTTTTGTTCTAAACTTGTGGTCCAGCTGACAGAGTTCTGTTCAAGGGATAGCTCCTTAATCGTCAAGGAAATATTCGGGGTTACAGAGTAGGTTTTCGTATTAAGTTCTTACTCTTTAGTTCTTTAAGGAAACGAAAATGCTTAAATAAACCAATTTTAAGCATTTTGTTATTTCTCAACTCTTTCAACCATGCTCATGACATTTGTTTCTCTTATCTTTTTCTCAGTGAAGATGCAGACAAACTTCGGCTTCATACTCTTTCAGAAGCTGGCGATATGGATTCGCTTGAGAAGATGATTAACGATTCAGATTCAGAAGATGCCGGTGAGAACGTTGTTGAGGGGTCACCGGATGAAGAGGTTCTCCAATAGACAATGATCCTAGCAAATCTTTTCTACAAAACATGTCGTTCCGGAATTTTTGTAAACTTAAAGAATTTTTGTTGAGTTGAGTCAGCCAGTTCATATTCATTGTTATACGAACGTATGAAGTTGGATTTTTGGTAGTACTGTCAGATTGACTAGAAATTGAATTGAACCCAAGGCAGATTTTACAGTCTCCTATTCTCTCTATTAGTATTTTTACAGACGCATTTAGTAATGTTGTGGTTGGATGGTCATGTAATCTAATTATCTCTAATATCTATAAAAGATCCTTTAAGAAGTTTATTTGAGGTCCTTAAAATTTCAACTTCAAGAGGTTCCACAAAATTTCCTGATTCTGCCTCATTGATTTTTAGTCAAATTAATTGAAGTCTTAAAAATGTTGCAAACTTGTAATGGTCTACTGGATTAATTGCCTAATAATTTTATTTGATGTTTTTGCAAAGGAATTTTTAATTTAAATACTGAAGGAATATATTTTTGTACTTGATTTTTTTTTTTTTTTTTTTTTTTGGACTGGAGAAATTTAATTTCTTTGTGTGTGAAAGATGAACTATTTTAATGATATTTAGCAATGACAACCTCACAAGTCACATCTGGTTATAAAATTTTTTGGGTAAATTGCAATAACATACCATCACATTTGCTAATAATACTGTTAGATCGAACATTTACTATAATTATAAAAAGATACCCTTGATTGCTTTGACCACAGTTAGACTTAATGGTAGACTAAACGGTGCAGGGGCAAAAGGGTCTTTTTCTCAACAAATCAAGCAAAAAAATTATTTAATTATAAAAAATAATATATATTTTTTGGTGTACAGGAAGGCAACGCCCAGATAAAAAACTAAGACAAAAAGGAAACAGAGCACTGTCTAGTGCTCATAACGCCACTACAATCAGCAACCAAAATTTCCTTAATAGTAGAAGGAGGGCCATCAAAAAACAGGATACCAAGCTCCTTGTCATACCCCAACCGAGCCAATGCATCAACCATGAAATTGCCTTCCTTAAAAACATGGTTCACAGTACAATCCCAATCACCACCAATCAATAATTTGCAGCTTTGAATAAGGTTAAATAGAAGGTGATTGATGCTGGAATTCTAGGCAACTCGTTGCACAATCAACAAAGAATCAGTCTCAACAACCACTCTCTTGAATCCTAACTTCCAGGCCATGGAGAGACCTTCAAATAAATCCCAAGCTTCAGCCTTAAGCACACTACCAGCACCAATATTCATAACAAAGCCATTAATATATTCTTTCTTATGATTTCGCAAGACACCACCAGCTGTAATCACACCAGACTCCTCATTACAGCTACCATCCACATTAAGCTTCACCCAACCTTCAAGAGGAGGCACCCAGGCCACCGCAGTAGAGATGACATTTCTAGTAGGGCCAACCACATTTGTATTCAGCCAGTCTTTACAGAACTTAGATATGACCAAATCAGGGGAATGGGGAATAGAAAAATCTTGCTCAAAAACCTTGTTACATCTCCACTTCCAAAGAAACCAAATCACACTAGAAAACAGCAGGTAGTTGGGAATGTTGCTAGGACCCAACTTCTCACTTCTAAGCATCTTATCAAACCAAACATTAATCTCATCTTTAAAAGAAATGGAAGATGTGATACCTGTACAAATGCTCTCCTAAACATTAATAGAAAAGCTGCAATTACGAAGCACGTGATCAATATCCTTAATACCTACACTACATTTGGGACACGAAGTATCAACAGTCAAGCCACGAACTGCTCTTTGAAGGTTGGTAAGGATCTTGCCATGAAGCACAATCCAAAGGAAATGTTGAACTCTAGGGAGAATTTTAAGGGTTCAAATAAACTTCCAAGGCCATAACGACAGCCCACCCTCCTCTAAAACCCCTCTATAGGCTGAATTCACAGTAAAATTGCCATCTTGATTCCAACCCCAAACAGGTCTATCAGGGCCACTGTGTGTCCTTCTAGCATGTAGGCTAGCCACCTTATGAATTATTGACCAAGGAATGACAGAAGCAAGAAGGGAAATCTACCACACACCTTTAACCATATAGTAGTCCACTGTTTGAGACAGAAAATCACCCTCAAGACTGGTCATAGCGTGATCCTTGAGAACTCCCATGCCTGGAGCCCAATCATCAGTCCAAAAAAGGATTTGATCCCCTTTACCAATTCTCCACTTCAACCCTTTAGAAAGCAACTTGGTGCCATGTATAATGCCTTTCCAAGTGCTAGAACAAGGAACACCTCTAGTATGAACAATATCAAGAAGAGATTTATTATGAAAATCCTTATGCTTAAAGAGCTTACACCAAAAAGCTTCCTCATTCTGCAGCAGCCGCCACCCATCTTGGCAAGTAAGGCTTGATTCATAATCTTAATTTTCTTGATACCTAAACCACCATTTTTTTTAGGCCTACAAACGGTATCCCAACTAATTAAATGGACAGTCTTCTTATTAGGAGTATGACCCCAAAGAAAATTTCTATTAAGCTTATCCAATTTATGACATATCTCACTGGGAAGCTTGATTGATTGCATAGTATAAACAAGTAAGGCTGAAGTTACAGCTTTGATGAGAGTAACTCTACTTGCCAAGGAAAGCGTGTCACTTTTCCAAGCCGCCATTCTCTTCTAAGTTTTCTCAACTAACTCATTATAGGTTTGGTTACTAATCCTCCTATGGATAAGAGGGACACCCAAATAATAACCAAGGTTAATTCTTCTAGCGTCACCCTCTTTAATGTTAGGGGAACATAAAACTCTAGATTTAGCGAAGCTTATCTGCTGTCCAGAAGTCCTGTAGAAAGTATCTAGACATTTTTCCATGATTTCCGCTTGAGAGATAGTAGCTTGCCCAAATAGGATGAAATTGTTAGCAAAGAAAAGGTAGGAAACCTCAGGACCACCCCTAGAAATCCTCACACTTTTCCAAGTACCATGCATCAAATTGTGTGAAATGATATACGAAAGCTTTTCCATGCACAACACAAATATATAAGGGGAGAGAGGGTCTCCTTGCCTAATACCACACCCAGGATTAAAAGCATCTGTTGGTTCCCCATTCAAAATAACCTAATATTGGACACTAGTAATGCACCACATTATCAACTTCACAAGCTTCTCATCAAGGCCAATCTCAACAAGGACACTTCAGATGAAACTCCATTGAAGCTGGTCATAAGCCTTAGCAAGGTCTATTTTCCACGCCTTATACCCTTTCTTTCCTTTAATGGTTCTAAACTTATGGAGAATCTCTTGAGCAACTACTATATTGTCCTGAATTTGCCTTCCAGGCACAAAGGCCACTTGGTTAGGACTAACAAGCCAAGGCATAATATCCCTAAGCCTTTGAACAATAATCTTGCTAATCACTTTGTAAGTAGAGTTACAAAGGCTAATAGGTCTAATATGGGTCATATCAAGAGGACTGGGAGCTTTAGGGACAAGAGAAATAAGAGTGTAGTTAACACCAATAGGGAAGGTACCAGAGTTGAAGCTATCCACAACCAAGCTAATCAATTCCTTCTTACACACCTCCCACTGATTTTGAAAAAAGACAGTCGGAAACCCATCAGGGCTTGGGGCCTTTAAGCCACCAATCCTAAAGAGACTAAACCTAACCTCACCCTCACTCATTTTTCTGGATAAATTAATCTGCACATCTTCTTCCAAGTAGGAAAGAGATGAGGAAGTGAGTCATAATTCTCCAAATCAGCTTGGGTAGAGAAGAGTTTTTGGAAGCATGAAATGGCAATTTCCTTCATACTAGCTTTATCACACTTCCAAATACCATTCTCACCTTTAAGGCCCTCAAGCTTGTTGTATCTCCTTCTAATCATAGTCGATAGGTGAAAAAACCTAGTATTTCTATCCCCCTCCTTGAGCCAAGTATTTCTAGATTTTTGAAGCCAAAAAACCTCCTCTTGCTCAATGATGTTGTTATACTCCTCTCTAAGAGTGGCTTCAAGATTAACCAAACCAAGATTAAATCTTTCGCCAAGGCTCTTTGGATCCCCTAAAGCCTAGTAAGAATTTCTCTTCTTTTGGAAAATACACCTAAAAGTGGACCTATTCCACTCATTGAGATTATTGGACAGATTATGAATTTTATACATAAGACTGTCCCCATTAGGCTCCCACACACGCTTCACCAGATCACCAAAATTTTCATGCTTAAGCCACATAGCCTCAAATCTGAAAGGTTTAAGATTACTGAGGGGGATCTGAATGCTATGAGGACATAAGAGAATAGGGCAATGATTAGAGGCAATTCTAGGCAAATGTTTAACATAGCCTTCCGCAAACATGACCCTCCAATCCATCGAACAAATAGCTCTATCCAGTCTTTCCCATATATCCTCACTCATACCCCTCCTAGTCATCCAAGTATATTTTTGCCCAATAATACCTAAATCAATAAGCTTATTTCTACAAATCCAATCCACAAACCCTGATTTAGAGAATAAATTCCTACCACCTCTTTTCTCCTACCCATCAACAATCTCATTAAAATCCCCCATAACACCCACAGACCTTAAAACATCTCCTAATGGCACTCAAATAATTCCACAGACTTATTCTAACAATCACATTAGGGTTAGCATAAACAAAAGTAACAACCCAAAACTTAGAGCCCTCAGCCACCACCACAGTGATGATGTGCTTAGAGCTAGCTACCATTTGAAGCTTCACATTCCTATTATTCCATAACAACCAAATGCCCCTAGAGAACCCAGAAGAATCAACAATAAATTTATCAGTAAACCCTGATTTTCCCACAATTTTGCAAGCTCTAGAGCCACTAACTCTAGGCTCCAAGATAGCAATAACATCAAAGTGAAACATTTTCCTCAAGTCAGAGATAACAATATCAAAGCCTTTCTTACCCGCACCCCTTACATTCCATGTACAAATCATAAAAATAAAAAGAAAAGAGAAGAAAAGTTACCTAGAAGGCACCTATTCCGTAGCAACCTCCATTGCCTCACGAAGCTTCAAGGCAACCATATCAAAATTATTATTACCAGCCACATCCACAGTGACCAAACTATTCTCAGCCTCCCCATTCAAATTAGAGATGCAATCAGCCTTAACTGGAAGAGAAATGTTGTCAGCATCAACTGATTCCATAACCTCCTTATGAAGCAACTGTAGAACTTCAGAGTCCTCTATATCCTCTTCCATATCATTCGGTTGGGAACACAAACTCTGTTGCTTACCCTTGGTATTAGGCTTGTTACTTCCTTTAACCCATTTCTGCTCCACATTTTCCTTGAACGGTTTGTTGAAATACACTTGATCCGGCACATTGACAGGCAAGAACTTGCTGGACGAGGGGCAGCTTGATTGAGACTTTCGAAAGGCCCTTATGTTGGATATTTCAGCTAGCACTATACTAGGTGTAGCCTTAGCTTGACCGCCAGACTCACCCTCCTTATCTTCAGAGAGGATTGTGAATCTAGAACCCCTCAAATTCTTGACTCCATCCTTCTTAGGAACCACTTGTTTCCTAGGCTCTTTGTTAACTAGACTTTTGCCAGACTCCTTCCCAACTACTCCAGCTTTTCCAATTTTTTCAGCTCACGAATGGAGGTCCCCCAAAATCCCGACTGCTATTCCCTACCTTTCCATAATTTCTCATGTTTCTAGGTTTCTTGTTACCATAATACTGTCCCTCAATATTTTTCTATATCTCCCATAAGATACTTGCATCCAAGGACCATGAGAGTCCACCATACCATCCCCTGCATCAATAACTACCTCAGCAGACTTCTCATTCTCATTTTACTGCACAACACCCTTTTTGCAGTTGTCTTTGCTATGACCCACTCTACCACATTGAAAACAAATTAAACACAAATTTTCTTACTCCACTCTAATAGTCCTATCATCAATCTCAAAAGAGCTCTTGAGAGGCTTAGTAATGTCAATCTCAACACATAATCTAGCAAACCATCCCCTAGCTTGGGATTCAATTATGGGATTCACTTTGTAGGTACCCCAACATACTACCTATCTTCTCAACAATTCAACATCAATCCACTCCATTTCTGAATATCTTCCTCACCAGGCATGAAATTGGGCCTCCATTTCTGAACAATAAGGTACTAATTCGTAATAATCCATGGCCCTCCAGTGAGCACGAAATCCAGATCATCAAGCATCTGAAATCTAGCAACAAAATAGCCATCCTCTAAGTCGGTGAGCTGCCATTGACCAATGAGTGGCCATTTCTGGCTTAGTTTCGAAATCATGAAGTTGAGAGTGTGAAGCCTCCCCATAATTTTCAGAATTAGGGCATTAGCCCACGGTTTACAGAGTTGAAGTTTAACTCTGTAGATAGCTTCATGGCGGGACCATTCAGACCCTCAACAATCATATATCCCCATCTCTAATCTTCAATTTCTCCTTCCCAGTTCCAAACCTTGACCATGAACCTAGGCTAGAATTGCTTAGAAGTTTCGATTTGAAGCTTTCACTTATAGGCTTCCTCATTTTACCAGTGTCGACATCATCCCAGGTACGAGGCCACTTTACACTTGTACTACTATCTGGTGGCTTCGACTTCAACTTCTCATCTTGTCCCAGCTCCGGTTGAGCTGAGAACTTGAAGATTTCTTCCATGGATCGAGAAACAGAGCAAAAAGAGTGGTGCGTGAACAGTAGTCGTGAAACAGATCTTACGTGCTAAGCGCGTTCAAATTAGAAAAAAAAAAAAAAAAAAAAAAAAAAAAAAAAAAAAAGGGGCTCACGCGCTTCTTTCTAGAGCTAACGATGATATCATACTAGTTTTTGCTTTGGAGGAAAACTAAAAATTTAAATTTTCTTTTAATCAAAATATAAAATAAATGAATAATTGAAAAAAAAAAAAAAAAAAAAAAACTTTGAACCCTCCATTGGAGATCTGAATTCTTTCTTCTTCATCAGATTTTTTTTCTTCAATCTTGGAAATTCAAACACATCATTAAAAATCCAGATCCAACTAAATTCAACACAAAAGAAAATATCCACTTTTTTCTATTCAATTTTTTTTTTCTTAAACCTGGAAATTCAAACACATCATCAATCCATATACAAGCACCCATACTTCATCTTTAATCAAAATTCTAACACAACGAAAAAAAAAATTCAATCGCCCATCCATGTTCAATCGTTTTCAGCGGAATCTTCATCTTTTCTAGTCGCAGATGGGTCACCAATTTTTTCTTCAATCAAAATCACATCTTCAATCGCAAATGTTTCACCAGAAGATGCGACCTTTCTGCGATAGAGCAAGACTCCATTAGACTTTATAAGATGGAGTCAACTCCATTAAGATAAGAGTCAAGCTCCATCAGACCCCATCTGAGATGGAGATTGGAGACCCTCCATCTCCATTGATGTAGCAAACACAAATTCACACCATATCTAAACCAAAGTCTAACTTCTTCTTGTTCACAGCTTCCACCAAATCAAAACTGGTTTAATGGAGGGAGAGTTCACCATGGCTTTATTAATGTATCCTAAAAAATAAGATTTGACGGCTCTTCAGGCATGTAGAAAGGAGAAGTGGGGCGACGGCTAGGTTTAGGGACTGAGGGTTTTGTGAATGGTGATTGTAGTGTGGTTTAGGTGTCGGATTTTTTTATATATATTTTTTTCTATTTCACAAAACAAAATGTTGCTAGTGATTTTATTTAAAATTTTCTTCTTACTTTTGATATATATTTTAAAAGTTTTTTATTGTTTTCTTTTAAATTTTTTGAATCATTACATGTTTCTTCAACATTTTGAATTATTACTTGTTTCTTCAACACTTATAAGTTTTTAAGTTTTAATCATTACTTTTTATTTTTTTTATCATTTATTTAAATAAATAATTAAAATAATTGATAAATATTAAGGGAGGGCAATTCAGACATTTCTATCTCAAAGTCAAGATTGCTATTAAGTTTAACCTTGTTCAACGGAGTCAAGGGTATTTTTCTGTAATTAAGGAAAAAGTTCGATCTGACAGTATTATAGAAAAATGTAAGGGTATGTTATTGCAATTTACCCAAAAAATTTCTCAAAAAAATATGTATTCAAAAAACTAAAATAAAAAATCTGTATATAAAATTAGTAGAATTTGCAAATTTAATTAAATAAATTGGATGCTTTGTTGGAGGAGGAGAAGTTTTGGCAGTAGAGATCATGAGTTGATTGGCTTAAAGGGGGGGACCGAAACACAAAGTTCTTCCACAAGAAAGCGTCTCCAAATCTCCATATTGGATTTCCACCAACATCCATAGAGATCTTCATGGAAGGAGATCCTCCCCTGCCGTGGTAGGGGAAGTCTCACCTCCTCCAGTTCGTAGCGGGAAGGCTCAGGCCTCCCTTAGCTGCAAACGGGGGAGGTTTCACCTTTTGTTTTTTTTGTTTTTAAATTGCTTTAAATCTTCACAATCCATCTCAAAGATAGATAATGGAGATCCATTATTTTTTTATAAAAGTTATTTTTAAAAATAAAAGTTTCATTTTATTTATTATTTTTAATTTGATCTCAACCATCCATCTTGGTCAAAGATGGATGGTGGAGATCTTGTTTTTTTATTTTTATTTTTAAAATTTTATTAAATTAAAGGTAAAATGACGATATTACCTTTTTTGTGTTAAACTTAACGGTCAACCATGGTCAAACTCTAACGGCATGAGAGGTGAGTGTCAATTAATGAGAAAGTTATTTTTTTAGTGTAAAATGACAAACCCCAAAGAGTTTGGTGCAATTAGCTCTTTTGTTTATGAATTCCTAAAGATTCGCTGGGACATCATATTAGAGACCGTTGATTTTTAATATTAGAGTTTGCCTAAGTATAGTCTACTTGTTTTGATTGTAAAACAAAGTTTGATTTTTATTTTTATTTATTTATTTTATTGTTTTGTTTTTGTTTTATCAATGAGTTTGAGAGATAACTTTGTATATTGTTAACTTGTTTTATAAATATTTTAAAATTATATTTTTCGAAATATTAATGATAAACCCCTCATACCATGAGGTTGCAAGTTTAAGTTCTCCCCTTAAAAAAATCAAAATATATAATTTCTTCATATAATATTCAAACTTTTTTAAATGATGGCTTGAATGAGTTCGATATAAAATAATAATAATAATAATAAGCTTTTTTAGCAAACATTACCCCCTATATTTAATTACGTTCCAACTCTGCATATAAACATGCAAATTTCACCGCCGCACTAACCACACAAAATACTATGTTTAATATAATCATATTGTTGTAAATTAAATTGAAACACTTGATAATATAATAGAAACAAGATGAGAGAGTAATAATATGATAAAGTTATAATTAATAGGAGAGAAATAAAAAAAATAAGAAACAAAGAGAGATAGGCGAGAGAAACAGAGTACATTGCCTTTTATTGATTTGAGTGAGAGTGTTAGTTTTTACAACAACTTTTTGTAATTACAATGAAAGCCATATATAGGCAAGAAGAGAGGGTAATTGATGTAATATTCCACTCTTAAATATGAAGCAAATCATAGAAGCTTGCCATATGGCATGGATTATTCAAGAAGACAAAGAATTCATGTGGTGTAAAAGCCACACACGTGTAACACTCCCCCTTGGATTTTTCACCACTTGTATTTTAATTTGCTAGGAAAAACCCAGTGGGACAAAACCTTAGCAAATATATATATACAATGATCTTCTGGATCAAGTGATGTGAACAGGTTCAGAACTGCCTCACTAAAACCTTTCCAGTAAAACCCAATGGGACAAAATCCGGTAAAAGGAAAAAGAGTACAGTACCCATATTTATATTTAAAATTTTTCTCCCCCTGATGAACGCTCCCACTGAATGAAACTTCAATATCAATCATGTAATTTACAAAGCCGACGCATGCCAATTCCGTATACCAGTTTCTCAAAGTTGATGTAGGCAATGTTTTGGTAAACAGATCTGTAAGATTATCTGTAGACCGTATTTGTTTAACATCAATTTGTCGGCTCTGTTGAAGTTCATGAGTATAGAAGAATTTAGGAGAAATATGTTTGGTTCTATCTCCCTTGATATATCCTCCTCTAACTTGAGCAATACAAGCCGCATTATCTTCGAATATTGGTGTTGGCATTTCTGTAGATAATGGAAATCCACAAGTATTTTGAATATGATAAATAACTGACCTTAGCCACACACATTCTCGGCTTATTTCATGAAGTGCACGGATCTCAGAATGATTAGAGGATGTAGCAACAAGAGTTTGCTTTGTGGAGCGCCAGGAGATTACTGTACCATTATATGTAAAAACATATCCCGTTTGTGAACGGGCTTTATGGGGATAAGATAAATACCCAGCGTCAGCATAACCAATTAAACCTGAAAAGTTGTTGGATTTGAATAATATAATCCCAAATCTTTCGTTCCACGAAGATAATGAAAAAGATGTTTAATCCCATTCCAATGTCTCCGAGTTGGTGCTGAACTGAATCTAGCAAACAAATTTACTAAAAATGCGATATCTGGTCTAGTACATTGAGCCAGATATAATAAAGCACCAATTGCATTAAGATATGGTACTTCAGGACCAAGTATCTTTTCACTATCTTCAAGTGGCTGGAATGGATCTTTCTTAGGATCAAGATTTCTAACAACCATGGGGCTACTTAATGGATGAGCATTATCCATATTAAATCTTTTCAGGATTTTTTTCAATATATGCTGATTGATGGATAAGTATTCCATCTGATTTACGCTCGATCTCCAGGCCGAGACAATATTTTGTCTTCCCTAAGTCTTTCATTTCAAATTCCCTCTTCAAATATTCAGCAGTTTTCAGGAGCTCTTCAGGAGTTGTAATTAAATTCATATCATCAACATAAACTGCTATAATAGCAAATCCAGATTCAGATTTCTTTATGAAGAACACATGGGTGTATAATATAATTATTATACCCTTATTTTATCAGATATTTACTGAGACAGTTACACCACATCCGTCCAGATTGTTTTCAATCCATATAAGATTTTTGTAGATTCATCAAATACAGATTACGAGATTTCGGTTTACATGCTTCTAGCATTTTAAATCCTTCTGGGATTATAAATATCTGCACTGAGTGAACCACATTGAAAATGATTACTACGTTTAGAAGACGTATTTCAAGCAGCCAAATTTATCAAAAATTCAGAACGTAATCGTATTCATCTATAGTGAATACCGAGTTTCTATAAGAAACCTTGTACTACGAGTCGTACCTCATATCTTACGATCTCGTTTTTCTCATTACGTTTCCATATAAAGACCTTTTAGTATCCAACTAGTTTGACATCTTCAGGTGTCTGGAGAACTATTGGTCTAAATACTTTATGTTTGGCTTATGAAGTCAATTCTTCTAGAATTGCGTCTTTTCATTTAGGCCAATCATGCCTTTTGTATACAATCATCGATACTATGAGTTTTATAATCATCATTTCAGTAGCTACTGTATTTGAAAATGTATCACTGATGATTGTTTATTCACTATTCCACATTTCTCATGTATGATTTATAGAAAATTATTAATTCTTCTATTCTTGTATCTCTGTAGAGATTTCTTCTATTTCAATGGATTTAGTCATTTCATAGACTCGTGTCTCTTTATATATATCAAACTCTTATTGAGTTGATTTAGAGAAAGTGGATTTATTTAGATATGAAAATATATCACTTCATAAAACAAAATCATGAATCATATTGATTTTTCGAACTTCCGGTTTGACCATGAACTGCAGGTTCATAAAATTCAAAAAACTTCAGGTTCTAAATAGAAATTACAAATTGACTTTCTAGATGAAAGAATCATAACTTGATCCAATTCAGAATTTCTGGTTTTGATAAACTTTGATATAAAAGTTTTAATATCACAATTTAAATTGAATTCAGAGCTTCAAGTCTAATTAGAACTTCAAGTTCAGATTCAATATTCGCATTCAAAATTAGAACTTCGGGTTCTATATAGAATTCAAATTTTGTAATTTCAGGTCCCAAGTATGACATTCATGTATATAGTAATGAATCCAGAACTCTATATTTTTACTGAAATTAAAAATTTAGAACTTCAGATTCTGATCGGTTTGTAAAACGGCGCCAACTTAAATATTATAATGATAAATCCAGAAACTTCAGACTCTGGTTAGTCGGTCAAGCCGAGCTTGGTTTAAATTCCAGAAATTTAACGATTGACCTAGTTAGGCTTAACACATAATTTATACAAATCCAGAAACTTCAGGTTCTGGTTAGTTGGCATACTTAGATACATAAATTGCATAAAATTAAATAGATGCGTAAAATTAAAATAACAGATAATATGACAGAAATAAGATGAAGAAGAACGAGAGAATAACAGTATGAGATAAAGTGAAAAAGGGGAGAAAATTTATTATTTACTTTTATTGATGATTTCGGATTACATCCTGACCACACAATTTCAGCTGTGTAGTGATTTTGAATCAAGCAGAATTGTACTCAAAGACTGATCTATAGTTTTGAAAGCGTAAATGTTGCTACTGACACCTGGCATTTGGTAATGCAACATCAGGTTGGTTATCAAATCGATCTTTTAGTTATTGCCATAGAACTTCTAGTTCTGTGACCGTTAGGTATTTGGGCTTTCAGATCGTAGTTGTCCCTAGACACTTCTAGTGCAGCAAATTTCAAATTTGCAAGCTTTGACATTATTACAACTTCTGGTTATCCGAGAATCACAATCGGAGTTAGAACTTCTGGTTCGATAGAAATCCAAGGAATTTAAACGTTCAGATATATAAAGGAATATTTGTAAGTAAATAAATCCAGAAGCTTCAGGTTCCGGTAATGATAAATAAATCCATAAACTTCAGGTTCTGGATGGGTGACCAAACTGTTTAAATAAAAATTACAAAATAAAATGTGTAATAATAAATGTGAAAAAAGTAAATCTAGACACTCTCATAAATTACGGATAAATAAATAAATACAGATAAATAAAGTGCATAATATATAAATCCATAACTACAGGTTCTGATAAGTTGGCTTAGCCAATCTCATAACAGCGTATAAATAAATAAATGCGAGAAAATAAATCACGTAAAAGTAAATAAAATACGAGAAAGTAAATTGCATAAAAATAAAATATAGGAAAGTAAATTCAAAACTGCAGGTCCTGGTATTAATAAATAAAGGTCTAGAAACTTCAGGTTCTAGTAATAATAAATTCAGAACTTTAGGTTCTGGTAATAGATCTAGGAACTTCAGGTTCCAGTGGTAATAAATTCATAAGCTTCAGGTGTAGTAATAAAAAATTCAGAACTTCAGGTTCTGGAAATAAATCTAGGAACTTCAGGTTCTAGTGATAATAAATTCAGAGACTTCAGGCTCTGGAAATAACAGCATCGTGCTGATAACGTGTTGTAAATTAAATTGAAACACTAGATAATATAATAGAAACAAGATGAGAGAGTAATAATATGATAAAGTTATAATTAATAGGAGAGAAATAAAATAAAATAAGAAACAAAGAGAGATAGGCGAGAGAAAGAGAATATATTGCCTTTTATTGATTTGAGTGAGAGTGTTAGTTTTTACAACAACTTTTAGTAATTACAATGAAAGCCATATATAGGCAAGAAGAGAGGGGTAATTGATGTAATATTCCACTCTTAAACATGAAGCAAATCATAGGAGCTTGCCATGTGGCATGTATTATTCAAGAAGCCAAAGAATTCATGTGGTGTAAAAGCCACACACGTGTAACACATATAAAACAATATTTATTTTTTATTTTTGTGTGTGGGAGGAAACAGAAAATTACAAGCAACCACGGTGATCAACCGAAACCAAAGAACTAACATACGGAGGAAATTCCTCTAGCTAAAACATGTCCTCAACATAGGAGAGACCGTTTTTAACTAAATCATGGGCTACCTGATTAGCCAATCTGGGAACGAAATTAACAGAGATACAACGGACCTGCTCTAATAAAGCATGAATATCAGCAATGTAAACACCAGCATCAGAGCAGAGGGGTTTGCTACTATTGATCCAGCCAAAAACTACCTCAGCATCAGAATCAATCCTACAAGGAGTTAACCCCGTATCAGCTGCTAAAATGAGGCCCATGAGAATCGCTCCCGCTTCCACAACTTACGGAGAGAAGGAAGCTTCAATAAATTGAGAACTAGCAGCTATAACAAAACCATCTGCATCACGAATCACCAAACCAAAACTCACCATGCAACCAGTAGCATCAACAGCCGCGTCACAGTTAATTTTATAAAACCTAGATCGGGGGGAATCCAAATAGGGCTACTTGGTGATGAAGACACATGCAAACTGTCCTTCAACATATTAGCACTCAGAAATTCACCTATGAAATTACAAGCCCAATCCACTACATCCACTCCCCTAACAACTGCGGACTCATGGATCACCGTATTTCGAATAGACCAGACTTTCCAAAAGCAAACACACAACAGCCCCAACTCATCCAATTTTAGGCGCCCAAAACAGTCCAGCATAAATTCAAAGAAGTGGTGCATACCCTTGTGATTACCCGACAGAAAGGGGAACCAGTAATTTTGTATCACTTTCAAACAGCTGCAGCTTCAGAGGCTTTGAAGAATTGATTCGCTCTTCCACTTACATATAGGACATAACTTATTCACCGGAATTCTCCGCTTGACCAGCGCCTCATAAGAAGGAAGCATATCATTGCACGCCTTCCATAGGAAAACCTTAATCTTAGAGGGGATTGGAGCTTCCACAGAGCTTTCCACCAAGCAACAGAAGAACAAGAGAAAGGGTTAGAGTTTGAAGTACCGGTTTCCGTAAGAATGGAACAGCCCAGCCAATACTCGCTCTTGACAGTATAGGATCCTTTTTGATCGAAATGCCATTGAAGAGAATTCGACCTTCGGTTTTTTCCAATGAGAAAGCTTAGATTTGCAGTGGTATCTTCCTCCCTAAACACATCCTTTAACAACCCAACATTTCCACCTTCCAGAGGGGGTTAATAATTGGTCAACCATAGCATTTTCACCTAAAATTGGAGGGGAGATAGTACTGAAGGTAGAGGGCCTCGGGATCCAGCGATCCTTATAAATACGAATTTTAGTTCCATCACCCACTCTCCAGCGCGAACCAACCGAGATAATATCCTTGCCCTACATTAGACTCTTCCAAACAAAGGAAGCCAAGGACTACACTTTGCCTCAAGGAAACTGGTATCAGGGAAATATCAACTTTTTAGCACTCGTGCAGCCAAGTAGCTTTCAGAAGACAGTACCCGCCAACATGCTTGGCTAACAGAGATTGGTTGAAAACCTCTAAGTTTCGGAATCCCAAACAGCCTTTCTCTTTCGGCACACATAACTTGGACCACTTACACCAGTGTATTTTCCTAGAGTCTCCACTGCTCCCCCACCAAAAACGAGTGCATAGACGAAATTTCATCCAATAATCCTTTGGGAAGTTGAAAGAGATTCATCGTATAAGTGGGTATGGATTGGAGAACTACCTTAATAAGCACCTCTTTCCCTCCTGTTGAGAGAAACTTGTCACGCCACCCTTTAATTTTGTCCAAAATCCTAGAAGTAATATCAGCAAAAACCTCCTTCTTCTTCTTCCCTATAAAACACAACAATCCCAAATATCTATCAAGACAATCCACTAAGCCAACACCAATAATCTTAGCCAACAGCCTACGGTCATGAAGGGAGATAGAAGAGCTAATACACATTGCAGATTTATCGAAATTTATAATCTGCCCCGACGCTCTAGCATAAGAGTTCAGAATATTCCGAATCAAATAACAATTTGATATAGAAGCTGCGGTGAAAAGCAGACTATCATCCGTGAAGAAAAGATGGGAGATAGTCGTCCCCTTACGACTACACTTGAAGCCTTGTAAAGCCCCACTGTCAACTGCTTTGTTTATCAGACTGGAGAAACCTTCTGTGCATAACAGGAATAATTAAGGCGAGAGCGGATCGCCCTGACGTAACCCCCGAGACGGAATGATATCACCTGAAATGTCGCTGTTTAGAACATGTTATAGGTAAAAATCGTCATAAAGGACACGTCATCACCATAAGAAGCCACGTAAGCAGGAGTCAAGAGAAGTCAACTCGAAGGGGCAGAAATTCCCCAAGGTAACTTACTCGGTAGAAGATTAAAGTAACCCGATCACAAACGAAGAGAATCGGCTCGGGCAGCAAAGCCTGCTCGGGCATGCTCGGGATTCGATAAAAAAGATAGTCACTAGCATTCACGTCCCGAACGCGTGGGCAGAATCAGAAACCAGCATCCCCACAATAAACAACGGTGTGGCTGCCCAGAGTTTAACAAGGAAACAAACAGGTTTCCCGTAAATAGAGGAGAAGGAATCAGGCCCAAACTCGAACTCAGCCAAATCGGGAAACATGTTACACTCAAGAAGGAAACAGAATTCGTTTATGACTGGACAATCGCCCAAAACTTGGGCACCACGACACCAAACCCTAGCGGCACCTACAAATCCTAGTAGCATTATGTATAAATACCCCTGTAACACACAAATAAGGGGTACGTGAGGATTAGCAAAAGAGATTAGAGCGTAATACTTTGTAACAGTTTTTCATAATGGATTTACTTCGTTGCTAAGGCAACAACCCGTGGATGTTTCTCCGGTCATCGGAGTTTTACCACGTAACTACGTTTATTATTCTTTTTGGTTTTGATATTTTTAACCATTCCCATTCATAAAGTAGGATAAACTCAAATCGAATCATTGACTGGGTGACCACGAAAAATCACCGTCAACAATTGGCGCTAGAAGAAGGGGGATCTAAAAAACTTGTGAAGCAATGGCCGGTGAAGGAGATGATAGTGATTCCAGGTACAGTCATGGATTACCAACTAACGAGTTGGAGGATGACGCCACCCTCAATATCGCGGATGTAACCTTAGCAACTGCAGATCAGTCAACTGCCCTGGCTGGTATCCAGCGTTTCCCTCCAACTAATGAAGAAATCGTGCAACGGTTTCGGGACTCTCTGCAGCAACTCATATCTGATGCAGCAAGGCAATGAGTTGATCTTTCCACTACGGAGGGTTTGACTTCACCCCACAACCTGTCCGCTCAAAATCAACAAACAACAAGATGCGCTCCACGGTGGTGATACCAACACTTGACGTGCCCTTGAAAGCAAGCAGAGACCCTACAGACAGGCCAGAGATTTTGTTCGAAATGCAAGCCAGGGGTAGCAGGGAGCGTAGAGAGGAAGGTTATTTCGATAGAAGGTATGATCCAGATCGAATTGGGTGGAGTCGGGACCAACCCAGGAAGTGTAGTCACCGGAGAGATCGATCATCTTCCTTAGGGGATAGTGAGCAGTATTATCGTCACAAACGCAAGAGAGGCACAGTTCGATTACATGGCCTAAACTGAGAACACAGGGAGCAGGAACCGGAGGAGAGAGGCCAGAAGTTGACCATCAGTCAAAATTTCAATGCGATGGGGGAACCGGAAGGAGATAGAGACATACTCATACAGAGCCTGACCTGGGAGGGCAAAACAATCATTGACAGATGGATGCTTTGGTCAGGCGGTATGGGCGCAATGAACTGTCGGATGATGAATCAGGCAGCCCTTTCACTAATGAAGTTCTAAGGATGCCTTTCCCGGAGAGGTTCAGGATGCCACACGTAGAGCAGTTCAAGAAAGATACCGATCCGAAAGAACACGTCCGGAGGTATAGGAGCGCTATGGCCCAATACGTCCACAATGACGCCCTGTTATGTTTGAATTTTCCACAGACTCTTTGGGATCTAGGTTCTCGATGGTTCGGTAGATTGCCAGCAGCAAGCATAAGCAGCTTCAGCGAACTGAGTAAAGCTTTCTCAAGGCAGTTCCTCGGGAATGTACACAGGAAGAAATCAGTGGCTCACTTGTCCCAGCTCAAATAGGGAAAAGACGAGTCGCTGAAGAAATACTTGGGAATGTTCGGTCAGGAAGTGTCGGAGATAGGGAGTGCGAACGATGAAGCCATCATTGCAGCATTCATTAACAACCTTCAGAACGGCCAACTATCCTTTAATTTAAGAAGAGCTCGCCTAACCAGTTATGCAGACATGATGGACATGGCTGGGGGTTATGCCTTAGCCGAGGAAGAAAAGATTGCGACAGGAGGTTACTTTGTACATGGTGGTCGTCCAGAAGGAGCCAAAACAAAAGACCAAGCTAAGGCACCAGACACCAAAGGTGACAAGCTAAAGAACAAAGCACGAGATAGACGGGATGGCCGCCGGGTTTATGATCCAAAAACCGATCAACCGCGCCAAAAATTCCAGTGTATCTTTGTAGCTCATATGGTATCCGTTCACGAGGAGGTGCAAATGAAGATTGCTTTTCAAATCGACGCATATACCCAACATGCTAATGTAAGAAGACATGATAAACAGTTTATCGTTGGAGATCAAGTGATGATTCGCTTACTCCTTGAACGATTTCCTCCTAGAAGTTACGGTAAGCTTCATGCTCATCGGGCCGGTTTGTTCCAAGTCTTGAAGAAACCGGGTCCAAATGCTTATGTGATTAATCTACCACCTGACTATTCCATCATCTTTGTTTTTAACGTGGAGGATTTGACAAAGTTTAAGGGTGACGACATCTCTCCAAATTCTATGGCAGACTTCCCCATTAGAGTTCCTTTCACTCTTAAACAGGTTGATACTGTGAGTACCATTTTAGACCACCAATTTGTGTCCACTTGTAGGGGAGGTTATTACAAATTTCTGGTTCGCTGGCAACTAAACTTGTTTCTGAATCAGTTTGGTTGCAAGGTGAAGAGGTTAATCGTCTCAATGCTGATCTGTATCATGCCTACCTGCAGCAACACTTTCCAGAGGCAAGTTCTTTGGGAGGGAGGCAATTGATGCATATGCATGGCATGCATGGATACTAGCATGGGCGGACATGTTGACCAAGTCCTTATTGTTTTACTGTCAATTGAATAACGGCCCACCTTCCCCTGTTTATGTGAACAAACTGTGGAACATGGGTCCTTGATTATGCTTATTTGTTGTTAGTTGCTGATGCACGTTTGTTAGTTGATATAGTTGCTTACAACTTTCATTTTGCTTATGTATTAGATAGCTATTTAAGGCCTTGTTATGATGAATAAAAGGAGATTAGTTTTAGTAAACTCTGTTATTTATTGGAGAGATTCCAACTAGTTCCCTCAAGGTTTTTGGTGAGATTCTGAAATCCTGAGAGTTATATTGTTACTATTTAAAGTGTCATTAGCTAGGCAATGAAAATCAGAATGCTTGAAAGTGACAAACCTAATTTTATCAACTCTGTTGTTACAACTATACTTGAGATGAAATTTAAACAACCATAAAATAAAATTCACAAAGATTACTTGAAACGAAAATGATTGATCTTAAAAAAGGGAAGAAGCAATAACAATATTAGCAAAAGTAAGATTAAATGGCCTAATATTTGCAATCAACATCTTAAAAAACATATGCACAAGTGAATGTCATCAAACATTCTCCTTGCACGTCCACAAGTGAGCTCTCCAAAATCCACGTTTCAGAATAAGTCCATGACAAATTGAGCTCCAAGTCTGCAGATTGCAGCGTAGGACCCCAGAATAGTGGAACAATTCAAAAGCCTTGTTTGAAAACCCATATTGGAGCAATGCATTCCATGAGCCACCATCTCTGTGAGGCATTTCATCAAATATGCCCTTGGCGTCATTTTCCATAACATTCAATAGCACGATTCAAGAGGAATAGTGATGGTGTATGTGAGAATGTAAGTAAATGGGATTCAACCTTTTGGCCTCAACAATGGCATGATTCAAAGAGATGTGCATAAACAGACTACTAGGGCTGCAATGCAAAGATAATAGATTAATGGAAATGGCTTTTCATTGAGATAATTACAGATACTAGTCTTAAGATTATTTTGATGGAGTTTCACTTTAACTGCTTTTCTGACTTTTTTAATGAATTTGAACGACAAACAATATAAGAATAAGAATCGATAAGTAGGGGTGGCAAAAACCCAGGTCGGGTCCAGGACCAGACTTGGCTGGGTACCCAGGATTTTACAGTCCGGATATCCGGTCGGGAAAAATCTGGATTTATAATCTAGGTACCCGGCCGGAAAAAACCCAGCCGGGTAACCGGATATCCATACCCGGCTTTTACATTGATTTACTTTTTTTTTCTTACAATTTAAATTAATGCTTTGTTACTTCTTTTTTTTTAATAAATAAAAATAAAAAACTTCTCTTTAATCAAAAAACCAAACATTTGATGAAGATAAATATTAAAAAAAATAAAATAACTATATCTATATCCAAGCGAATCAAGCACCAAAACTATAATCGTATTCAAATCAAAAGATCAGGTCTTTTGATATCAACAGATCAAGCAAGCAAAAAACACAAAACAATATATTATATATATATATATATATATAATATATATACAATCTTTCTACGTCAATTCGTCCTGATATATTTTATATCAGGATGAAGAATGTGGACCATAGATTATGGAGAAGTTTTGACAAATGTATACACTTTGAGTCAAAGTATGTAAATCTAATGGTCCACATTTTTCGTTGTGATATATTTTATATCAAGACGAAATGACAATAGAAAAACTGTACATATATATATATATATATATATATATATATATATATTTATTTATTTACATAGAAAAAACATAGACACCCAAGTCAGATCTCGTGAAATGTACAAACGTAGTTAAATTGCCTAAAGTATACCTAGAAAAGGGGGGGGTTGGGGGGTTGAAGAGGTTTTACACATTTTTCAATCTCTTGAAACAAACTCAAGTTTGTCCCTCAAGGTAGCTTACATTACAACACATAAACCATACATACAAGTATAAACAATATAAGCATGTTATCATTAAAGCGTTGTCCATACATCAACAAGAATCAAGAGGAAGAATAACATTAAAAACTCATCAATAAAGAATACTTGTATTTCCAATAATGTTCAATGTGTTACAAGTAGCAATCAAAATATAACTATACAAAAGAATCAAAGAACAAAAGAATTACATATTCAACTATGATCAAAATGATTAGCTTACATATCACACTTAACAAAATCTTATTACAATATACATCACAAAAGAATATTATGCAACAAGATTAAAACATACACATATACAAATATGAGAGATAAAAAGAATTGACACAAGAGATTTTTTAACGTGGTAAAACCTCCAAGGAGGAAACATCCACGGGTTGAACTACAACCATTGGGTACTATATATATTAGATGATAGATTAGAAATTCCTCAAAAGTGACCAACCTATGACTTACTCTCTATTGGAGTCTATGTCTACCCAATCCTTATTGGTAGATAAGAAATCCCTCAATGATGTGAAACCACCATATATTAGAGTCCATGTCTAACCAACAACATTGTAAGATTAGAAATTCCTCAAGAGTGCATATACATCCCATCTACCACTCTCTATTGGAGTCTATGTCTATCCAAATGCCCGGGCCTACCAATATTGTAGCCAACTCCCTATCCAAGGCACTCATGCCTCTAGAGAGCCTCCCTTGCATAGCTATCTGAACCTTCTCGATCCTAGCCATGACTTCTTGCTTGGTTATCCGGACCTCTTGTCCTAACTAAGACTTCCTTGCTTGACTATCCGGACACATTGTCCTAGTCAAGACTTCATACCTTTTACAAGGACTTCCTATGTGTGATCCATGAATGCAAATGATGCAAAACAAGTAATTCAACATAGAACATATGATCAATACATTCCATGGAAACTAGACTTAATCATGTGAGAACACAAGTCAAAAAAGTCTAGATATAAAACTTGAATTAAAACCTAGATCATGTGAAAAAACCTAACACATATGGCTCCTAGTTTCATTCACACATCTAAAATTTGAATCAATCATATACATGAAGCACATATTCAAGATATTAGAAACATACACAAAAATGCTAGAACCACAAAATGTGTTCAATGAATATTTTGGCCAACATTTAGAGCAAGGATATAATGAATAATCAATTAAATCCTATTAGGCTCTAAATACAAAATAACAAGTGCTAATCCTAGATTTGTTTAATTAGAGGATCAAAGCACATGTCAAGGTTATTGATCATAAAATGAATCAATCAATCCACAAATAACCCTAGATATCAAACTAATCACAATACAACACTCAAACATGTGAGAAACTAGAATCAAGGAAACCTAGTTCACATTTGTCTCTAATTAGACTTGATTAGGTTTGATTATGAAGCTATCTTTCTTGATAGCATTCATCATACATACACATACATATAGAAGAAGAAACCCCAAGGTAATTGAAGGTTATAAAAGAAGAAACACAAAGATTAGTCAAATACCTATGATTCACGAGCTGGTTTGGTTCTGTGGGTAGAACCATTGAAAACCTCGATCAAACAGCTACAAGACCACTTGGAAAAGGTAGAGGACTTGATTATGAAACTTCTCCAACTTGAATCACTCAATTTGGAGTTCGAATGAGAAAGTTATGGTGTTTGGAAGGTGAGAAAATTGGAGAGGAAAATTCTGCACTTGTGTTTTTCAAACTTTTCTTCTTGAAATAAATGAGAGGGAAAAAGAGAACATTTAAATGAAATGAAGAGAGAGAAAGAGATGAAAAATTAGAGACTGCCACCTCACATCCTCATGAGAGGCGCATGAGCCTCACGGGCAAAGAGGTGGTGAGGCCGTGAGCCTCACGCGCCCCTCATGGTACACTCCTCCAATAGTGTTGGCATTAATTCCATATCAAAACGTGTTTTACTTGTAATATTTAGTGGTTAGTAAATGAAGGATTTCGAAGACGAAGGACGTCTCAACCATTATTTGTTCAAGTTGCCGGCTTTTAAGAGTTTCGGGCATTATCGGTCTACAAAGGTATTCTAAGTCCTCTTATCTCTTACAAGGCTAGGCACACACTCACACATATCATTCTTGTGTGTCCCTTCATGATTTTATTTCATTTACATTTCACTTTCACACACTTGGCAAAATATGCTCATGCATTCACATTTAGTTAATAAACTTTGTGTTTTGCATTTTCTAGGACTATGTCCGGAAACTAGCATATGTGTGTGTATTTGTGTTTGTATGTTTCCGTATTTTGTGTTTAGGCCTTGAACATGTTCTTATTCAATGCCTTATTGAGTTCCAGTCATTTCGGTTACTCATTCATAAGGTTTCGAGTCCAAACGTGTTGACTATGCCATTTTACGTTCTCTTACGTTGTGTTGACTTCATCGATGATTTCCGAGATGATTTCTCAACCGTTTTTCAAAGTTGTATAGTCGTTATCGTGCGTGATAGAGTCACGGTTCGTAATCCGAAAACGGATTCGAATTCGAAGTTTGAACGCCCGAGATACGGGCCAACG
Organism: Acer saccharum; assembly: GCA_030490815.1. Taxonomy (NCBI): domain Eukaryota; kingdom Viridiplantae; phylum Streptophyta; class Magnoliopsida; order Sapindales; family Sapindaceae; genus Acer; species Acer saccharum. The sequence continues at coordinate 41,931,056 of CM059873.1, forward strand.
AACCGAGGGAGCGCGCGAGAGGACAGCCCAGGCCGTGGGCCACATGGGCTGGCCGTGGTTGAGGCCGTGGGCCCCACGGCCTGGAGCAGCCTCTGCTCCCGTGTGGGCCATACGCCCCCCACGGCCAGGGGGTGACGTGGCACCACGTGATTGGCCGAAAAACCTCCTTCTCTCTCCTCCTATTTCTTCCCTCTCTCTCTCATTTTGAAAATTTAAGAAGAAACATTTTCAGTTTCCCGTTAGCTCTCTCCTCTGAAATTTTTGATTTTCGAAACACCATATCTTCCTCATCCGGAGTCGGATTTGAGTGATTCAAGTTGGAGAGTGTTCGTATTTGAGTCCTCTAACATCTCCAAGTGGTTTGGTGGCTGTTTGATTGTGATTTCCAGTGGTTGATCACTGAATTCCGAACCAGCTTCAAAATCCGAGGTAATGGTCTCATCTTAGGGATTTCTTGTTATTTGACCTTCCAAATGCTTGGGGTTTCTTCTTCTATATCTTTGATTATGTTTAGTAAAATCTATTGAGAAAGATAGCTTGATTATCATTCTAATTGAAACTCAATTTGTGGACTTATGTTGACTAGATTTTATGATTCTAGGTTTTACATTTGTTTGTGAGTTGTATTGTGATTAGAATGGCATCTTAGGTTGTTTGATACTTAATTGAATTAATTTTGTGTAAAAATGACTTTGAGATTTGATTTGGTCCTTTGATTGAAGAAATCAAGGATTTGTGTATTTGTTTGTGATTTAGAGAATATAGGTTTTGATTGATGTAAATCTCAAAACCTTGCTCTATATTTTTGTCTAGTATATTGATTGATTTTAATCTCATATATCTAGCATTTAATTGTATATTGATAGCATCTTGAATCTTGTACTTCATGAACATATTATGATTCAAGTGTTGTGTATGTGAATGAGACTTTGAGTGTATGTGTTAGGTGTTTCACATGCTTAGGTTTCTATTATCTTATTATTGCATTTAGACTTGATTACTTGTGATTTCACATGTTTAGGTCTACTTGTACCATAGGATGTATTGATCACATGTTCTATGTTGATTTGATTGTTTGCATCATTTGCATTCACATGATCACACTAGGAAGTCCTTGTAAAAGGCAAGAAGTTTTGGCTAGAGTCGGGGTGACTTGGATAGCCAAGCAAGAAGACTTGCCTAGAGTCGGGATGACTCGGATAGGTAAGCAAGGAGTCATGGCTAGAGTCGGGAGGACTCGGATAGTCATGCATGGGAGGCTTCCTAGAGGCAAGAGTGCCTTGGATAGGGAGTTGGCTAATATATTGGTAGGCCTAGGCGTATGGTTAGACATAGAGTCCGATAGAGCGGGGTACACAGGATGTGTATGCACTCTTGAGGAATTTCTAATCTACCATCGATGTTGGTTGAGTGTGTTGTCCAATATATGGTGGTTCCGCATCATTGAGGGATTTCATATTTTCCAATAGGGTTGGGTAGGGTAGGCTTAGACTTCACTAGGTTGGGTGAGCTAAAGATTGGTCACTTTGTGAATGTTTTATGTTTACTTTCCAATAATATAGTACCCAATGGTTGTAGTTCAACCCGTGGATGTTTCCTCCTTGGAGGTTTTACCACGTTAAAAAATCCCTTGTGTTAATTCTTTCTATCTCTTCTCTTATATTTTAATTGTATATTTTATTGTCTTGATTCATAATATTCACTTGTGATGTATTGTGAACCAAGTCTTTGTATAGTGTGATTAGTGTATTCATTCTATAGATCAATTTGTATCTTTGATTCTTTTGTATATTGTAATATTTGTTTAGTGACATTTTGTTCACTCTTGTAACACATTGAACATCTTATGAAATACAAGCTTATTTTGTTGTTATGTTTATTTGCTATTTTACCTCACATGACTTGTTGATATACTTAGACATTTCTCTTATGATTGTAACATCGTATTGTCTATGTATGTCTTCCTTGGCTTATTGTGTTGTGTGTAAGGCTACCTTGAGGGACAAACGAATGTTTGTTCAAGGGTTTGAAAAAAGGTGTAAAAACCTATTCACCCCCCCCTCTAGGTATGCTTTAAGCAATTTAACTTCATTTGTGTACATTCAATTGGTATCAGAGCGGGTCGTCGGACGGCACTCGACGAGATCTGGTTTATACTTACGTGTAAATTGCTTAGGTTTTTGTGTCATAGTTGTCCTCCTTTATTTGTTATGGAAAAGGTTCTTCTCATTTTTCATTGCATTTGTCTACTAACAAACTTGTTGATAAGCTTGAAAGAGTGTTAGTTACAAAAGCAAAGAAGAAGATGTTCTTGTGTTCCAAAGGTTGATCAATTTAGGTTTGATCACTTACTCAAGCAACATAATGAAGAAATCCACATGGAGTGATTATGTCTCTAGTGATGAGGAGAGCTCAAGTGATGAGTCTTCTAGTGAAGAAGAGTTGGTAAGCAACTTTGTTGCATTCATGACCTCTCACTCTATCCTAGAGGATGTATGTCAAGGTTCGTTGGATGAGGAGATTGATCCAAATCATTAAGAGTGCTTAAGATGATTTGATCAAGCTACAAGTGGATGAGTTTGTCTCAACAACTCAGAGGCTCTTAGGTGAAAAGAATGCTATTGCCAAGAAGTTTAGAGAAGTTGAAGGGTTTGTTCTTGAAAGGGATAGGATCATCTCTAGTTTGACTTTAGGAGGCTCAAGCGACTTGGTAGTTGAGGAGAAGCTCATAGTAGCATCACTTCCTACAAGCAAGGTCGTTGTTGATAAGAAAGCTCATAAGAAGAGACGTTCCAAGACCAAGAACAAGTTGAAGAATAAGGTACCCCTTGAAACTCCCATTTGTCCTCTACCACTACCGGAAGGTAAAATCTCTCCTTTTGTTCCCATATGTCATTTTTGCAATACCTTAGGCCATATCAAGCCCAAGTGCTATAAATTCATTTAATATTGCAACTTAGAAAATGCATCTAGGAATAGAGAGATTGGACCTAATTCTATGCATGCTAAAGCTTTTGAATATGGAAAGCATGATAACTTGTCAAAGCATGTTAAGAATATCCGGAAGGTGAAGAATGCATATCCTACAAAGTTTGACCATGCATGTGTTGCTAACAATGTTGAGAAGAAGAGTATTAATGATATTATTGTGAATCAAGTTGTGGAAGAACTTTACTCTAGGTTCAACATTGTGGTCAAAGAGAATCTTGATGATGTTCGTGTATGTTCACCCAAGACAAAATTTGTCAAGGGTGAGTGCTCTTACCATTAGTGTAAGTTGCACATGTGAGTTAGCTTTAAGACTAGTGTCGTTGATAAGAAGCTTAGTTTTTTTTCTTTGTATCTTTACAACTTGACATGAACTTAGCTATCTCACTTTGTTTGTTTTGATAGTCAAAATTTATTGATTAATTTTTGAGAAGTTTTTTTTTGGAATCTATATGGTAACATATTGTTATGGCTTTTAGAGAAAGTCATTTTTTTGTTTGTTTGAGTTGGATTACATTGCCTTTAGTCTCTTGGAATCGACACACCTATAACTTGTAGTCATGAGGACTCACAAGCTAAGAGGACTCATAAAAAGGGTGAAGGCTTTGTATTTGGTGAAAATAGCTTGCGAAGGTATCTCTATATCATATTGCTTGCTTACTTGATTTTTCATCTATCAACTCATTGTTTGTATCACATTCATGAAGCATGTCATAATTGAGAACTAATATAGTGTTTGTATGGTACTCTTTGACATTTGCTAGTTTAAGATCTTTTGGTGATAAGTGTTCACATTGGTCTTATTTCATGAAGTGTGTTGTTATTTGTATGATTGTTGAGTGGCTAATTTTTGAATAATGTGAGCTTCATATTCTTTGATAGCTACTCTCTTGAGAAGTAGAGATCTTAAGTAAGTCTCTTTACTTGCTTCTAGATCATGTGCTTTTAAGCCTTGAAATTGGTTTCAAAAATGCACTTTGCTTCTCTTGTATGTTTTGTTAAGTATGTTGAGCTTGATTGATGTTCGCTTTGGATACACCTTGAAGTCCTAAGGACTAGTACATTTAAAAATGACCAATGGTTGGTATCCATTTGCTTCGGCAACATAGAACTCAACGAGCACCCTCATGGAAAGGGCTACACACCTTGGTTGTGAAGCCACCCAATGTTGGAAAGGGCTACGTCATTGTGATGAGTGAAAGCCGCCATGAGGTGTATATGTTTATGTTAGAAAAATCAAAGAAGTGTTGAATTGAATCATAAAAAAAAAAAAAAAATCTTTGATTCAAGCCTTAATAATAAAAAAAAAATAATAATAACAATAATAAAAGGCTTTTGGAGTATAGTTGAATAATCAAATGAGCTCGGGTTGACAAATAGAAATGGGTTGACGAGCCACATGCACACACACGCTCACATGTTGAAATCTATTCTCTTTATAAGCAAAATTTCGGATGATAACCGGTTTGACCTTTTTATGGAAAGGCCTAAGATGAATAGATGTTGAAATTGTATGCATGCTTGATTATCAAATTACTTCTTTTCATATACTTGAAGCAAAATCTTCACACACTCACTTTTGCTTAATTAGTATTTGTGATACTTTAGCAATTTTGATGACATATGAGAGTGATTGAAAATCTTGATGTAACTCTCTTAGATATGTGAAGCTTATTTGCAAATCTAATAAAAATTGCTTGTGATGTGATTGTGTGGTGATTTTTGTGAACATTTGTCTATCTTGATTTTAGATGAGGCACTTGTCAAGGGGGAGCATAATATGCTAAATTCTTGTTCTCTTTTATGACATGTTCACATGTTCTTCAAGGTTGTTAATTGTTGGCATTATTCTTATTTTTGATAAATCATGAAGATGCTATGATAAATTCTTACTTGCATGGTGATTTATTAAATATAGTGTTTTGCCTTTGTATATGTTTATTGGTTTCTTATTTGTTTCTTTGTTTCCTCTCACTTTGTTTTTAGTTTGTTTTGTGTTGCAAGATCATGGGTAAAGCAAAGAAGGTTGGTGGAAACACTTCTTCATCTCCCATTGCCAAGTCGAAACCTACAATTTCTTCCAAAATTTCCAAAGGTAACAAAGTTGATGAATTGGGAATTTTTGGGTGCAAAAAGATAATTCAAGAAAGGGGTATTGACTTGGACTCTTGTATTGGATCATATGTCTATGATGTGCTTAAGAGTAGGAATTGGATTTCATGGGTCAATATGTTAGGAATATCTAATGAGACCATTGTTAGAGAATTTTATAATGCTTACAAATCCGGTTCTACTGTGACTAGTGCTACTCTTAGCATAAGGAAAGTTGTCTTTAGAGTTTGCCCTAGGAAGGTTAATGAATTTCTTAACTTGTCCGATGACATTGAATCGGAATTCCTTGATGTTGATGTCTTGGAAAACCTTGATTTAATGGGTAAGACTCTATGTGATGATGATGATTTTGTGTGGGGGAAACGTGCTTTTATTAGGCAAGGTGAGCTAACAAAAATTAGTGCATTTTGGCATTTATTTGTATGCTCCAATCTTGTTGTTTCTACTAATGCTTCGGAGCTTAATAGAGACAAGATTAAGATTGTGTATGCCTTGGTTACTAACCAACCTATAAACCTTGGTGAATTGCTTGTGGAGCAAATTCAAAGTGCGGCTTGTACTAGTCGTTTGGACAAGAAATTGGCTTTTCCGGGGTTTATAACTCAATTGTGCTTAGCTAAAGGTGTGAGGAATCTTGATGGTGATGTTATGCTTCCTCCCTTAGAGAAGTTGAGTGAGAAACGTATGGCAACCATGTCGTACAAGGACAAGGGAAAGTCTAATGATGTACTTAGGCTTTTTGGTGATTCTCTTGATTCTAACCATGTCCCTAACTCACCCGCTCTTCCTAGTTGGGCTTTAAAATTGAGGAAAGAGGTTGAAGAATCTCATAGGTTGATTGAGGCGTCACAAAGGAAGATTGAAGACCTTAGTGCAAAGCTTGTTGCTCAAGATGAGAGGATCAAAGAGTTGGAAGGAAAATCAACTCCAACAAGGCAATATGTGAGATCCGCACACCGTTCTTCGTTCCTTGGTGGCACAAGTGGCTAGAGAGCTTCATGAGGTATAATTTCTTACTCTTTCCCTTTGGCTTCATATCATGTCAAAAAGGGGGAGAAATATGAGAAACACATGGGAGATATCTAGCTTACTTAGTCTTATGTTAGTTGTTTTTATATTTTTGTATATTTGGTATCTAGCTTGAACTATATGGCATGTAATATTTTTGTTGAATCTTGGCTTAGAATATATTGATGGATAGTATGTATTAAGGGGGAGCATACTTGATCCATTTGAACTTATATGTTATTATTTTCTTGCCTAAGATTGGATATTGCCATACTTGTTGTCTCTTGGATATTCTTGTGCTTTCAAGTTCTTTTTTAGGTGATATCAAGAGAAGACCAAGATGAAGTTCAAGACTTGATTTATAATTTGTGTCTATATGTGTAACTCATTGTACTCATTGTGACCAAATTTTCTTTGTAATTGTTTTAGTGTTTGTTTAGGGGTTTTTGTCATGGAATTTGCCAAAGGGGGAGATTGTTAGGTTGATAATTAGTGTTGGCATTAATTCCATATCAAAACGTGTTTTACTTGTAATGTTTAGTGGTTAGTAAATGAAGGATTTCGAAGACGAAGGACGTCTCAACCATTATTCGTTCAAGTTGCCGGCTTTTAAGAGTTTCGGGCATTATCGGTCTACAAAGGTATTCTAAGTCCTCTTATCTCTTACAAGGCTAGGCACACACTCACACATATCATTCTTGTGTGTCCCTTCATGATTTTATTTCATTTACATTTCACTTTCACACACTTGGCAAAATATGCTCATGCATTCACATTTAGTTAATAAACTTTGTGTTTTGCATTTTCTAGGACTATGTCCGGAAACTAGCATATGTGTGTGTATTTGTGTTTGTATGTTTCCGTATTTTGTGTTTAGGACTTGAACATGTTCTTATTCAATGCCTTATTGAGTTCCGGTCGTTTCGGTTACTCATTCATAAGGTTTCGAGTCCAAACGTGTTGACTATGCCACTTTACGTTCTCTTACGTTGTGTTGACTTCATCGATGATTTCCGAGATGATTTCTCAACCGTTTTTCAAAGTTGTATAGTCGTTATCGTGCGTGAGAGAGTCACGGTTTGTAATCCAAAAACGGATTCGAATTCGGAGTTCGGACGCCCGAGATACGGGCCGACGAACCGAGGGAGCGCGCGAGAGGACAGCCCAGGCCGTGGGCCACATGGGCTGGCCGTGGGCCCCACGGCCTGGAGCAGCCTCTGCTCCCGTGTGGGCCACGCGCCCCCCACGGCCAGGGGGTGACGTGGCACCACGTGATTGGCCGAAAAACCTCCTTCTCTCTCCTCCTATTTCTTCCCTCTCTCTCTCATTTTGAAAATTTAAGAAGAAACATTTTCAGTTTCCCGTCAGCTCTCTCCTCTGAAATTTCTGATTTTCGAAACACCATATCTTCCTCATCCGGAGTCGGATTTGAGTGATTCAAGTTGGAGAGTGTTCGTATTTGAGTCCTCTAACATCTCCAAGTGGTTTGGTGGCTGTTTGATCGTGATTTCCAGTGGTTGATCACTGAATTCCGAACCAGCTTCAAAATCCGAGGTAATGGTCTCATCTTAGGGATTTCTTGTTATTTGACCTTCCAAATGCTTGGGGTTTCTTCTTCTATATCTTTGATTATGTTTAGTAAAAGCTATTGAGAAAGATAGCTTGATTATCATTCTAATTGAAACTCAATTTGTAGACTTATGTTGACTAGATTTTATGATTCTAGGTTTTACATTTGTTTGTGAGTTGTATTGTGATTAGAATGGCATCTTAGGTTGTTTGATACTTAATTGAATTAATTTTGTGTTAAAATGACTTTGAGATTTGATTTGGTCCTTTGATTGAAGAAATCAAGGATTTGTGTATTTGTTTGTGATTTAGAGAATATAGGTTTTGATTGATGTAAATCTCAAAACCTTGCTCTATATTTTTGTCTAGTATATTGATTGATTTTAATCTCATATATCTAGCATTTAATTGTATATTGGTAGCATCTTGAATCTTGTACTTCATGAACATATTATGATTCAAGTGTTGTGTATGTGAATGAGACTTTGAGTGTATGTGTTAGGTGTTTCACATGCTTAGGTTTCTATTATCTTATTATTGCATTTAGACTTGATTACTTGTGATTTCACATGTTTAGGTCTACTTGTACCATAGGATGTATTGATCACATGTTCTATGTTGATTTGATTGTTTGCATCATTTGCATTCACATGATCACACTAGGAAGTCCTTGTAAAAGGCAAGAAGTCTTGGCTAGAGTCGGGGTGACTTGGATAGCCAAGCAAGAAGACTTGCCTAGAGTCGGGATGACTCGGATAGGTAAGCAAGGAGTCATGGCTAGAGTCGGGAGGACTCGGATAGTCATGCATGGGAGGCTTCCTAGAGGCAAGAGTGCCTTGGATAGGGAGTTGGCTAATATATTGGTAGGCCTAGGCGTATGGTTAGACATAGAGTCCGATAGAGCGGGGTACACGGGATGTGTATGCACTCTTGAGGAATTTCTAATCTACCATCGATGTTGGTTGAGTGTGTTGTCCAATATATGGTGGTTCCGCATCATTGAGGGATTTCATACTTTCCAATAGGGTTGGGTAGGCTTAGACTTCACTAGGTTGGGTGAGCTAAAGATTGGTCACTTTGTGAATGTTCTATGTTTACTTTCCAATAATATAGTACCCAATGGTTGTAGTTCAACCCGTGGATGTTTCCTCCTTGGAGGTTTTACCACGTTAAAAAATCTCTTGTGTTAATTCTTTCTATCTCTTCTCTTATATTTTAATTGTATATTTTATTGTCTTGATTCATAATATTCACTTGTGATGTATTGTGAACCAAGTCTTTGTATAGTGTGATTAGTGTATTCATTCTATAGATCAATTTGTATCTTTGATTCTTTTGTATATTGTAATATTTGTTTAGTGACATTTTGTTCACTCTTGTAACACATTGAACATCTTATGAAATACAAGCTTATTTTGTTGTTATGTTTATTTGCTATTTTACCTCACATGACTTGTTGATATACTTAGACATTTCTCTTATGATTGTAACATCGTATTGTCTATGTATGTTTTCCTTGGCTTATTGTGTTGTGTGTAAGGCTACCTTGAGGGACAAACGAATGTTTGTTCAAGGGTTTGAAAAAAAGTGTAAAAACCTATTCACACCCCCCCCTCTAGGTATGCTTTAAGCAATTTAACTTCGTTTATGTACATTCAGAATGAGTAACTGAAATGACCAGGACTCAATAAGGAATCATATGAGATTATGTTCAAGTCCAAAAACAATAACATGGAAACAAATAAATACAAGATCATACAAGTATGCCATTTCCTAGACATAGTCCTAGAACATGCAATTTCATAATGTTTATCAAATTAAATCTAATGTATGTGCATACATTACCAAGTGTGTGAATGTGTTATACTAATGGTGTACAACTATGTAGGGACACAAATGAATACCATGTGTGTGTGTGCCTATGCCTTGTAAGAGGAATGAGGTCAATTATACATTTGATGAGCAATGTAGCTTATTCCCCTTTACAAGACACCAACTTGCATGAACCGTAGCCGAGTCTTTCTTTGAAGCTTTGAATCATCATTTCTAAGACCACTAATCAATACAAGAGAAACAACGTTTTGATATGGAATACATGCCAACAAAAACCAAAAACCAAAAACCTAACAACTCGTTTTCTTTTTCACAACAAGGATGGGTTTCTCTCTTAAAAAGAAAAGAGATAGTGAGAGAGAGACTCCTTTGTTTTTCTGGACAATTTTCGAAAGTGTTGAATTTTTGATGTGTGGGATTGAGACTCTTTCTTGATTGATTTTTTTGGGGGGGAATTATGATTAATATTCAATTCAATTACAAGGTTTTGACTCTTGATGAAATTCACAAGTTATCTTGAGCTTACTTGTGATTCTCAAATGACCTAATTCAAGCACAAAACAGCGAAAATAGAGGTGAAACTTAAAAGTTTTTGTAAAAAACTAAAACCCAGAAAAAGAAACTCAAAGTGCTCATTAAAATTCCAAATTTTCTATATATATATATATATAAAAAAAATCAAAACCGGGTACCCCACCGGATATGCCAGGACCTGAGCCGGAACATAATCGACCTGGGTACCCGGACATCCTTACCCGGTGCCGGGTAAGGAATGTTCGGGTTTTACCCGGGAATTTCAACCCGAGTAAGACTGAGTACCCGGTCCGGCCGGGTACATTTGCCATCCCTATCAGTAATTAACATGATTCATGAATGAATCGAAGATATAGAGAGACAAGGGGACTTGGCCCAATACTAATAAAGGGTCGATCTATAGTTGTTGTAGACCAGGCTTTTGCAACTTGTAGATAAGGCCTTTATCGATCGAAACCTATCGACTACTCCGAAAACCTACAAAAGAAAAGAAACATGAACAAAAATGGGTTGAGCCCCGATTTTTGGCCTTATTTTACTTGGCTTGAACGTAGGAAATGATTTGAAACAAACGACTTGGAAGGTGAAATTATATCGCAGGTGGTTGATACAATGGCTTTTTGATGATCTGGGATAATAATTTGACAGATTATCAACACGCAAATAAGCTTTTTTGGTTTTAGAGAATTCAAAATCCTTTCTCTGTGGAGAAGGGATCATATTTATAGGCCTCCTTTCATTTGATCACGTGGTTCATGGAAGATCAAGTTTGGTTGATCATGTCTAGATTTGAAGGGATACTCTATCTTGAGTTTAAATCAAACTCACTTCAGTTGTTATCATATAACAACTAAAGCCATACTAGGTCAAATGGTTGTTATCTTAACCATCAGGCTCTTGGGTCGACCCGTAGCACATGGGCTTGACCCGTATTAGTTGCTAAATCCATTGTGGGCTTGAAGGTTGGGCCTAGGGCCTGTTTTTGGCTACCACAGTTTGTCCCCCACTCTCCAAGCATGAATAGTTCAGGTTGGAGAGTGACTTGTCGAGTCGTACTCTAAGATTCTACTTGTCAAACCTTCGTAGTTGCAAGAATGATGAAGAATCGAGCATTCACATGCCTTGGGGAGTGGAAATGTCAGCTGATGGGACTGAGTTGGTTCAGTTCCCCAGGTTGACGTGGTACTTCATTTTAACGCTCTTCTCTTAATAAATTGAATTTTAAATTAACCTAGCAGTTACCATAGTTAAAAGGTAACCATAGCGGTTGTGACATGTGGCGACCATGGTTAAAACATAGGGTTATTAACCGGTCTCTTCCACTTCTCCACCACTATATTTCCTTAGTCTGGAAGCAAAGAATCCAGAATACTTTCTCTGTGAATCTTCCATCAAACTGGTTTACCCCATCGAACGAGTTCATCCTAGAATCTTTTCAAGGTAAAAGCCTCTTTTCCTTTCGTTTTTCTTTATTTTTGCAAGATTTACTTTTTTTGCAATGATCTAATAACACTAGTTTTGGGAAATATTTAGAAAAATTGTTTGAGTTCTTCATGCTTTCTGTGAAAAATTGATTTGATTCCCTTGTTTCGATCCATTTAGGAAATGAATAGCATGACTAAATAAGTTAAAGACCGTACTGTTAAGTCCTCATAGAACCCTAAAGTGAGGGTCGCTCGAATTATATTTGCTTAGGTTTTGTTGAATCAACCTAGATTTGCAAGAATCTTTAGGATTTGATTTTGGATTAGTTTCTTGCTTGATTTTTGCGTTTCCTTGTATTTGTCAGCTTTGGAAATGTTATGTCGTGTGAGAGAACAAATTTAGATCTTGAGCTAGAATTAAATTATACCTGGTCCTGCAGCTCAGAAGATAAAGCTATGGAAGCTGAGTTCGACTTAGGAGCTATCGAACGATGAATTACTGTAGCTGCTTCGCAAAACGAGATAGTACTAGACCCAAATAGGTTAGATTTGGTAGAAACTGAGGTTATACAAATTACCGTACACTCCAAAGATTTCTCGGAGTATGTAGAAGTCGAGGGTCATTTTATTCAGGTAGACCGTTAGGCATTCTAGGTGGGGAGAACCCTAAAAGTGTTCTTACTGACAATGACATGGATTTCCTGAAAACAACATACTCTATTCCTGAATCTGTCGAGTTACATGCTTTGAAACAACATGAGGGAGCAGATTGGGACATCTTTGGTTGGATGTGTTTCTATTAATACGTCTTTCGACTAGGGTTTCGATTCCTTATCACCTCACTAGCTCGTAGGTTTTTAGTCTATTTTGACATTGCTCTTGGTCAACTTATGCCCAATAGTTGGAGAATCTTTTTAAGCTTGACCGTACTCTGCGAGAAAAAAGAATTGAACTTTGGGATAGCTTCACTTCTACACACTTACTATTTGAAGAAGCATGTTCATGAAATAGGTAGATTCACGCTTTGTTTGAGGCCTGATATGACTCACTTGATTTCTAACCTTACTGCTAATGATAGAAAATGGAAGGATACATTCTTTTTTTGTGAAGGGACCCTTAGTAGATGGCCTTTGGAGAAATGAGAGATATTCTTATCCCCGTCTATGGAGTCGACCTGGTGAGTGTCAATCCATAGTGTCAATCTCCACGTTATTTCATCATTTGTATTAACAATCTTGTTTGTTTTGTAGATATAGTGAACAGAGAAAGTAAGATAGAGTCCAAAGATGATGTTGGACACACTCAAAAGGTTCTGGCAATACCAAAAAAGGAAAAAAGTTGGAAAGTGCTTTTGTCGGAAGGTAATCTCATATTCTTAGACCCAGCACTTTGTGGCTTTATTCGCCGTGGAACATGCCACAAACACCATATCCTCTTGTTAAGAAACTAGTGTCTTATGTTTGGGATATAAAAGGGTTAGAAATTCTATGTTGTGCAAAATTTTTAGATAACATATTTGTAAGATCCTAGATCTTTGTTGGCTTGATTCCATTGCAAAACTTTCTTTATTTGTATTGATTAGTTGCTTAGGTGTTTCTTGGAGAGAAAAAGCTTCAAAGGTTAAAAGCAACGTATCTTGCAAATATCGTCTTCAAGAAGAACATCGCGTACCCGGATGCTAAGGTATCTAGATTCTTCTTCCTTTTGCAAGGCGTAAGAGCACACACACACACACACACACACACACAATTCATACATGTGTGTCCCTGCATCGTAGTTCAAATATTTGGTATAACACTTTCATACACTTTTGAGTATGCACATGCATTGGTCTCATATAGACAAACATTGTAGAATTGCATGTTTTATGACTATCTCTTTGTTATGACATATTTGTGTAAATTTGTGTTTATTTGTTTGTGTGTTTTGTATTTTGGACTTGAACATATTCTTATATGATTCCTTATTGAGTCCCGGTCGTTTCGGTTACTCATTCATAAGGTTTCGAGTCCAAATGATGTAGCTATGCTACTTTGCATTCTCATTCGTTGAGTTGACTTCATCATCATTTTCCGAGAAGATTTCTCAACCATTTTTCAAAGTTTTTCAGTCATAGTCATGCGTGAGGGAGTCATGGTTCGTAATCCAAAAACGGATTCAAAATTGGAGTTCGGATGCCCAAGATACGGCTGAAGAACGTGAGGGAGCGTACGAGAGGCAAGCATGGCCAAAGGCGATGCATTGCCCACCACGTGTGGGAGCCGTGGGACCCACGGCCAGAGCATCCCTCTGGTCCCGTATGGCCCACATGCCCCACACAGGGTGCTAACATGGCAGCCTCTGATTGGCTCACGTCATCCTCTCTCTTCTCCATCTCTTTTCCCTCCATTTATATTTGAAATCCCATGCAGAATTCTTTACAACTTTTGATTTCTTATTTTGATCATATCTCTCTCATTTCAACTCCGAATTGAGTGATTCAAAAACCAAAATTGTTGGTCTTGAAGAGAGCTACAAACCCCAATCATTTTTAGAGTCATTTGAGTTCGTGATTTTTTGCAGTGATCTGACTTCAGTACGAGACTCAACTTTTATATGTGAAACTTCTTCTTCTCACTTCATTTTTTGATCATTTCTTTTAATTTTCCTAATTGATAGATGATATGTGTTTAAAATATTGTTAGATCATATTCTAGGGGTGGTTGATCTATTGATTGTTAAGTTTTAGCCATTTGATTTCAATTGAACATATATTACTAAACTTGACCTATCTTGAAATTGATTCTAGAAATGTTGTATATGATGTGCCTTATGTTATTTTCTAGGTTTAATTTCATCATCTAAGAACTAAGATTTTTGTGTGATATATTGAATATTCATATCTTATTCTTATTGATTCACATGCTTTGATTTCTAGATACATTTATGATTGTTTGTTGAAAGCATGTTCTAGATTATCACTAAGCATGTTCATAGAGCTTGATTGATCATCTTGCTTTATTTGATTGTGTTTGCATCATTTGCATCACCTAGATCATTACCTTGTAATAGGTGGAAGTCTCTTGCAAAGTGAGTGAATCTTTGTCTTGAGCAAGAAGTCTTGGCTAGAAAAGTGTTCAGGATAGCCAAGCAAGAAGTCTTGATTAGAGTCGGGAGGACTCGAATAGTCAAGCAAGAAATCTTCCTAGAGACGTGAGCGTCTTGGATAGGAAGTTGATTTCTAGAAGTGTAGGACACATCTTGGATAAGAAGTAGGCTTGGTAATTCACTAGGCCCGAGGGTAGATTAGGAGGTGATAGTTTGAGCGGATATCATGTGTTGATAGCTTGAGTGTGTAAGTCCTTTTCATATAGTGGATTGCTTTACTGGTGGTTATGGTATCAACCCGTGGATGTTTCCTCTTTGAGGTTTTACCACGTAAAAATACTTGTGTCAAGTTTCATTTTTATGTTTCTTTATCTTCCATATGTTTGTATTGATTGCATTACTTGTATATTGATTTTTACATGTATTGGTTAAATCAATTCAATTGTTAAGATTTATCAAGTGTGCTTTTAATTGTTGTATTCCACATATTTTTTGTATATTGGAAGAATTTGGGCCTATACCTATTCAACCCCCCCTCCCCTTCTCGGTATATATTACACTATATTGCTTAAGGGAATTTCAATATTTTAAAGTTTTAGACTCATAAAGTATTTATGAGTTTCGAGTTGGAAGTTACGAAACTTTTTGTGTGTTTATAGTGCATGGTTTCATCTTTGTATGTCAAGTTAATTTCCAAGTTTTTGATCAAAGTTTCGTAGACGTCCATGTTTGTGAGAAAGTTAGAATTCATAATCCGAAGACGAATTCGAATTCGAATTCCGAGTTTGGAGATCGAAAAAACGGTCGAAGAACGCTAGAGGTACGTGAAAAGGAGCCAAGGGAAGAGGAAGTGGCAAAGTGTCACAAAGTCCCTCTCCTATGGAGGTGCGTGGCCTCCACGGGAAGGGGACCTCTCGGCCCCCGTGAAGGCTACGCGCCTCCACGGGGATTCGAGGTGGCGTGCCCTCCTTGGCCACCCGTGGTCCCCTCCGCACCATATCATCTTCAATCCCATTCTCTCTTTTAAATACTCTCCCCCTCTCATTTTTCAAAACCAAGAAGACTTGTACATAAATTTTTCTATCTTTTATCTCAACTTCAAATCATCATATCTCACTCATTTCTCAACGAAATTAAGTGATTCAAAAAGCAAGAGAATCATCTTGAAGTTATCTATCTTCTCCAAGTGGTCTTGAAGTCTTTTGTTCAAGTATTTTTGGTATTATATATCAATTTCGTGGTTGCACTCAAATTGACAAGATATTTGTTTATCTTTTAATTTCTAAGTTTTTAAATGCTCAAATATCGTGGGTCTTCTTCTTATTTTAGTGTTTGTGACTTGAACAAATGTTGTTAGAAGATAGAGTTTCAATTATAAGCTAGATTTGTCTAATTAGAGACTTGAATGTAATTTAGGTTTTCTTAAATCTAAAATTTCAAATGTTTGGGAGTTGTATTGTGACTAACTTATATTCTAGGGCTATTTGTGTGTTAATTAATTTTATCTTAATGATTGATAGCCCTTACATGTGCTAGGATCTTTTAGCTTAATATATTTAAGATTTAGCACATTTAATTTTATATTTAGAGTCTTTGAGTTTTAATTGGTTATTTTGTGAATATGTGCTCTAAATATTTGCTAGAGAATTTCATTGAACATATTTGATTCTAGCATTTTTTTTTTTGTTTTTTTTTTTTTGTTTTAGTTCTAAAGTCTTGAATATGTGCTTAATGAACATGTTATGTTTCAAGCATTAGTTTGCATGTGCATTTTGATTAAATTGCATATTCTAGGTTTTTGTTCATGTATAAAGAACTAGGCAACATTGTTTGTGAACTTTCATGCCTATGTCTAGTTGTTCATAGAGTGTACCTAATCCATACATTTCATTTGTGATTTGCGTCATTTTGTTTGATGTCAATTGTTTGGATTATAAACTAGAAAAATATACATTGTGTGCTCATTGATCATTTCTAGTTTCCATAGGATATCTTGATCATATATTTTATGTTGCATATGCTTGCATTTGCATACATTTGATCACGTTTAGGAAGTCCTTGTAAAAAACATGAAGTCTTGACTTGGATCAGGAAGATTCGGAAAGTTGAGTAAGGAAGTCTTGACTTGGATCAGGGTGATCCGGAGAGTTGAGCAAGGAAACTTTCTAGAGACACGTGAAGTGTCTTGGATAGAAAGTGACAAGTCTTTCATTAGTAAAAGGCCCGCGGGTAAAGTAGAAGGGATATCCAATAGGAAGTGGATCATGTGGATTGGTCACTTTTGAGGGTGTACTTTTATCCAACTAGTGAAATGTGGTGTTGCCGGTGATTGTGGAATCAACCCGTGGATGGTTCCTCTTCGGAAGTTTTACCATGTAAAAAATAATGTGTCAAATCTCTCTCTCTCTCTCTCTCTCTCTCTCTCTCTTTTATATTTATATATGTGATTGATTGTATCTTGTTTAGATCATCATTTCTTCATATCTTAGTAAACAATATCTTTGTAAAGAATGAGATGCAAACATTCTATTGATCAAAGTTGTATATATCATTTATCTTTGTACATTGACTTATTTGTATATAGTCATTCATTCATTTGTACTTGTGTATATTGGACATATATATAAATACATTTGTTAGTTGATTTATGTTTTAGTTTGATCTCTTCACTTGCAATTTGTAGACTTTATTTGATATGCCTAATTGAAATATGCTTTTCAAATAGGCTAATATGCTTTCATATATTTAATGTGTTGTGATACAAGCTATCTAGAGTGACAAACTTTTGTTTGTTTCTAAGGGATTGAAAAAGGTTTAAAACCTATTCCCCCCCCCCCCCCCCCCCCCCCCCCAGGTTAGCTTTTGGCAATTTAACCATGTTTGTATATTTCACTGGAGCTTACAAAGCGGAGGAATCAGATAATGACCAACTCAATGAGAAGCCATCAGTAGTAGTTAGAACTCCTTACATTATCTCATGTTAGGTAAAGGAGATGGTTTACGCATGGAAGAAAGGTAGTAAGGGAAAACCTGATATTGTTGATTCTGGACTAAAACTAATATTACGCGGTGTGTATACAACTATCTAGAGAGAGAGGGGGGGGGGGGTGAATAGATTTTAATTCGGTTATTACCAAATTTTTGCAATTAGTCAATTTTACGAAAATTACCCCAATCTAGTCAATTTAATAAATCAAGTGTACTAGTACAAAAATTAAAAGACACTTGATTTTTACGTGGAAACCCTCAATAGGGAAAAACCGCATGTTGATATGTGCGCTACACACGATCCTCAAATCCACTAATTATAATGGTGTTTACATCCTAGGTTGACCTCAATCATTCTCGGCCTATAACCCATCACTACAACTCACAGGCCTTTAAAAGTGAACCTAGATCAATTTACTTGTGGCCTAAGCAACCTTAGCCATAAAACTTACTTCTCAATGAAGAGATAAAACAACCTAAGTGAATATGCAAATATATCCAAATATGCAATTAATGCTAAGTTACACTAAATGCTTATCTAGGATTATAAGATGTCAATTAAATCAATCCTAGATATTAATTGCTATTTGTCATGGCATAAAGCATAGCTATATAAGATAAAGCAATCCTAGGTATAGCTATCACAATACATCACTCAATCAAAATAACACAATAATCTCTATCTTGTATAATAGAATATAATCTAAGAACATACAAGTAATTAAAGAGATTTCTTGTAAAGTAAAACACTAAGATTAGATGAAATTAGTGAAAACTTACCAAGGCATTGCGTTGAGTAAAACCCATGCAAGAAAGCATCATAGAGATGCTAGAAGATGCTATATGAAGTTTTATGCATATGAAAATGGTTTTGAGTGATCAAAGATGACCAAAGATGAATTCTTGAATAAAAATCTCTATTTGAAAATGCTCTCAATTAAAAATATGATTTTTGAGTCACTGGGGACAACCTAAAGTGAAAGCAATGTTTATATAGGTGTCCAAATTGAAGCTATGACGTTTTGCCAAAAACAAGGGATGACTACTGTGGGTACTGCTGCCAAAGCTACAGTGATTACTTCACTTCTACATGAAATGTAGCCCCAATTCTTAGTCATTTTGTGTTCGTTTCTCGGGTAAAACCGAGTTTCTAACCTCTAAATAAGTCGTGCAGGATCTTTTAGGTGTTGTTGCTCTTTTATCTTGGAAGTAGCTAGAAAGAGGATAAAGAAGACTCAATTATCGCTCAGGCGAGCTCACCAAGCTCGCCCCTAAGATCGCTAACCGATCGGGTATTGAAGTGAGCTCAAGGCGAGCTCATCAAGATCGCCTCAAAGGTCGCCTCCAATCAGATTCAGAGTCCCCTGCTTCACAGTGACCCCAGGGCGAGCTCACCAAGGTCACCCCAAGGTCGCCCTCTGCCCATAATTTTGGTAGTTTCATGGAAATTACCCCTAGCCCTTGACCTATTAGGTTCACCTATATATACATTTGTTGTTTCTCTAAATAAAGGGAGAGACCTACCAAGAATATTCACTAACACCATTCCTTACATCATCCTACACAATCCTACACAATCCACCTAAACACTAACCATCAATCCATGATTCTCACTTGTTCTTGGGAGATAAAAGATTGAAGAACCAATCAAGAGGAGAAGAGCAACTCAAAAGGGGATCTACTCTAGTTTCCTCTAAACCTTACCTCTTTGATTGTTTTATTATAGCCATGTATTTAATTGATTTCATCTATTGTATGGCTACTCTTTGTAATATGATGAGCTAAACATCTAATACTAGGATGTGATGAAACTTCACCCATTACTAATTATTTATATTAATCTATGTTTATCCCTTACATGCTATTGTAGTTTGTATGGATATTTTTGGTATGATTAATGCTTTCAATAGGTTGATCGTCTATTGAATGATCCTTGATTATGTGTTATGAACCGACCAGAGACATGCATATATCGTGTTCGACAAAATGTCCTCTATGCATGTCTAGAAAAGTATGCTTACTTAGGCTAGCGTATAGGTTTCATTTAGTGTATCAATGTCCTTAATATACTCATTCTTATATTCTGAGTAATCGGGAGATTGGCTCGGGTATGAATTTGGGTGTAACCTATTCTACTCGACCGAAATTGTAGGTTAACATTAGGGTGCATGAATCTATGAGGTGCATAAGCATATTTTGGGTGAACAATTTAGTCTAGAGAGAAAAGTTAGGATTGGGGGGAGTGTAGTCATATCCTAGTATCATTTCCATCATAATTACATTTGAATCTATTTCTTGTTATTTCGTTACTTCAATTAGTTAAAGCCATTTATTTCATTTAGTTTAATTCACTTAATATGAAAACCAATCTTTTTACTTGTTTGAATAGCACCTAGACTGATAAATTTCGATAATCAATTGACTCGATCCTTGTGGAACGAACTTTATTTAGCATTATACTACTCTCAGACCTTGTCCTATTGCGAGCGTCACTAAAGAGTGTAGTCATACAGCAGTATCCAAGCGGTGGTCTCTTAAAAAGCAACAGGTGTCAAAACGCTGTGCTTACCATTGTGGCTTCCACAGCGGTAAGCGCTATGCGCAAAACCGCTGTGCCTACCACTGGCAGAAAATCACAGTGGTCAAAAGAGCGGCCAAGACAAGTATTTTACCATTGTGGCTACCGTTGTGAAAGCCACAGCGGTACCGATTGCGGTCGCCTGGGCCAAAGCATGCCAAATGAAAAATCACACAATCTAAAACTATTTATGGCCTGACAATCATCAAATGCATGAAAAGTTAAGAACATTAATGCACAAACATAAAAACACACAACATACAAGAAGTATAGATATGCATGAGTTGTGTGTGTGTGCAACTAAATCTCTTAAATGCAAGTAAGCACAAGTATTTTACCTTTGGTGTGCTTCTTCTCTTGAGGTCTTGAGAGGGTCTTTGTTGTGCAAAAGCACCAACAATCAAAAACCTAAGCTACCCTTACATCAAACCCCACAAGTGGTTTGTCACTGAAATAAGCCAATCAAACTTTGATGAACTTATATGGATAGTGACAATGGAAAACCCGATATTTTTGATATGAAATAATGTAATTCGGGTGATCAGGAGATAATTAAGATCAAGTAAAATATATAGTTTCTGGGGGTCCATCTATGGTTCATGTGACTATAATGTATGTGCACAGTTCTTTTGAATTTGAATGAAATTTTGTTCCTTTAAGCTGTTATTTGGTCAAGTTCGAATTTTTGTCATTTGGAAATTTTTGATTGCATTGTATGAGCTGCTTTTGATGGGTTTTTGTTTTATCAGTTAGTGGGTTTTTATATTGGTTATGGTTTTATTAGTATTTTTGAGAAGTTTTACTCTGGTTTCTTTCAAGTAACCAAAAAAAAAAAAAAAATCACATACTTTGATTCCTAGAAACTATAATGAGAATAGTTTAATCTAGCTTTAGTGTAGTTGTTGCTATAATTGTGCCCTTTGTGTGGTTCTTAACACGATTCAACAATGTTTTAACAATAAAGTGCTTTAACAATGTTTTAACAATGTAGTGTTTTAACAATACATTAAAATATAATGTTTTAACAATGTTTTTTTTTTTTTTTTCCCTTTTTTGGGGTAGTTTATAGATTTATTTCATGTGTATGTTTAAACTTGATTTAGTCTGTGAATCTATATAGTGTTGTGCATTACTTGGTATGTATAAGAAACGTGCAATTAGGGTGTTTTTCTTGGTGATGGAGGCAGTATCTGTTGTGGTTGATGTGCTTGGGAAAAACGAGTTGGATTTTCTTCTAGCTGCTTTTGTCTTGTCAGCATTTGGTTTTGCTTTCACTCTCTATGCTTATATTAAGACAAGAACCAATAAAACACAAGTTCCAACAGCTGAGAGGCAACTGAGGGTGGTGAAACTTGTTTTCTCGTGGTACCGGCCGATCCTCCCTAACATCTCTTCTAAATTTATCCACCTTAACCACTTCAAGAGCTAATTGAAGGTTTCTGTCCAAAAAATTCCCCAAACGAGTTCCCTCAAATCTTCAACTCAAAGTCGGAACTAAGTTTAATTGATGATTTCAGTTTTTAAAGCAACATTTTCGGTACATATCAAATTCAAACCTTTGTAATAATGGAAGCAGAGAAAGATGGAAAGAAGAGAAGAACAGGTGTCGTGGAAGAGAAGAAGAATAAAGGAAAAAATTTAAAAAAGTAAAAAATCATGTGCCTAGGGGTATTTTTGTAATTTTGATTAGGGATTGAAAGAATTTATTGCAAAATGGTTATAAACATTTAAATATGAAACAAGGTTAAAAACAATTTTCCCATAATCCATTTGGCTACATTTGGCAATTTCCCTTAAATGTTGCAAACTTTTAATGGTCTATTGGATTAATTGCCTTATAATTTTATTTTAATGTTTTTCTAAGGAATTTTTATTTTTTAATGTAGGAGTAATGTTAGCCCAACATATGTAGTAGCTGAGGTGTCACTTGTTGAGTGGATACATATTAATTGGTAAGTGGATACATGAGTAAGTGAGATAAATTACAATTAATGTGTATCCACTCACCAACTGATACCTCAACTGCCACATGTGTTCGGATGAAAAAGATGAGATTGTAGGTGGGATGTCTAGCATTACTCTTATGGCGTGTTTACTAATCAGTAATCAAACTCAGGAAAGGGAATTAAATTACTAATTTGTGAATTCCAGTGTTTACTAAATTTTTAGGGAATTAAGTTACGTGAACCCCACTCTCAAATCAGTAATTAAGTTACTGATGGAAAGGAAATTTGATTCCCTCCACCCACCCCAAGAATTAAGTTCCCTTTCCCGAATAAAAAAGGGAATTCATGTATTTTTACTAAAATATCCTCACTTATAATAATTTAAAAAAAAAAAAAAAAAAAAAAAACTGTCTTTCATATCCTCGCTTATAATATCCATGTATTTTTTTTTTTTCTTTTTACGTGAAATATGTATTGCATATTCACACACACACACACATATATATATATATATATATATATTCTTTTTACTAAATCAGTATTACATATATATATATATATATATATATATATATATAGACGACGCTGTTTTGTTTAAGTTTTTTTTTTTCTTTTTCCGTAAAGCATGTACTGCATATATCAGTCTTTTTATTATCAGTTTGAACTGACAAATGTTATATCAGTTCCTTGTATGTGGGCTACTGGATTTAAATACTTTGACTGACAAGTTCATACAGTCAAGTCAAAGTATTTAAATCCAGTGGCCCACATGGAAGGAACTGATATAACTTTTGTCAGTTCAAACTGATAAAAGAATTTCTGCTGCATATATATATATATATATATATATATACTGCAATGACTTTAATTTTATATATACTGTTTTGTTTAAGCTTTTTTTTTTTTTTTTTTTCGTAAAGCATGTATTGCATATATATATGTATATATACTACAGTGACTTTAATTTTTTATTTTGTTTTCATTTATATAGTTAATAATTAATCAAGTACTGTGTGAGCTAATGGTTGTATATGTGGAGTTATTTTGTGTTTTAATTTTCAAGAGAAGGAAAAAAAACATCTAAATGTGAGAAATTAATTCGACATCAAATTAATTATGCTTTCGAATTTGAATTACTCCTCAATTTTTAATTAATATTGACTAATTAGTCGAAAGTTTACAATATAAAGATGTTAATTATTAGTTATAGTGTTATGAGCGGTATTAAAAATAGTAATTCATAATAAAAAATATATTTCTACATATCATATACACAAGGGTATTTTTGTAATCACCGATATATCATTCCGATTCCTTAGTCGAAGTAAACACTAGAAGGGGAATAAATTTGATTCCATTTCTAATTCCTAAATTGTTAATAAACACTGGAATGGAATTTAGTAACTTAATTCAAATTCCTCTCCATTCATTTTCCAGTGGAACTTGATTCCGATTCCCTCCATTCCCGATTAGTAAACCTGCCATTAATGTAAATATTGAAGTGATATATTTTTTTGTATTCTAATTTTTTTATATATTAATAATTGAATTTGAATTTGATTTTTTGATTACTTAAATTAATTTCTTAGAGTGTGAAAGACGAACTGTTTAAATGATGATATTTAGCAATAACAACCTCACAAGTCACATCTGTTTATAAAAAAAATTCTAAAAAAAAATAAATCTGTATAGCTTCAAAAAATAATAATAATAATAATAATAATAATAATAATAAATAAAAATAAAAATAAAAATATGTATATAAAATTAGTAGAATTTGCAAATTTAATTAAATAAATATTTTTACAATAAGTTTTTTTTTATTTATTGGAATACAACAACAGGATTACAACAACTGGAATACAAATCCAGGACATGATTACACGATTACATGATTACAACAATAACTGGGACCCATCGATAATCGACTTCCAAACGTAGCTCAGACTTGAAGCTCCCACAGACGGGGAGAGAGAACTCACACGAAGGAGGGACAACCACCCACACAAAGTGAGACAACACCCATGTTTTTAAATGGGCCAAGGAAAATTTGCATAATTCTATGCACACACTAGGTCTTGAACACTACTTAGTAGTGGGAGTTCCCAAAGGAAGGCCTGCCACTATAGCAAGGAACCATGTGTAATAAGTTGATATGTAAATGTACACGTGGCGAAGTGGGTCGATTTGGCAGGCAGATAAACAGTTAAAACAACCAAAGTCATGAATTGAATTTGAGAATTGAGACGGAGAAATCAAAGCCAAAACAACAGCAACTCGATAAAAAGATCAAAACTTTCTTCATTTTCTCAAACCAATCACCTCTATTGTTTTCAACTTTGTTTCGTGAAAACAATGATTCATTATTCGATTTCTAAACCTTCAATCTCGTTATCAGTTCCCGTGAAAATCCGATGCGAGTCGAAGACTGAGATGGCAAAACCGCCATTGCAGCAGCAGAAACAACAACAACATCAACAACAGATGGGTCCGTTTACAGGGAGAGATCCAAATGTGAAGAAACCTGAGTGGCTGAGACAGAAAGCTCCTCAGGGACAGAGGTTTCAACAAGTTAAAGAGTCTCTCTCCACATTGAAACTCAACACTGTTTGCGAGGAGGCTCAGTGCCCCAACATTGGCGAGGTCTCTCTCTCTCTCTCTGTTATTTTCGTTTGTCTCATTTCTTCTTACTGTTTAATTACCCGGGTTGCCCTTATTTTGTTCAATTTTGGATGCTGTTAGTTGGGTTTCCAGTTCTTGTCTTGGTTTTTTGTATGTATTGCTCAAACTGGGTAGTGAAATTATTGCATTTTTAATGTAACTAAGGCTAAGCTATAATCTATTTGATTATTTTGGGCAGTGTTGGAATGGAGGTGGGGATGGTATTGCCACCGCAACAATTATGGTTCTTGGAGATACTTGTACCCGTGGATGCAGATTTTGTGCTGTGAAAACCAGCAGAAACCCTCCACCACCTGACCCAATGGAACCAGAGAATACCGCTAAGGCAATCGCAAGTTGGGGGTATGCCTTGAAATTCCAATGTTGTACTATATTTTGATAGAATGTGTTTCTTGGTTCTTCGTTACACGAGACTTCAAGGGCACATCTTGTATATCATATAGGATTTTGCAAGAAAAATAAGTTTGAAAATGTACACTACTATTGTTTAAGTTGGACATCTTTGGGCAGGTTATGCAATGCATGTTTGGTGTATTTAGTTTCTGTATGCATCTTTTTGGATCTTTTTGGTGTATCAATATATGTCGTTATAGAATTAGAGGAATTGTTATCATCATTTGTTTTTTCAATTCTGTGTGAATTTCTGTAGGGTGGATTACATTGTTATAACGAGTGTAGATCGTGATGATATACCTGACGGTGGAAGTGGTCATTTTTCACAGACAGTCAAAGCTATGAAGGTCTGCATCTCCCTCTTGCTAGAGTATTAAGTTGCTTTTTCTCTGGTTCTTTAAGGCATTTACTGCAAAAAGAGATTTGAATTTGAAAAACTAATCTGATCGGACTCCTTTCAACCCGCTTGCAGAAACTCAAGCCTGAGATCATGGTTGAGTGTCTAACTTCTGACTTCCGGGGTGACCTAAAGGCTGTAGATACTCTGGTACACTCAGGGTTAGATGTTTTTGCCCACAACATTGAGACTGTAAAACGGCTCCAGCGAATTGTCAGAGATCCTCGAGCTGGGTGAGTTTGGTGTTGATTGGAAAGTATCTTAACATTGAGCCATATAACTGTTCTGATGTTAGCATTTGAAACATTATCTGTAGAGTGTTCTTTTCACTTCAAATGTATTACCAGGTTTGCAACCAAATTTAGGCTCTGAGACCTTTTGATATTCCTTTAAGAGATTTGTCACATATACTTCAATATAATATTTATGTAAGAACTGTAGTCATGAGGAACATCCCGTGCTTAGATGCATAATGCCCTTACAATTCGAGGTCAGACACATCCATAATTATACCTTTGCTGGCATCCATGTATATATGTTCCGTCATGCTAACACTACACTCATGTAGCCTGTGTGCACATGCATGAGCACTCATGACGAAAAGTAGGGCTTGTTGAAAGCATTTCCGAATAGAAGCTTTACCTTTTGCTTTTCAACAATCTCTGTACTTATGTGGGGAAGTGTATGCCAAGATGTCACTAACTATTGTGGGGTTTGTTGTAGATTGGCAGTCTTCTCATGCATTAATACTTGTAATGGATAGTTCTAAGTCTACTATTTAGTTTGGTAATGCAGGTATGAACAGAGTTTATCAGTTCTAAAACATGCAAAGTTGAGCAAGGATGGGATGATAACAAAATCTTCTATAATGTTGGGCCTTGGAGAATCTGATGATGAGTTGAAGGAAACGATGGCCGATTTAAGGGCTATAGGTGTTGATATTTTGACACTTGGTCAATATCTTCAGGTAAGTTTATATGCAAATATTCTGCACAATTTCTATTTTGATCGGTTCATGTGCCATATTAGGACTTAGGGCGTTATGAGAGGTGAAATTAGCATGAAACCTATGCAAGGTTGGGCCTATACATTTGGCAGAGTTTCTTAGTCTTATCTCGTAGTTATACATCAAGTTGGCTATGATTTGGCTTGTTCTGCTAATATTTCAAAGTAGGTTTAAGCTTACCGATGCTCAGGCTTGCATTAGATTGTTCTTTTGAACTTATTGAATATTGACTATAAAGTTTTTATGTTCTTGCAGCCAACACCACTGCATTTGACAGTCAAAGAGTATGTTACACCTGAAAAGTTTGACTTATGGAAGGAATATGGAGAGTCTATTGGATTTCGTTATGTAGCCAGTGGACCTCTGGTAAGCTCTTTTTTAACGGTCAACTTCAGATGATTCTAATATCTACATATATTTTTATTGTGTCATCAACAAACAATTTAAGTGACTTCCAAAATGGTAAAAGTGAAATGAAATAACTAGATCAATTCTATATCGGAATCATGTCTTTTTTCTTTACATGGTTTTACTGGCATGACTTTGGAATGGACTGAGTTAAGTTCTATCCAAAAGCCAAGCAAAATAACAGATACAATTCACTGGATGTTGCATGAGTTTGGACTAGCCTAAATGCATTTGTTCAATTTTCGCCAAACTGCTCCTTACCAACATTATATAAAAGATCACACTAACTTCCTCGATGTATTGATTTTTCCAGGTTCGATCCTCCTACCGGGCAGGGGAACTCTTTGTTAAGACAATGGTGAGAAAGGCCAAAAATACCGTTGACATGCCGTAGTGTTTTGGTTTCTGATTAAGGAGCACCATGTTGATGCCTGCCTAGATCAAATCAGTGAGGCACGACCACAGTTGGGACTACCAGTTGCAGAGGGCGGTTGGGACTACCGGTTGCAGAGAGTCACCCTAAAATGTTTTAGTTATACGTTGCTTATAGCCTTATAATCATTCATTGAGATTCTTTGTGCTGCCATCTTTCCTGTCAATCTTATTAAAGTTTTGATTTTTTAATGTTGTAATATATATATTTTTTCACTTAATCAGTATACGCACTCGGTTCTTTCTTAGAAAACTGAAATGTTAAATAAAAACGAAGAAGAAAATATGCTGGAAACAATTGAAGTTGATTGCAAATGGATCTCTATTGCATATTATATGCAGCTTCAAAATGATCAGTCTTCGACCCAAATTTTACAAATAAATTAATCAACCAATCTCATCTTTCTTGAGATTCCAATCCAAAACTTTTTATAAATCATATTTTTCTTTTTCTTTTTCTTTTTTGACATTATTCAAAACCGTCTAGAGTTAGCTTATCATTGAAAGTAATATTATCTTAACTAATATTGTCCGATGTAAGACATTTATTGTGTCAGGTCCCGGTATATTATTAGCATAAAACTGGTTTAATAGTTTGAAAAATCAAATGGAATTTATCAACTCCACGGTAGGAATATTCAATACTCAAATGGAGGTTGAAATGGTTACCAGGACGACAAGGCATTCAAGTTTCAAGTCTTTGGAAAAATGAAAAATGTAAAATGAGAGATTTGAGTATTAAGATACGTGGGTGTTGCGGTGAAGTGAAGGTGGACAAAATCACATGGGTAATGTAAAACCTATCCATTATCTCTATCTAATCACTCTCTCTGCCAACTGCCAAATTATTTACATAGATTTTAGATTATATTATATAGTTTTTACTTTTCGTTTCTCTTTGTCTACACTATACAATTAGCTTTCTTTCGGTCCTGCTGTTGCTTGCTTTTTCATCCTCCTCCTCCCTCTCATCGTCATCTTCTTCTTGCTTCTTCCTCTTTACGCATTCTCTTTATTCAACACTTTTGGCTCCCTGGGTACTTGCCAAGTTCCTTCCTTTCTCTGCTGATGTTCTCTGGTAATCGATTTCACGCCTGATTTTCTTCATTTTCATCATTTTTTTTTTTGGGTTTGTAACTGTTCATGGAATCTGTTGATGTTTTATGTATGTGGGTTCTTTTTCTTTTTGTTAACAGATTTTATACTTTTCTTTTGTGGGTGATTATAATCCAATTTTGGGTTTAACATTCCTTGTATGTGGAAGATGATTGTGGATCTTGGTGCTTTTCTTTATAACATCAACTCCTTTGGTACTAATTGTTTTGTTAGTATTCAACTCTGACAATGATTAAACTTTTTTGTTTCCATTAATGAAGATGAAGAAGAAAAACTAGTGACTAGACCATGTTGGTTATGTTTGGAAGAAGTTTTTAATTTAAAGATGCAATGATTGTTTATGAAGTTTACATGTTTACTATCACTAGTATCATCTAATTTGATCATACACCGAAGTTCCAAAATACTCAGCTTATGCCTGATCTGTGAAATGATCAGTAACTCTCAGTATTACATAATCAATGCCATAAATTTATAGTTTCAGAATTAACATTGTGACGAAGTATAGTAGAGTTGCTGGTTCTGTATAGATTTTGGAAATCATATGCATCTGTAATCCATTTTGAGGAAAATAGATTTAAAGAAACTATGTAATAGAATTGTGGTCAAAGTGGTAGTCCTCAACATGGCTACAAAATAGTCCTTGGCTTTAGATTACTCAATTGGCTCTTTCTTTTACTTCATAAGGGTTCTGTGGCTAATGGCTATGTGCATATGACCTTGAGCCGCATTTGTCTCTGAAGTTGAGAGATTGTTCTTTAATTAGATGTTCTACATTCATTAGATGTTTTTGATTTTGGGCAAAGATAGACAGTATTATTTTATTTAATATAATCAAAATTTTAGTCTTTCTATTGCTGAGTTTCCAATGGGATCTTCCCTCAAGTGATCTTATGCATGAATGTGAATTTCTGCTGTGAGTTTTTCATTGAGATGGTTCTTAGTCGATTCTTTCTACCCACAGGAGTTATTCCCTTCTGATTTTGTAGGGTATATATGGGTTGATTTGCACATTTCATGGTAGGTATAGAAGATAGTGAACCACCTTTGAAGCGAGTAAAAGGACCCTTAGGAGAATCAAAGAGCTCTCCAGAAGACTCGTCTCTTACAGAATCATTAGCTTGCTCTTTGGGAGACGTGATGGCTAGGCCACTAACCTCCCAAGGGGATGGAGAAACAATTGGCTCGAAAGGTGTCATAAAAAGATCAGAATTCATTAAAATCATAACTAGGGCATTGTATTCACTTGGTTATGATAAGAGCGGGGCCCTTCTAGAGGAAGAATCTGGAATATCATTACACTCATCAGTTGTTGACCTATTCATGCAGCAAGTGATGGATGGAAAGTGGGATGAAAGTGTGGCTACATTGCATAAGATTGGTCTATCGGATGAAAAAGCTGTGAAATCAGCTTCCTTCTTGATATTGGAACAGAAGTTTAGAGAGCTTCTAAAAATGGACAAACTGAGCACTGCCTTACATACTCTAAGAAATGAGATTGTGCCTCTTCAAATCAATATGAGCCGAGTTCATGAGCTTGCGGCCTGCATTATTTCTCCTTCAAAGTCTGCAATACTTGGACTTTCTGATGTAGATAATGAGGGTGCAAAATCGAGATCAGAGTTTCTTACAAAACTGCAAAAACTGCTTCCTCCTTCAATTGTGATTCCTGAAAAGAGGTTGGAACATCTTGTTGAAAGTGCACTTGATGTACAACGAGATTCTTGTGCGTTTCACAATACTCTAGATAGTGATCTATCTTTATACTCGGATCACCAGTGTGGAAGAAACCGGATTCCTACCCAAACGTTGCAGGTTAGAGAACATTGGCTGCTTCTTACTTCTGATTCCTTGCATGGTCCACATCAGTTTCTTTCTTTCTTGATTGGCTATAAAAGGCACTAGAGTCTTGGCATGATTTTCTGAATAATGCATAAGGAAAGCTAATGGTTTGTTGTTCAAAAGTTAAAGCATTTGTTAGGAAGTTAGTTCATTTGTTTTGCTTTCAGAAGTTTACTTATCACCTTCTTGTTGGTTCTTCTTTCATATCCTAATGGTGAGCATTAACACATTCTGTGACTCATTGACAGATCTGTAATTTCAGCTGAATTGGTGAAAATTTTCCATGTATTAAGATCATGTCTTCTGCATCCTGCTTAGCTCAGGATCATGTCTATTGTGCTAGATGGTTGAATAGTTGTTTGAAGAATGAGGATGTGGTGCCTTTATGATGAATAGTGCATTCATGCTATCTTGAAAGTGATGGTTGATCTGTCATTGTTTTTGTGCTGTCTTCCCCTTCCCCCTTTCTCTGTCATGTACAAGCAATCTAGAAAAAATAATAATGCAACTTCAATCGATTTTCTATAGACAAAATATGGGATTTATGCAAAGAGACAATTTGTGGGTGTTAAAGAAATTTTATAGTTTAAACAATGACCTGGTATGGCAAAGCTGCGTGTAAGGGTCTTAAACTTGTATGTACTGTCTTTGATTGAAGAATAACCTTGTTGCAAAGGGATGAGAGGAAAAGCGGTTTCTATATAGATGCCTGTCTTAAGAATATAGTTGGTTTCTCATTTATATATTCACTCTTCTTTTTTTCAGTATTTTTTTCTTGATTGTCAGCAAGGAATGTATCTAAGATACTTTGATCACTACATATTATGGTGTCTCAAGTGTACAAACCATGAATTATTTGCAAAGACTAGTGTGAAATTTTTTGCTTATACAAATGGAACAGATATTGGAAGCACACAGTGATGAAGTTTGGTTCTTACAATTTTCACATGATGGGAAATATTTGGCCTCATCATCCAAGGATCAGTCAGCAATTATATGGGAGGTAAGTTTTCTTTAGGGTTATTGTCTTTTGGTCATTGGTGTGGATTGAAATGGCTTCTTATATTCAAGGTTCATTTACCTCAATAAATAAATGCCAACTCATGGGAATTTTGCTCACATTAGAACAATATCGGTGATTAAGTTGCTCTGGTTCCCATCTCAAGAGATTCTGTTGACTGTTATATGAAAGAGTGAAATTCAATCAAGATTTTATGGAGTTTGCATGAATGTGATTTAAGTATGATATTGGTATTTCTTGTGGAGACTTTGAGCATATTTGATTAAAATATGTTTATTAGAATTAACTATGAAGTTAATGATTGCTTTTTTTAATAGTCTGAAGTATGTTAGAACATCATAAATGTGATGATTCAAAAATGAGAAATGGGCGTTGTTGACTAATAGTGTACTGTGTAGAACTGTTTATAGTCAGTTACCTGATCTTGAGTCAGTTTGAGTGTGGCCTGGAAATGCATGACCTTATGACTCCCTGTGTTGGTTGGAAATGTAGTTTACAAGATTCTGGTTTGCTACTCTTGTGTGATTGGATTGAGAGATTACACTTGAATTATGTTAAATAATCAAGGGAGAGGGGAAGGGGGAGAATAAACGAAATTCAAGCAACCTACTCTTGCTATAAGAAGTTAATTTGGGGGCAATCAGCAATGGGATACAATTCTTGTCATATGAGTATATAATACCAAGTCAATTGTCATAGGTACAATAATATATCTGATCAAATATAATTGGACTAAGTTATCAAAAATGTACTGATCAGGCTGACTGTTTTGCATCTAGTGTTACATTATTGTTAGTTTTGGCAATACATGTGGTATTGCCTCTCTTATTACCTGCAAAATTTATTCTGAATTTTTAGCATAACTTCAAACTTATTTTTTAAGAACTGAAACCTATCTCGTTTTTTAGGTTAAAGAGGATGGTCAGGTATCACTAAAGCATATGCTAACTGGTCACCAGAAACCAGTGTCGACTGTGTCATGGAGTCCTGATGACCAACAACTTCTTACTTGTGGACAAGAAGAGGTTATTAGACGTTGGGATGTTGGTTCTGGAGAATGCCTTAAACTTTATGAAAAATCTGGCGTTGACTTGATTTCTTGTGGATGGTTTCCTGATGGTAAAGGGATTTTTGCTGGCATGACTGACATGAGCATCTGCCTGTGGGATTTGGATGGAAAAGAGCTGGAATGCTGGAAAGGGCAGAAGACACTGAGAATATCAGACATGGCTATAACTGATGATGGAAAGAGGATTATAAGCATATGTAGTGAAACCGCTATTCTCTTACTTGACAGAGAAGCTAAATTTGAGAGATGGATTGAAGAGGATGAAGTAGTTACTACATTTACTTTATCGAAAGACAACAAGTTCCTCCTGGTTAATCTTATAAACCAAGAAATCCATCTGTGGAGCATAGAAAGTGATCCCAAGCTTGTGTCTAAGTACAAGGGTCACAAGCGTGCTCGTTTTGTTATCAGATCCTGTTTTGGTGGGTTTGAGCAAGCATTTATTGCCAGTGGGAGTGAGGATTCACAGGTACTATCTGTAAAATGTGTTTGATATGCATGTGATAGAAATGACTTTGAATTTACAGTTAAGGTATGCTATATTCTTGCTTCAGGTGTATATATGGCATAGATGCTCTGGGGAACTCCTAAAGGCACTGCCAGGGCATTCAGGAGCAGTTAATAGTGTGAGCTGGAATCCGGCAAATCTTCACATGTTAGCGTCAGCCAGTGATGACCGGACAATTCGAATATGGGGTTTAGGTCACTTGAATATAAAGCATAGAGATCAGAGCAACGGTATTGTTCACCACTGCAATGGAAGAAGTTGAAACAATCTCTATACAGTTAGTTAAATGTCCTGTGGAAGTTGTTCATTTATATTTTGTGTAAGTAAATTCTTTCATAATTTGGTTTATGTCATTGGCCTCCATGGCAGACAAAATAGCTAGTGATTTACTATGCACAGCTCTTATCTTCCAACAGACAATTCATTACAATTTCCAACTTGTTACCCATCATCTTCTCTGCATTTGATTATGGTTTGCCAGAATACTGCTTGCATAAAACATTTGCCATCTAGACAAACAAAGACATGGATGCTTATGCCATGCCATATGAAATCACATCGGATTGTATTGCATTAGATTGAGTTTAGTACTGAAACCCTCAAAAGCATGAATTGAATTAGATAGACTAATAATAGATATGATTAAGACTGAGTTTTTGAGAGAATTTCATTTTATTATGAGGATCAATTACTTCTAATAGTCCCATCACACTCTTTTTCCTCTTCCAAAGATAGAATAGAATGAAGAAAAATCTGATGTCTGATTAGAATCAAAGCTTTGTGATTGGAGTGAGCACAAACATCTTGCATGCATGAGGTTCCACTCTTGTTTTCAATTTCCCTTGGAATTTTGTTTCCAGAGTTTGATGCTGTTATTCAATAAATAAACAAATAATAAGTAAAAAAAAGAGAGAGAGGTTAAGATAACAAAAAAGTCTTCAAGTGTTTTGTTATACCTCCCAAACATCTCTGGCTTCAACAAATGTATTGTTAGAGTTGATGCCAATGTCATCCCAATGTGCAGTCATCATTGAAGTCCATGGCTTTCTGTTCTCAAACAGCAACACTATTCTGTTTCCTGAGAGAGGACCTGCCCATATCTTGCAAATTAACAAAATAATTAATAATTAAATATTATAAACATGATATATATAGTATTTCATGGTATATTATACCATTTGTTCTCCTTGCATTCTAACTTTCTTTGCTTGAACACCCAATGGATCTACCAAAATGAAACCAAATTATACTGTCATGATCATCATCAATGTCAAAATTAAGAGTTTACATTGTCATGAATCATGATGATGATCAAATTATTAATTTATATTTACCTTGATTAATAGCAATAACCTCTTGATTACTGATAATTTGCATTGTCTCGTTGGTTATATTTCGTATATCACATCCTAAAAGAAGAGGAGCCTGCATGGAAAAAAAATCAGTAAGGAGATTGTTCATAAGAGTTAAACAGAAAAGCAGTGAAGTTACCTTGGAGATTGCCCAGATGCTAAAATGCACCACATATTCACTGTACTTCATCCCACCATTACCAACTTCAAGCATGTCAGGATCTGGTAAAAAAACATACACAATATATAATTCAGTAATATATGCCAGTGTTCTTCATCTTTACAGATTGGCTTCAGTCCGCCCCGAGCTTCATGCAAATATGTTTCACCAGCAAGTCTAAAACACATATATTATAGCAAATGATTGATACAAACCATTCCAACCACCAGGCTTGGCATAATCAGCATAGACTTCATTCATGTCAGCTATCTTCAACATGCTATAAGAAGGAAGCCATACAAAAAGCAGTTTTAGTTCTTTGTAAATAGATAGCATACACATTCTTTCTACTAAACGAAAACAAATTATTAAGATCAGAATTCATTGTTTGTATACATACTAGCATACCAATTATGTACAGAACAGACACCTTGTAGTATTTCTTACCTTCCCCAAGAATCTGAGATGTCATCAGTAGTTCTCCAGCTATTTCCAACTTTCGCCCCCCACAAAGCGGGGCGCATGTCTCCCCTAATTAACACAATGGAAACAACTTAAACTCAATCTTAGTGGGATTAATCAAAGCTAAGCTATCTTCAGTTGGATTAGAAGAGTACCATTCACACATAGAGAAAAAGATGGAGCGCCTTGTCTTCTTTAAAGCACTGGACATCACTTGGTACCTGCAAGGAAATAAGATTCATTTACCTCAGTAATCATTATGAATACTAAGAAGCCAATTAAAAAAATAAAAATCATGTTAAGGTGACCTTATAGTTGGTCTTGTATCATCATTATAACAATTGTCATACTTCAAGTAATCAATTCCCTGCATAAAACCAAACTAGTTACTGCTGTAATAGTTGTAATAAGCATACAAGTTTAGTGCATTCTGGATTCTTACCCATGAAGCAAAGGTCATGGCATCTTTTTCTTCATAACCAATTGACCCTGGCATTGTCCCTGTACATGTTCGGTACCTTTACCCCGGTATCAAGATAATTGTCAGAAATTCAACGGAATATCTTAAAATTAGATGATTTTGACAAAAGAATATATATTAATCAAAGAAATGAAAGAACTCACCCTGAATCTGCATAAATTCCTAACATGAGACCCTTGCTGTGAACATAATCTGCAAGAGCTTTGATCCCAGAAGGGAATGTAGTCTTGTTGGCCACTAGATTACCCTAAAATTGATCAAATAGCGGGTAAGAAAACCCATTTCCATTTGTGTTTGTAAAATATAAATGAACTGAAAAGACTAAATATAACATTGGTTTTGATGAAAGAAAATCTAAATAAATTCCAATACATTTCCAAGTGTAAAATGAACAAAAAAGAAAGCAAATGATCGAACCTGAGAATCACGATTCGATTCACCCCAACAATCATCTGGCAAACGTAAAGAACATAACATGAGTTGATTTACAAGAGCAAAAGAATCATAATATGAAAATGACAGAGCTAAAGATGCTTTTTTCCAAAGCCATTTTGTTACCTAAGTTGACATACTTGTATCCAAGCTTGGATAGTCCACTTGATACCAGTGCATCAGCTGTTGAACATTTTGATGTTTGTAAATATCAGTATATACTATATAATGAAAACTTGATGCAAAAAAGTACTCATTATTGACGATCAACGATCCATGCATAGTAAATATATTGAACATTTTCACCTGTTTCTCTAATGACATTCTCATTGATCTGACAGTGGAAGTGATTCCAACTATTCCACCTATGACGATACATATATAATTACACACTCATTAGACAGCTTTTGGGAAACAAGCAAAATGATTGTAGTTGTAGGGATGGAATAAATTAATTACCCCATTGGAGGAGTGAGAGCAAGAGCATTGCTGATTGCAGAAGATGAAGCTGCATAAAAGTGGTTGAAAAAGAGGTAGAAAAGAATTGAAGATAGAAACAACTGAATCTGAAAAGCATAGCATCTATCTATCATCTTCACCTCCAAGCTATGCACAATCAACTGTACTCTTCTAACTCTCAGCTTACAAGTTGCACAATTACTCAACCATTATAAATATGAATCAGAATTCAATTACAAAGGTCTAGTGGATGTTGAAAACTGAAACGAATTTTCTTGGAAAGTGAATGGTTAAGTAGTTGTGCAAAGTGATGGAGCTTGGAACTGTATTTTATTTTAATTAATAAACATTTTTGAACTAGTGGTCTCCCGTTTTTATAGCAGATCACCACCATTACATGTTATCATCATTAATGCATCAACAGATTAAATAAACTCATAAAATCTAACGTGCTAAGATCTAAACATTTAACCAAGAAAACCATCAAACCCACAATATTGGAAATTTCTGTACGAAATTAAAGAAACAAGGACATAAAATATGGTAAAAGAAAATAAAAAATAGCTGCCGATTAATAATTTTGTGTTTTTGACCTTTAAATAATTTATTTTACCGGATTGTCCCTTAAAATCATTTTGTATGCAGTGGAGCTATTGGCATCATCTATTTATGTCCCAATTTTTAAAATTTTGATTTAATTATATAAAATTAAATACTTTTATAATTTTATTTATTTATTTATTTTCAAAACTACACTTTTACTTATTTTTCAAACTTAATATACCTTATCTTTTTTTCAAAAATAAAAAAAACATCCCATCTCCAATCTCTATATACATTTTCTCACCTCCATCACATAATCGGTTTTCTTCTTCTTATTTCATGGTGAAACCATCCTTCTTGGATGCGATTTTTTTTTTTCCCATAGTCGAATGGAATGTTGGTGGTAGATTGAGAGAGTGGTATTGGTCGTCTTTGATGGTTTTTATTTTTATTTATTTATTTTTTTTGAACGACTGAGTTAGGGTTTTGGTGTGGATTCGTTTCTTAGAGAATAGATTTTCTTGGTTACGATTCTTAGTGCGATTTCATTATTTTGGTTGTTATTGGTGTGTGTGTTGTGCCGTTTTCGTATGGTTGTTCCAGATGTTTGATTTCATTCTCAGACAATTCTTCCAGATGTTTGATATCATTCTCAAAATCATTCTCAAATAATTCTTTCAGATGCATGATATCATTCTCATACTTTTCTATAATATAAGAAGCAAATTTTAGGGTTTAAGAGTTAAGGAAAAAAATTATTAAAAAAAAAAAAAAAAAAACAAATTACTAGTGAACAATGAACATGTGGATTTTTTTTTTTTTTTTTTTTTTAAATTTTTTTGAAAAGGAAAGTGGGGTTTATTAGATTTACTTTGTAGAACATTTTTTTTAAAAAAAATGTATGTCTCTTTAAATAATTTTGATAAAAGAAAAAAAAATCGAATACTAAATAATTTTAAAAGTGGGGCATAAATAGGTAGTAGAGGGGTGCCAATACCACCACTCCTTTCCATCATTTAACTGATTTAATGCAACATTACCCTTTTACCATCATCCTTACATCTTCCCTCCAAAGAGGCAAGTCAAAAATAAAAGAGGGAAAAAAAAAAGGAAAACAAAACGAGACCCCAAAGTCAAAGAACCTGTCGAAAATCAAATACCAAGACACCAGAGAAAAAGGTAAATCGTGTGAGGCCAGAGAAGAGAAGACGTCGGAGAACCATAGGACGACAACCGGCAACCTTTGAAAGGACTCCCACGGATCGCCAAATGCCATATTCAAAGTGTGTTGTGTCGACTTGTATGCTTTATTGTACACGAGCTGAATGATGTACTGCTCCCTCATCTCAGCAATTATGGTGCGTCCGAGATCATACTTTTTTCTTACAAATAGTTTCCCTATTATAGAGGAATTTACTCGGCTGAAATGAATGTTATAGTTGTCACGATTACCATCCTTAATGAAGGACTTAACATGCCAGTAAGTCTCATTTTTTAGCTTCCCTGTCCGAATAAACCATTCACAAATACTTAGTCTACATGCTGCAACGAATCGTGTAACATTTATCCCAAACCTTTTAGTCAATGCATACGACCCTATTTCTCGCTTCAGTGTTTTCTTGTCCTTTAAGATATGTCATTTGTATATTGGACATTGGTCTTGGTTTTTAAACAAGCCTTTCGATCGAATGGGTAGAATTGAGTATAGTTCTGACCCCTAACATTGTCCATCGTGACTTGGGGCGGAGGAGGTTGGTCAAATGATGTGGTGGGGAGATTCTCTTCACTGTTATCCTCTTCTACAACCTCTTCTTCTATTCTTTATTTTTCAATGACAACCTCATTTTCCTTCCCAAAACCATCAAGTAACTCAACCTTTTTACCATTTCTCAAAGAAATAGCATTGCATTGCATTGCTCTTTGGGGTTAACAACTATGTTGCTTACTAATTCCCCTTGCTGCTTACCTTGGATAGCTTTCACCAATTGCCTAATTTGCATTTCTAAGTTCTGAATGGAAGCTTGAGAATGTTAAGTCACTTGGTCAATCTTTGTGTCAAGCTTCTTCAATGCTAAGTCTTAGGTCTTCATTCTAGTGTCCAACTTGTTCGTATCAGTGTTCTAGTAAACGCTAGGCGCTAGGCGCTAGTCGAGTAATGGACCGGCGCTAGTCGGTTGAATTTTATTTTTATTTTTATTTTTTCTACCTATAAAACCAATAATAAAACTCATATTACGACAAAATTCAAATAAAATCATCAACGTAAATTCCCTTATTGTTTGTATCTCTTGTACCTGTTTAATATAGTTTTACTTTTTATTGTATATTTTAGATTTTTACATTGAAAGAGGGTCTCTGTTGTTATTTTACAAATGTGTTTTTTAAAAATCAAAAATCTTCTTTTGCTTTGTATTTTATATTTTTATTTATACAACAACTGATATATATTGGAAATTGATAGTTGATAAAATAGGAAATGGATGATTGCAATTGTGGCCTCATAGGCCCAATAATGCCTCAGGTCCAACAAGTCGAAGTGAGACCTCACAACAATAAGTCAATAACCCTAGTTATAAAAAGCTAAAAACCCTTCTTTCTCCCAGACCAAACTCGCAGCTTCTACTTCACTTCTTCAAAAATCAAAATACTCTCTCTCGTCAAAGTGTGAAACACGACCACACAGATCCCATGACTTCTCTCCTCGTTTTTTCAGCTACTCAACTTCTTCACCCTTCCAATTCCTTCTTCTTCTTCACCCTTCCAATTCCTTCAATCTTGATAGTTGGCACTGGTTTAGTTGGCAACTGAGAAGCAACACGGTGCTGTTTTGATGAAGCCGATTTAAAAAAAAAAAAAAAAAAAAAAAAGGGTCTAGGAGGAGTCAACGGCTTTGACTCCGCCCGGACCCGATTAAATGGTCTGAACCGAACTAGGCAGTCGATTTTTTAAGGGTTAATCGTTGACCGTTGACTTTAAATTGATTGATTTTTTTCGACGATTTTAGCCAGATCGGGACGGCCGACAGCCGAACAGCGTCTAGGCGGGCCACCCATACCGTTTTTTCGAACACTGGTTCGTATATTTGGAGAAGAGGTCCTCTAGGTTAGGCTTTCTTTCTCCATGATTGTTTGAGAGTTGGTTAGGGTAGTTTTGTTGTTGTTGGGGTTGTTGGAATCCGGGGGGTTATCTTTGGTTGAGGTTTTATTGTTGTTGGGGTTGATTGTCTTTCCATGAAAAGTTGGGGTGGTTTCTCCACCTCAGGTTGTAAGTGTTTGAAAAGGGGTTGTTTTGGGGATTTTGGTTGGCATTTTGTTGGTTGATGGGATTTTGGTAGTTTCGGTTGTAGTTTACAAAGGAGACTTGTTCTGATGAACCCGAAGCAAATGGGTTTCCAACTTGACAGTCCATACTAGAGTGTGGCCCTAAACACCACTCACATGAGGTTACTTGCACATTACTAGGCCCTGCACTCATCTTGTTCATTTGCTTTGTAAGTGCTGCTAGTTGAGCTTTCACACTTGTTAACTCATCCACTTCTAGTAAACCCGGAACCTTCTTCGGTAACTGCCTTTCATTACTCTAATGGCTATTGTCGAGTGTCATTTCTTCTAGGAGATCATTGGCTGCATCCATTGATTTGTTCATTAGAGAGCCTCCAGCAGCCGCACCACCTAGTTCCTCATTGACATTGTGATTCCTTGGTAGAAAGCTTGCAAAGTCTGCCACTTTGCAAGTCCATTGTAAGGACATCTCCTGATAAGCTCCTTAAATCTCTCCCAAACTTCGTAGAGATTCTCATTCTCAAATTGTGCAAAAGAAGTGATCTCGTTTCTTAGGCGAGCAGCCTTCCGAGGAGGGAAATACCTATTCAAGAATGCTTGAACTAATTGATCAAATGTGATGATCGAGTCTGGAGGTAGAGAGTTCAACCACGCATTTGCGTCATTTCTCAGAGAGAATGAGAACAACTTCAACTTAATAAAATCTTCGAGAATTCTGTTGTATGTGAAGGTGTCACATATCTGACTGAAGCTTTAAAGGTGCATGTTCGGATCATCATTTGGCAATACATTGAACTGACATGTAGTCGCAATCATCTGAATAACCAATGCATTTATCTCAAAGGAATTCACTGCAATTGTTGGTCGGCGAATGGATGACATGTTTTGCTCAACTCTAGGCATAGTGTAATCCGGTAGAGTGCGTTCGGCTTCAATCTCGTCACCCAACTGATCTTGGTTCGCCATAGGAGGCAATTCCCTCTGATGTTGATTTGCCACAAGAGGCAAACCCCTTTGTTCTAAAAGTGCGTTCGGATCTTCCATCTCTGCTCTTCTCACCCTTGTCTCTCGTCTATTTCCTAGAGCTAATCTCTTAATTTCAGGGTCAAAGTCCAAGAAGCGAAGATTTTGGCTTCTTGTGTGCAGGTGCATGCAAGAGCAAAAGTACCTATGAAAAGAATTATACAAACTAAATTAAAAAGTTCAAATTAGCAATAAACTAACTAGTATCGATATCAATCATCCGCTCAGTCCTCGGCAGCGGCGCCAAAAATTGAACACTCTTTAGTGACAGTCGCAATCGTACAAGGTCGAAAAGTAGTACACTAAAAAGTAAGATTCGTTCCAGACAAAGATTGAGTGATTGATTAGCAAAACTGATTAGCCTAATTGCTATTCAAACAAACAATAAAAGATGATTTTCATAATTGAATTCTGCAAGCAAGTTAAATTAAACTATGAAATTCCCTTAAACAATATAATGTAAAATATACCCAGAGGGGGGGTGAATAGGTATTTACTCAAATTCTTCCAATCTTAAAAATGATGCGGAATATAACAAAGAAAATGCACACTTGATTAGATTTAGCAAATGAATTGATTTCACTAATACAAGAGAGAATCAATTTACAAGATATGCAATCAATGTAAAATAAGGAAGATAAAGAAAAGTAAACACAAAAATGAACACAAGTATTTTTTACATGGTAAAACCTCAAAGAGGAAACATCCACGAGTTGATACCACAACCACCGGCAAAGCAATCCACTATATGAAAAGGACTTACACACTCAAGCTATCAACACATGATATCCGCTCAAGCTATCACCTCCTAATCTACCCTCAGGCAAGTGAATCACCAAGCCTACTTCCTATCCGCCAAGACGCTCACGTCTCTAGGAAGATTTCTTGCTTGCCTATCCGGATCCTCCCGACCCTAGACAAGTCTCCCTTGCTTGATTATCCGAGTCCTCCCGACTCTAATCAAGACTCCATTGCTATATCCACAAAGCTTCACTCATTTTGCTAGAGACTTCAACCTAATGCAAGACTATGATCTAAGTGATGCAAGTGATGCAAACACAAACAAATTAAGCTAGATGATCAATCAAGCAAAATGTACATGTTCAATGACAATCTAGAATATACTTCCAACACACAATCACAAAGATTATCTAGAAATCAAGACATGTAAATCAATAAGAGCAAGGTATGAATATTCAATATATCACACTAAAAACCTAGTTCTTAGATCATGAAATTAAACATAGAAAATAACATGAAGCACATCACACATACATTTTCTAGAATCAATTTCATGATAAATCAAGTTTAGCACATATATGTTCAAAACAAATCACAAAACTAAAACTCAATTAACTAATGATCAAACACCCCTAGCATATGATCTAACATGCTTCTCAACAAATTTCATCAATCAAATAGTAAGAATCAAAAGAAGATCAAAGATGAAATTGAAAAAGAAGAAGTTGAACAAGCAACCTTGACCTCGGACTGAAAATCGATCAACTGAGAAAAATGGCAAAGTTAGCTGCCTCTGGAAATGCTTGGTGTTTGTAGCTCTCTTCAAGACCAACAATTTTGGCTTGTGAATCAATTGATTTCGAGTTCGTATGAGAAAGTTATGATCAAAATAAGAAAATGAAAAATTGAAGAAAACTGTAGAATTTTCGTGAAAAATGTTCCTGAAAATCCACAAGTGTTTTGGAGGGAAGGAGAAGTGATTAAAAGGAGGAGAGAGAATGTTTTCAGGGCCAATACGAAGAGGCCACGTCACCCACCCCGTGGGGGGCGCGTGGGCCTCACGGCACCAAAGAGGGTCCCTGGCTGTGGGCCCCACGGCCTCCCTCACGGGGAGGGGCACACATGGTCTCATGGCCACTCTAGCCTCTCTCGCGCACTCTCACGTTCTTCAACCGTATCTTGGGCATCCGAACTCCTATTTTGAATCCGTTTGCGGATTACGAATCGTGACTCCCTCACACATGACTATGACTACAAAACTTTGAAAAATGGTTGAGAAATCATCTCGGAAAATGACGATGAAGTCAACTCAACGAATGAGAACGAAAAGTAGCATAATCACATTGTTTGGACTCGAAACCTTATGAATGAGTAACCAAAACGACCGGAACTCAATAAGGCATTAAATAAGAACATGTTAAAGTCCTAAACACAAAATACACAAACAAATAAACACATATTCACACAAGCATGCCATATCAAAGAGATAGTCACAAAGCATGCAATTTTACAATGTTTGTCTATACAAGATCAATGCATGAGCATACTGTGAAGTGTGTGAATGTGTTATACCAAATGTTTGAACCAAGATGCAGGGACACAC
The DNA here is from genome assembly GCA_030490815.1 of Acer saccharum. Taxonomy (NCBI): domain Eukaryota; kingdom Viridiplantae; phylum Streptophyta; class Magnoliopsida; order Sapindales; family Sapindaceae; genus Acer; species Acer saccharum. Next base: position 41,974,534 of record CM059873.1, read on the forward strand.
ATGTATGAATTGTGTGTGTGTGCGCTAATGCCTTGCAAGAGGATAGGAGTCAAGATATACCTTTGACGCTTTTCACCTCTTGAAGACAACTTTTGCACTAGACGTTGCTCATCACTTTTTAAGCTTCCTTTCTTCAAAGAATATCCTAAGAAACAACTAATACAAATATGGAGTGTTTTGCAATGGAATCAAGCCAATACAAATCATAAACCTTACAATCTCCCCCTTTGGCTATTCCATTGGCAAAACCTCAACCTCACTATACAATGTTTCACTCAAATAAACTCAAGATGATAGCATACTCTCAATCTCACATTACAAAGAAATTCCTAGACTAAAAAGTCTTCAAGTCTTCAAGAATTCCTCTTTTGGTCTTCAAAGTACCTATGAGAGAAAATAACAACCAAACAAGAGATCTTCTCTAAAGAAGAATAGTGAGATATTAACCAAAAACAAATATAGAAGACATCCCTTATCTCATACAAAAGCATTATCTCAAGTGAATTAATGTTTTCATATTAAAGCTCTTCCTAAGATCCTTAACACAATTAGGCAAGAATTCTTTTCTCCCCCTTAAGACAAAGTCTCCATAAAAGCACAAAGAGGAATTTCCCACACATTTGGAACATTTCTCCACACATGGTGAGAGGTATACATTTTTCTCCCCTATATTAAACATGGAATCCCCCATATCAAACATGGTGAGGTATACATTTTTCTCCCCCTTTTTGTCAGGGAATAGACAAGGGACACAAGAGATAAAGAACGAGATACAAAGCAAACAAATCGTATAGAGAGCGAAGTTGAATAAACTAAAGCTCCCCCTTAACATATGCTCCACATATTATCACCAAGTAGATTTGTTCACAAGGGACATCACACAATCACACAATCAAGCAATAAGAGAAAATATTTCATAACTTGTCAAAGTCCAAGAGAGAATCATAGATTTTCATTAATCTCTCAAAAATATTCTCACATTGCTAATGAATCAAGCACATAAGCAAAATGTGTGTGTGTGAATGCTTCTCACATATATTAAAGGAGTAATTGTGATATCAACATGCAAACTCTATCCACACCTATCCATCTAAAGCATTTCCAAAAATAGGTCAAACCGATATTCATCCGGATTTTTGCTTTTAAAAAGAATAGATATCAACATATGAGCGTGTGTGTGCATGTAGCTCGTTTTCCCGTTTCTATTTGTCAACCCGAGTTTTTTTCACAATTCTCAACTATACACCAATAAGCATTTTATTTTTTTCATTTCTTTTAGACTTAGAATCAAAGATTTTTTTTTAAATGATTCTTTTCAACACTTCTTTGATTTTTCTAACATAAACATATACACCTCATGGCGGCTTTCACTCATCACAATGGTGTAGCCCTTTCCTACATTGGGCGGCTGCACAACCAAGGTGTGTAGCCTTTTCCATGAGGGTGCTCGTTGATTACTATATAGTGCCGAAGCAAAATGGATACATACCATATGTCATCTATCATGTACTTAGCAATAAACTTCTATATGCATTCATTATCTACACATTTTCAACCACATATACTCAAAACTAAAACATACAAGAGAAGCATTAGTGCATTTTTCAAAAAATAAATTTTCAAGCTCAAGTGCATGATCTAGAAACAATAAGAGTTATTTATTTAAGATCATTACTTCTCAAGTGAGTAGCTCTCAAAGATATTAATATTCAAATAAAGTTTTGCTCATCAAGCCACTCACAATCACACATAGACAATAATCAACACAAATCATGTCAATGGATCTTAGAAGAGTTTTAAACCTCTTTTTGTCCAAGGACTTAGTAAACAAATCCGCAAGTTGATTTTTAGTATGCATATGCTTTAGAGAAACAATAGAATGTTCAACATGTTCTCTAATGAAATGATACCTAATATCTATATGCAATGATATCATGCATACATAGAGTTGAAAAAATGAAATAGAAAGCAAGCTTTTAGAATAGAGAAATACCTTAGCAAGCTTTTTCACCAATGAAAGGTCTCCGCTCTTTTTTTGAGCTTTCTTGGCTTGTTTGTCCTCATGACAACAAGTTGTTGGTGTGTCATCCCAAGAAAATAAAGACCAAACACTTTCAACTCAAACAAACACATGAAAATGACTTTCTCTAAAAGTCTTAACACAAACTTTCACCAAATAGATTTCAAAATTCAACTTCTTTAAAGTTAATCAACAAATTTTGACTATCATAGTGAATATGAGAATATTAAGTTCATGTATTGACTAGAGACACCAAGTTTGAATACTAGACCTGACACATTAAAAATGGCATAGTCAAGCATCAAACTTAGAACTCTTATCAAACAAGAACAAAAATATTCTCATATGTGCTACTCAATCAAATATGAGAGCACTCACCTTTGACCATATTGGTCTTAGGTGAACCAACACAAACAACATCATGATCATTACGCATGGCAATATAAAATCTAGAAGATAAATCATCAACTATCTTCTTCATGAAAACATCACTCATATTAAAGTTAACATTTTTGCCACGCACAAATATTTCATCAAGACTCTTTAAATGATCATGATTAACACTCTTCTTAACCAACTTCTTCTCAATATTTTTCTTAACATGATTATCATTAACATGCATGTTATTCTTTTCAATCCAAATTTTCTTGATAGATTTCTTCACATGAATATGATCAATATGCACATTTCTCAAAGCATCAAAGCTATTGTCATGTTGAGAAACTTTCAAAGAAGATTTATCCATTTCACAAGTATGCACATTATTTTTCTTAACCCAAACTTTCCTTGTTGATTTCTTTTCATTAACATGTTCATCATGCATAGTCTCTAATGCCCTAACATGTTTAGAAACAACCAAATGAAGTCTTTTCATCTCACTAGCATGCATCTCATTCCCTAGTTCGCATTGTCTAATATACTTGTAGCATTTAGGTTTGATATGCCCTACAACATTGCAAAAATGACAAACCGGGATAAACTTAGAGATGTTATGTCTAGCTCTAGACTTAAACTCATGCTTATGATAATGATTAGGTAACTTTTTCACATTTTTATCATGTTCCACATTTCCTAGTTTGCATTGCCTAGCATATTCATAACACTTAGGCCTAATGTGACCAACCACATTACAATAATGACAAACCATAATAAATTTAGAAAAGTTACCTTTTGGGTGTGCATGCTTTGGTTGAGAAGTCGGTTGAGAAATTCCATAGCTCTTCTTGTCTTTGTCTTTGATATTGGAAGGAATAGTAGTTGAGTCTTTCTTCTCTTTGGAAATTCTTGACTTGTTCTTGGTTGTAGGAGTCTTCTTAACTTCTTCTACAAAACCCAAGCCACTCATATCTCCATGATGCTTTCCAAGTTTTATCACTTCATCAAGCTTAATGGCTCCAATTTTCATGCCATTAATAGACTCTTTGAGAGATTTGATTTCATCTATAAGGTCACACTCCTTTATCTTCATGATAGACAAAGAGTTCTCTTTTTGCTTAATCTCTCCTTCCATGACAAACAACTTCATTGTAAAATCTTCTCTTAGATCATCTAGCTCTTGAGCACTTTCTTCCACCTTTGAAAAATAATTTTCAATGATCTTTTCATGCTCCTTGATGACTTCACTTTGTTTGCTCATCTTCTCCAAAGACATCTTCTTTTCATTTACAAGAGCTTTAAAGATCACCACTAAATTGGCATTGATCAACTTCAACTTGTTGTTCTCTTCATTCTTTTGTTGAAGGATCTTGTCATTGAAGCTTATATAATCTTGATTTGAGGAGGCTTCGAACTCTTCTTGATTGAAGGAGATTTCACTATCTTTACTAGTCAAAGAGTATTCACTTTCCTCATTACTTGAGGAGTCTTCACCACTATCCTCAAATCTTCCTTCATATATAGCCGGGTGAGCAATATAATTGCTAATATATTCTCGTTCATTCGAGGACTCCTCTTCCTCTTCTTTATCACTCACACTCACATCACTCCAAGAAGTCGCCATTGCTAATCCTTTCTTAGACTCTCTCTTCTCATTAGCACGCTTGGTGGAGATAAATCCAATCCCTTTGCATTCATGGCATTGAATTAACTTCTTCATAGATTTATCCTTGCAATCTACCACTTATTTTGGAGTGATCTTCTTCTTGACTTCCTCTCTCTTAGAACATATGTTCTTTAGAAATTTCTTGAAAGTTCTCACCATACAAGCCACATCATCTTCACTCTCCTCATCGGTTACCTTGAGTGCTATTCCCTTACCTTCAATCTTCGGCTTGAACCCAAGCTCATAAGTTTGTAGAGACCCAATAAGCTCATCAACCCTCATAAGATCGACATTCTTGCTTTCTTCAATTGCGGTCACCTTTGCATTAAATCTCTTAGGCAAAGATCTCAAGATCTTCCAATTAATTCTCTCTTATGGATATAGCTCTCCCAAAGTTTGACTTTGGTTGGTGATATTCAAGAGTCTAGTTTGGAAGTCTACTAACTTCCCATCCTCATTCATAACAGGACTTTCAAATTGAGAAGTAAGCATTTGAACTCTAGACCTTTGAACCGCTAACGTACCCTCATTGGTAGTTTGCAAAGTATCCCATGCTTACTTTGCCGATTCAAGGTTTTGGATGTAGATAAATTGAGCACAATCTACACCTCCAAAAATAGCATTCATCACCCGATGATGCCATTTAGCATTATCAAAATCAATGGCCGTCCATTCGGCTCTAGGCTTCACAATCATAGTACCATCTTCAATCCTTTTGGTAGGCAACTCATAACCTTCCTCAACACTTATCCATGCTTTTTCATTAATGGATCTAATGTAAGCTCTCATCCTAATTTTCCAAAAGGAGTAGTTACCAATATTCAATAGAGGAGGTCTACCACTAGAAGCACCTTCCGGCATTGAATCACCCATAGCTACAAAAATGAACAAACACAACAAAACATAACAAAACAAAACAAAACACAAACACTATAATATGGATCTATCTAATTACTTCTAGACACCCGCTCTGATACCAATTGAAATTCCCTTAAGCAATATAGTGTAATATATACCTAGAGGGGGGGGGGGGGGGGGGGGGGGGGGGGGGTGAATAGGTATTTACTCAAATTCTTCCAATCTTAAAAATGATGCGGAATATAACAAAGAAAATGCACACTTGATTAGATTTAGCAAATGAATTGATTTCACTAATACAAAAGATAATCAATTTACAAGATATGCAATCAATGTAAGATAAGGAAGATAAAGAAAAGTAAAAACAAAAATAAACACAAGTATTTTTTACATGGTAAAACCTCAAAGAGGAAACATCCACGGTGGTGCAAAGCAATCCACTATATGAAAAGGACTTACATACTCAAGCTATCAACACATGATATCCGCTCAAGCTGTCACCTCCTAATCTACCCTCAGGCAAGTGAATCACCAAGCCTACTTCCTATCCGAGATGTATCCTACACCTCTAGAAAGCAACTTCCTATCCAAGACGCTCACGTCTCTAGGAAGATTTCTTGCTTGCCTATCTGGATCCTCCCGACCCTAGACAAGTCTCCCTTGCTTGATTATCCGAGTCCTCCCGACTATAATCAAGACTCTATTGCTATATCAACAAAGCTTCACTCACTTTGCTAGAGACTTCAACCTAATGCAAGGCTATGATCTAAGTGATGCAAGTGATGCAAACACAAACAAATTAAGCTAGATGATCAATCAAGCAAAATGTACATGTTCAATGACAATCTAGAATATACTTCCAACACACAATCACAAAGATTATCTAGAAATCAAGACATGTAAATCAATAAGAACAAGGTATGAATATTCAATATATCACACTAAAAACCTAGTTCTTAGATCATGAAATTAAACATAGAAAATAACATGAAGCACATCACACATACATTTTCTAGAATCAATTTCATGATAAATCAAGTTTAGCACATATATGTTCAAAACAAATCACAAAGCTAAAACTCAATTAACTAATGATCAAACACCCCTAACATATGATCTAACATGCTTCTCAACAAATTTCATCAATCAAATAGTAAGAATCAAAAGAAGATCAAAGATGAAATTGAAAAAGAAGAAGTTGAACAAACAACCTTGACCTCGGACCGAAAATTGATCAACTGAGAAAAATAGCGAAGTTAGCTGTCTCTAGAAGTGCTTGGGGTTTGTAGCTCTCTTCAAGACCAACAATTTTGTCTTTTGAATCAATTAATTTTGACTTCGTATGAGAAAGTTATGATCAAAATAAGAAAATGAAAAATTGAAGAAAACTGCAGAATTTTCGTGAAAAATGTTCTTGAAAATCCACAAGTGTTTGGGAGGGAAGGAGAAGTGATTAAAAGGAGGAGAGAGAAGGTTTTCAGGGCCAATACGAAGAGGCCACGTCACCCACCCCGTGGGGGGCGCGTGGGCCTCATGGGACCAGAGAGGGTCCCTGGCCGTGGGCCCCACGGCCTCCCTCACGGGGAGGGGCACACGTGGTCTCATGGCCACTCTAGCCTCTCTCGCGCACTCTCACGTTCTTCAGCCGTATTTTGGGCATTCGAACTCTGATTTTAAATCCGTTTACGGATTACGAATCGTGACTCCCTCACACACGACTATGACTACAAAACTTTAAAAAATGGTTGAGAAATCATCTCGGAAAACGACAGTGAAGTCAACTCAACGAATGAGAACGAAAAGTAGCATAGTCACATTGTTTGGACTCGAAACCTTATGAATGAATAACCGAAACGACCGGAACTCAATAAGACATTAAATAAGAACATGTTCAAGTCCTAAACACAAAATACACAAACAAATAAACACATATTCACACAAGCATGCCATATCAAAGAGATAGTCACAAAGCATGCAATTTTACAATGTTTGTCTATACAAGATCAATGCATGAGCATACTATGAAGTGTGTGAATGTGTTATACCAAATGTTTAAACCACGATGCAGGGACACACATGTATGAATTGTGTGTGTGTGCGCTAATGCCTTGCAAGAGGATATGAGTCAAGATATACCTTTGACGCTTTTTACCTCTTGAAGACGACTTTTGCACTAGACGTTGCTCATCACTTTTTAAGCTTCCTTTCTTCAAAGAATATCCTAAGCAACAACTAATACAAATATGGAGTGTTTTGCAATGGAATCAAGCCAATACAAATCATAAACCTTACAAACTACTCAAAAGGTTTTATGCTATTGCGGTAAGAAAATAACAAGTAATGAAATCAAATGAAATAATAAGAGAAATGATGCTAAGACTTGACTCCAGCCCACCCTTTCCTAATTCCTTTCTAGACTTACTTTCATACCCAATCTATGCACGTGCAATTTATAAACTCGTGCACCCAATTGTTAACATATACTTTCGGTTGAATAATATAGAGATTACACCCAAAACACACATGAGGCTGTGTCTCGGTTACCTCGGAATAAATGTATGAGTTTAATAAGAACATTGGCACACTAAAAGGAGCCCTATATGCTAGTCTCGGCTGGTCTACCTTACTAGACATGCATAGAAGACATTTTATCAAACATGGTGTGTGTGTGTGTGTGTGTGTGTGTGTGTGTGTGTGTGTGTGTGTGTGTGTGTGTGTGTGTATGTGTGTCTCCGATTGGTTCATAACACACAACCGAAAATCATTCAATAGGAGATCAATCTATTGAAATCATTAATCACTCTAAAACATCCATACAAATCACAATTGCACAAAATGGATAAATTAAAGGTCAATATATATAAAGTCAAGAGTGAGATTTCATCAAGTCCTAGCACTACTAGAAATTTAGCTCATATTACAAAAGTAAGCCATACAACATATATGATCAAATGAATACTTGGCTTTATAATGAAAATGAAAGAGATAAAGTTGTAGAGAAAACTATGTAGAGTAGTGTTCTCTTCTTCCTTTGCTCTTCTTCTCCTCCAATCTCCTTCAATTCCCTATTGCCCAAAAACAAGAAGTGATTATGGATTTAATTCAAAGTATTAGGCGGATGTGTAGGATTTTACTAATGGTGATGTAGGAAAATGGTTATGTGAATATTCTTGGGTGAGGGATTGGTACTTTTGTCTAAAAATAGCAAATGAATATATAGGGAGATGAATTAGGTTAGGGGTAGGGGAGTAAATTCCTTGGACAAAATAATTTTTAGGCAAAAAGGTGACCTTGGGGCGATCTTATTGAGGTCGCCTTGAGGTCGTCTTAAGGTACAATTTCTGATCCCGAGGCAATAACAACCTTGAGGCGATCTTAGTTGGGCTCACCTTGGGGTTGTCTTTTTACTCTGTTTCAAGGGTTGGACCTGAGAGGATAGTGACCTTGGGACGACCTTAGCTGGACTCCCCCTGAGGTCGCCTTTGGGTATGTTGTGGAAGGTTGAACCTGAAGCCAAAGCGACCTTTAGTGGTAGGGTCGCCTTTGTGCTTTAACTTGCCTTCTTGTTCTTCATTTCAGCTCCATCCAAGACCATTAAGCTCAAAATCTAACTTGACCTTGCATGACTTATTTAAAGCATTAGAAACACGGTTTTATCCAAGAAACGAACACAAAAAGATACAAAAATAGGGCTACACAAGGTGTAGAAGTGAAACAATCATCACTCTTATTCTCACTCACACCTACCAGACTACTTCTTCTCAAGACTCGTTTCTAGTGATAACATGTAACACAGGAGTGGGATGAGAAAGAGAAACACCCATATCTACAAGAAACCAACATAACCAAACTATCTCAGTAATAGTAGATGCGATAGCTCGATACTTAGCTTCTATGGAAGATCTAGAAACAACATATTACTTCTTACTCTTCCAAGAAATAAGAGAATCACTAAAAAATAATAATTAAATAAATCGGTAATAGACTTGCGGTCTATGGGATCACTGACCCAATCAACATTAGAGTATGAGTGAAGCTCCAAATATGAGGTCGACGGTAGTAAAAGACTCTAAAAGATAATGCCCTGAAGATACCTCAAAATACAAAGAACATCAGCCCAATGAACTAAAGTAGGGGAAGCATCAAACTGATCGACAATGTGCACACCATATGCAATGTTTGGACGAGTGATGGTGAGGTATATCCAAAGGTAGAACTAGCATTGGCTAGGCTGGGCTAGAATTTTGATAGAAAATATGTATGTTAAAGCTAATAATAGAATATTCCTTAAAAAAAAAACCTTAATAGAGCTCAAATCTTCTTTAGACTTTAGGCTAAAGTACTATCATAAGTTTTTAATCATAAATGAATAAATAAATAAATAAAGACCCATTAAACTTGAAAAAAAAAAAAAAATGCTTCATTCCAACCCATTTATATTTTCCTCATAAAACCTTTTTGTAACAAAATTTGAACCCTAAGTCAAACTTACTTCTTCACTATATGCTGCACTTTTTTCAGCTCATTGTTAAAATTGATTCAGATTTGATAATATATGATTTTGTTTCTTTGAAGATCGCAATTTCACACAATTTCTTAGAGTAAAAATATTTAATATATTTTATTTTAATTCAAGATCACAATTTCAGTTTTTTAGAGGACTAAACTGAAATTAATATATTTAAGTTCAATTAATTAAGAGTTAATTGATACTTGGGCCAAATATATTGGAGCTTTTAATTAAAATAACCCGTGGATCCCCAAACTTCACAAGTTAAATTGGATCATCTAAAAGGAACCTATTGGGCTCAAATGTTGGGTTCCAAGACAAGGACTCATCTTACTTATTTTATTTTATTTCCCATTAGGAATGGAAAATAAATCAAAATATATAGGATTTTGATGAAAAAAAAAAAATAAAGAAAATAAAAAGGAAAACACTTCTAATAAGATTAGATTTACTAAATCAAGATAGGATTTGTGATTATTGTGACCTATGAGAAAACAAATTATTCCTTTCTAAATCTATAAATAGGTGGCTTAAAAGAAAGAATAGACTTACACCAAGCTTGTCATTCTCAATGGTGTTGACACAAGATTGAAAGTAAGTTGTAAGTTTCAAATTCGATTTGAGCTTTTAATCTTTTTCTTTAAAGTCTTGTAGGTGGATTTACATATTGGTTCAAAGAAAAAGGAGCCCACACTCCTAGGTGATTCGATCTTGTGCTAAATGCAGAAGATGGAGACTAAACTATAAAGGTAATCTCTAAATTAATTCAATTTGCATTACTTTTAGAATACGATCAGACGATGTTTTGAATTTTTTTTTAAGTTCCGTAAATACATTTATTTTCAAAACGGTTATTTTTACCTACACACACAAACTTTGATGTGTTATACCGTCAATAGATATTCCCCAAGAACATAGTTGAAATATTCTTTCCCATTATCAGTTCTCAAAATTCGTACTTTAGTGTGAAATTGGGTCTGGACCATATTGTGAATTTTTTTGAAAATATTACTGTCTTCAGATTTTCCCTCATTAGAAACACCCAACAAACTCTAGTGTGATCATCTGTAAACACAACAACCCATCTGGCACCTGTTATATTATTAACTTTACTTGGTCCCCAAACATCACTGTAGATAATTGAAAATGGGTGAGATGATTTATATGCTTGGCTTGGGTAGGAATTTCGGGTATGGTTAGATAATTGGCACACTTCACATTGGAAAAATTTAGAGTTTTTATTGATGAACAATGAAGGAAACAATTTTTCAAGATACCCGAAATTCGGGTGTCCTAATCTGTAGTGCCATAGCATAACAACAGTGTCATTATTTGTTCTAACAACAGAATGAGACAAATAACTAGAATGACTGTTTAGGGAGACACAATCTGTAGGAGCCTTGAGGAGATATAGTCCTTAGCACACTTCAGCAATGCCAATCATCTCCCCGAATCCGTGTCCTGAAATTCACAACATTTAGGAGAGAATTTAGCAACACAGTTTAACTCCTAAGTTAGTTTACTAATTGACAGCAAGTTACAATCCAAGTCTGGCACCAGTAAAACAGAATCAAGTATTAGGTCTTTTGACACCCTTACAGAACCAATTCCAGCCACCTTTAATAAGGACCCATCAGCTATTCGGACAGATAAATTACCATGGCATGGACTGTATTGATTGAAAATACCTGCGTCTCCGGTCATGTGATCTGAAGCTCTAGAATCCACTATCTAAAAACTTGAATTTTTCCTTTTTTTCATTCAAGGCAATTCGAAAGTTACCTTTTTGAGCCAATGTACCAGCTCCAATTACAGAACTTTGCTGCTGTTGAGTAAAGAATTATGTAGTACCTCCATCTGTTCCTTGCTGAAAGGAGCATAATCTGTTGGAATCTGTGCGTCTCTTTTAGCTGCTAAGTTGCTTCAGATTTCTCTATCACTGGCTGAACGAGCAGGCTTTCTTTATTTGCAGGTTTTCCATTTATTCTCCAGCACGTCTCCTTGGTATGGCCAGGTCTGTGGCAGTGGTCACACCAAAATTTCCCTTTTCTCTGCCGGTTGCATTCTGATAACTGCCTCAAGCTGCAAGGGCTAAACCAGAACTTTCAGTTGTTGACAAGGTAGTTAAAGGCCCCATCGTCACCTTTTTTATACTCTCTTCCCTGCAGACTTCAGAGAAAACCTCGCTAATGTTTGGAAGTGGCTTTGTACCTAGGATTCTCCCTCTTACTTCATCAAGGTTCTGATTCAATCCCAACAGAAGTTTGAAGATCCTTTTTTGTTCCACAATCTTCTTGAATTTGATTCCATCTTTGGGACTTTCCCATTTGTGTTCTTCAAACATGTCAAGCTGCTGCCAATGCCCGGTGAAGATGTTAAAATACCGAGTAATAGAAGACTCCCCTTGTCGCAGGTCATGGAGTTTACTCTCTTATCTCGAATAACTCTGATATGTTATCATTGCTCGAGTAAATCTCCTTTGCAGCATCCCAAATCTCCTTTGCAGTCTCATATAACAGAAAATTTTCTCTTATGCCGTTGTTCATGGAGTTTATTATAACCATGACATCGGCATGCTATTTTCTGTTTTCCATCCTTTATACTTTGATCCTCCTTTTTGGGTGACACAACAATTCCAGTATTGTAGTCGTCCTTCCCCTTTCCGCAAATGTACATCATTACAGATTGCGACCAAGGAAAGTAATTATGGCCATTCAGCTTATGGCCAGTGATGGGAAGATGAGAGAAGGGCGGATCATCAGATCCTCCATTATTGTCTGAAGTAGGAGGCTCTAGATTGGATGTAACTTTTAAGTGATTTCGTCATGTGTGACAGTATGATATCGTCATCGTAAACTGCCACTAAACATGTGATATAATTTACCTATCTAACACCGGTAATTATCCCACTAAACAAGGAAACAACAAATATGAGAATTAAATCTCCTTATTTGAAAACATAAATCCTAGAATCAAGGATTAGTGACTAACAGAATCTCAATAATTACAATTTTCAACTTGGTACCCATCGTTTGCTTTATATCTTCTCTGCATTTGATTCTGGTTTGGCACCACCATAACCATTTGTATTTTCAAAAGAAAATATCTTTCGGTTTCCTCTGAAAAGCCAGAATACTGCTTGCATGAAACATTTGCTATCTAGACATACAAAAACATGGACGCTTTTGCCATGCCATATGAAATCGCATTGGATTGTATGACATTAGATGGTGTTTAGTACTATACTTTTTTCAGTTAATGTTTACTTTGACTGCAAAGTGTTGCAGTCTAGTATCCAGTTTTACAAGAAACCCTCTAAAGCATGAATTGAATGAGATAGAAAAAAAAAAAAAAGAGTAGAATATCATTTTATTGTCTATGTTATTAACGACTAAATATAAACATTAATGAGGATCAATTACTTCTAATAGTCCCATCACACTCTTTTTCCTCTTCCAAATCTGATGTCTTGATTAGAATCAAAGCTTTGTGATTGGAGTGAGCACAAACATCTTGCATGCATGAGGTTCCACTCTTGTTGTCAATTCCCCTTGGAATTTTGTTTCCAGAGTTTGATGCTGTTATTCAATAAATAATCAAATAATAAGTAAAAAGAAATAAATAAAAAGGTTAAGATTACAAAAAAGTCTTTTAAGTGTTTTGTTATACCTCCCAAACATCTCTGGCTTCAACAAATGTGTTGTTAGAGTTGATGCCAATGTCATCCCAATGCGCAGTCATCTTTGAAGTCACTGGCTTTCTGTTCTCAAACAACAACACTGTTCTGTTTCCTGAGAGAGGACCTGCCCATATCTTGTAAATGAACAAAATAATTAATAATTAAATATTATAAACATGGACAGATAAGAGGTATTTTATGAGTATATTATATATATAGAGAGAGTATATAGAGTATATATACCATTTTTTCTCCTAGCATTCTAACTTTCTTTGCTTGAACACCCAATTGATCTACCAAAATGAAACCAAATTATGCTGTCATGATCATCGATATTAAAATTAATGTATACTATGTGTCAATATTAATTTATATTTACCTTGATTAATCGCAATAACCTCTTGATTACTGATAATTTGCATTGTCTCGTTGGTTATATTTCGTATATCACATCCTAAAAGAAGAGGAGCCTGCATGGAAGAAAATCAGTAAGGAGATTGCTATTAAAAGTTGACTGAAAAGCAGTGAAGTTACCTTGGAGATTGCCCAGATGCTAAAATGCACCACATACTCACTGTACTTCATCCCACCATTACCAACTTCAAGCATGTCAGGATCTGGTAAAAAACATACACAATAATTCAGTTAATATAAGCTAGCGTTCTTCATCTTTACAGATTTGCTTCAGTCCGCCACGAGCTTCAATCAAATATGTTTCACCAGCAAGTCTAAAACACATATATTATAGCAAATGATTGATACAAACCATTCCAACCACCAGGCTTGGCATAATCAGCATAGACTTCATTCATGTCAGCTATCTTCAACATGCTATAAGGAAGCCATACAAAAAGCAGTTTTAGTTCTTTGTAAATAGATAGCATACACATTCTTTCTACTAAACGAAAACAAATTATTAAGATCAGAATTCAGTGTTTGTTACATAGTAGTATACCAACGATTCCACTTATGTACAGAACAGATACCTTGTAGTATTTCTTACCTTCCCCAAGAATCTGAGATGTCATCGGTAGTTCTCCAGCTATTTCCAACTTTAGCCCCCCACAAAGCCGGGTGCATGTCTCCCCTAATTAACACAATGGAAACAGCTTAAATTCAATCGTAGTGGATTTAATTCAAGCTAAGCTATCTTCTGTTGGATTAGAAGAGTACCATTTTTTTGAAAAGAAACTAGAACAATTTCAATAAAGAATAGAAGAGTTAGAAGAGTACCATTCACACATAGAGAAAAAGATGGAGTGCGTTGTCTTCTTTAAAGCACTGGACATCACTGGGTACCTGCAAGGAAATAAGATTCGAGTCAACTTCACTGTTTGTGTAATTATCAAAACTGAGAAGCCAATAAAAATGATCATGTTAAGGTGACCTTATAGTTGGTCTTGTATCATCATTAAAACAGTTGTCATACTTCAAGTAATCAATTCCCTGCATAAAACCAAACTAGTTACTACTGTATTTTATTATTATTAACGGTTGTAATCAGCATACAAGCTAGTTTATGTCTGCGTATTCTGGATTCTTACCCATGAAGCAAAGGTCATGGCATCTTGTTCTTCATGACCAAGTGACCCTGGCATTGTCCCTGAACATGTTCGGTACCTTTACCGGTATGAAGAGAAATGTAAGAAATTTAACAGAATATCTTAAAACTAGATGATGTCAACAAAAGAATATATATTAATCAAAGAATTGAAAGAACCCACCCTGAATCTGCATAAATTCCTAACTTGAGACCCTTGCTGTGAACATAATCTGCAAGAGCTTTGATCCCAGATGGGAATGTAGTCTTGTTAGCCACTAGATTACCCTAAAATTGATCAAGTTCCAGGTTAGAAAACCATTTCCATTTGTGTGTGTGAAATAAATGAACTGAAAAGACTAAATACAACATTGGTTTTGATGAAAGAAAATCTAAATAAATTCCAGTTTTTTCTTCTAATACATTTCCAAGTGTATAATGAAAAAAAAAAAAAGAAAAAAAAAAAAAAAAGCCAATGAACCTGAAAATCACGTTTCGATTCACCCCAACAATCATCTGGCAAACGTAAAGATCATAACATGAGTTGATTTACAAGAGCAAAAGAATGATTACATGCACATGACAGAGCTTAAGATGCTTTTTTCCCCAGCCATTTTGTTACCTAAGTTGACATACTTGTATCCAAGCTTGGATAGTCCACTTGATTCTAGTGCATCAGCTGTTGAACATTTTCATATCAGTAAAAATGAATACTAGATGCAAAAATTACTGGAGTAAATTGAATCATATCTGTATTTGTAAAACTTTTGAAGGGCATCAACACACCTGTTTCTCTAATGATCTTGTCATTGATCTGGCAGTGGAAGTGATTCCAACTATTCCACCTATGACACAGATATACACACACTCATTAAATAGCTTTTGGGATTGCTTTCAAAAGAATATGCAAGCAAACGATTGTAGTTGTAGAGATGGAATAAATACCCCATCGGAGGAGTGAGAGCAAGACCATTGCTGATTGCAGAAGATGCATAAAAGTAGTAGAAAAGAATTGATGATAGCAACAGCTGACTCTGAAAAGCATAGCATCTATCTACCATCTTCATGCCCAACCAAGTGTCTTCTTCTAACTCTTTGAGCATCACCACTGTTGTCAGACATTAAATTTTACATTAATTTGGTGTTAAAATAGTATCTTTAAAGAATATAAAGCATCTCCGCTCCAATGCTGTTAGGCATTAAATTTTACAAAAATTTAGTGTTAAAAGAGCATTGGATGTAAAAAGCTTCTTTAAAAAATAATAATTTCTAATAATATTTGTATTATTTTAAAAATCTCAACCAAATATTTTCAACAGTATATTTTTAAAAATAAATAAGGTTAATTGCACAAACATACCCTCTATTTATCTAATGAAGCAAATTTTCTAACAAATGTCATATTCAAACACAAACATCCCAATTGAAATGTGCTTGGAGTATGGAAAGTCAATAGTGCCCTTGGGTAAAAGGTAGAGGTTTTTTTGGTAGGTA
The DNA here is from genome assembly GCA_030490815.1 of Acer saccharum. Taxonomy (NCBI): domain Eukaryota; kingdom Viridiplantae; phylum Streptophyta; class Magnoliopsida; order Sapindales; family Sapindaceae; genus Acer; species Acer saccharum. The sequence continues at coordinate 41,990,676 of CM059873.1, forward strand.
AATTTCACAAACAACCCTGAATTTAGGTATAATTGTATAAATATTTATTTTTTTCTAATAATTACATAAATATACCCTACCATCATTTGACTTTTGTTAACTTTAACCTTTAACCACATTTGTATAACAAAAATGACTAAACTACCCTTAAAAATTTATTTATCTTTTCTTTTATTATTTAAAAATATTAAAAAATATTTACTTAAAAAATTGAAAAAATCGATACAATTTTTTTTTTTTGGTTGCTTTTATTTTCTTTTTCTTTCTATCATTTTTTTTTTTTTTTTTTTTTTTTTTTTTTTTTTTTTTTTTTTTTAACATTTTCCATGTCCCCAAACACCAAATTTTCAAATTTCAAAAACCAACTTTATCACCAAAACATTCAAATTTCATACTCACCAATCTACAAACAATTTCATTTCATCAACACAATCAAAACCCACCAACAATTACATTCAATCAACAGAATCAAAACCCACAAAACTCACTAAACACAATCAAAACCCACTAAACACAGCCATTTTTCCAGTTTTGTGGGTTTTGATTATGTTAAATAAAATGATAAAAAGAAAGCAACAAAAAAATTATACAGATTTTTTTAATTTTTTAAGTAAATATTTTTTAATATATTTAAATAATAAAAGAAAAGATAAATAAGTTTTCAAGGGTAGTTTAGTCATTTCAGGATACAAATGTGGTTAAAGGTTAAAGTTAATAAAATTCAACTGACGATAGGGTATATTTTTGTAATTATTATTAAAAAAAAAAAATGAATATTTATATAATTACCCACCAAAATAACCTCTCCTTTTTACCTAAGAGCACTATTAACTTTCTATACCCCAAGCACATTCCAATTGGGATGTTTGTGTTTGAATAAGGCATTTGTTTGAAAATTTGCTTTATTAGATAAATAGAGGGTATGTTTGTGCAATTAACCCAAATAAATATTGTTAGAATTAAGTATAGGAAGATTAAATTAGGAATTAAAATAATTTAAAGTCATTGATATGTTTAATAAAATAAAATAAAAAATTAAGATTTAGTGTGGAGCTGCAGTAGCAACGCACCAAATAATTTTATGGGTGAAATCCATTTTAGTCCCTCTAGTTTGACCTATTACACAAACTGGTCCCCCAATTTTCAATATTATCCCGTTAAGTCCTTCTGTTAATAATTCCGTTAAAAAAGTGGTTTCTAACAGGTCAGAGGGTCAAATGACCCTACTGCCTCTGACTTTTATTTTAAACAAACATAACATATTAACAATTTAACAATTTTAAAATTTTAAAATAAGATAAATAAATAAAAATATCAACAAAACCCTATCCCATTTATCATCATCATTCATCATCAACCAATCTCATATTCAATCACAAACACCAAACCAAAATTTTAAAAATTAAAAAATTAAAAAATTAAAAAAAAAATCGAACCTGACCCAGATCTGGAATCGAACCACCACCATCAAAACCCCACTACCACTACCACTCTTGAATAAACTAATCCTAAAACGAAGAGAGTACCTATACTCCCAAGTTTGAAAACCAGATTTGTAGAGGAAGTAGTAAAGTGGCTATGTCTCCAAATAATTGAAAACCTCGTCACAGTCAAACAATTCATGTAAAGCTTAACATGTAATACCAATTACATATTGTAAACAATTCTCTCATCAACAACCACAACCAATTCATTCACTTTTTGATTTATATTTTTGACAATTAGAGAATCAAGAGAGGAGAACATGCCTCTGTCGTGGAAGAAGACCAAGGTTGCAAGAATTTTGTCTTTCGTGGCCGATCTTCAATCCACGAAACGTGGTGGCTCACTTGTCGTCCAAACTGGCTTCCCCACATCTCTTGTCGATCTCTTCGTCAAGAATCGTGACCGCTTGAAGAAACACTCCAAAAAGAAATCACAATCTCAATCTCAATCACAATCACAATCTCAAACACAACAAACACATTCCTAGATGGAATTCTCCAGCCCATATTGAATTACACCCAATCAATTCAAACTCGAACTATACCCAAATTCAGTTTCTTGAATTTGACTGTCGATTCGTCGTCATCATCGAAGCCAAGGGATGAGATAACCACCACAACCCATGTTTAATAAATTTTTGTTGTTAAAGAATTTGAAGATGGTTGTGGCTCTCAATAATTGAAGACCTCGTTGTAAGGTTTATAGTTTGTGTTGGCATTAATTCTATATCAAAACGTGTTTCTCTTGTAATGTTTAGTGGTTAGTATATTGAAGAATTAAGAAGATGAAGGATGTCTCAACCACAATTCATTCAAGAAGCCGGCTTTTAAGAGATTCGTGCATCATTGTTCAACAAAGGTATTAAAGGACCTCGTATCTCTTACAAGGCTAGGCACACACACACACATGGCATACTTGTGTGTTCCTTCATGATTTAATTTCATTTATATATATCACTTTTACACACTTGGCAAAATATGCTCATGCATTCATATTATGTTGGTAAACTTTGTGTTTTGCATTTTCTAGGACTATGTCCGAAAACTAGCATATGTGTGTGTCTTTGTGTTTGTATGTTTCTATATTTTTGTATTTGGACTTGAATATGCTCTATTATGATTCCTTATTGAGTTTCGGTCGTTTCGGTTACTCATTCATGTATTTTCGAGTCCAAACGATGTAGCTACGCTACTTTTCGTTCTCATTCGTTGAGTTGACTTCATCGTCATTTTCCGAGATGATTTCTCAACCATTTTTCGAAGTTGTGTAGTCATCGTCATGCGTAAGAGAGTCACGATTCGTAATCCGAAAACGGATTCAAAATCAGAGTTCGGATGCCCAAGATACGGGCTGAAGACGAGGGAGCGCACGAGAGGGGCTGCTGGCCGTGAGGGAGGCCGTGGGCCCCACGGCCAAGGGGACTCTCTGCCCCCGTGAGACCCACGCACCCCCCACGGCCTGGGGTGACGTGGCCTCACACCATTGGCCCGTTTTGGCTCTTCTCTCTCCTCCTATATCTTCCCTCTCTCTCTCCATTTGAATTTTTTTAAGAAGAAAATTGCAAGTTTTCCCGTCAGAATTTTCTCCCAACTTTTCCCAACTTCCAAACATCATATCTTCCTCATCCGGAGTCGGATTTGAGCGATTCAAGTTGGAGAGTGTTAGTATTTGAGTCCTCTATCATTTCCAATGGTTTGGTAGCTGTTTGATCGAGTTTTTTGGTGGTTCCACACTGAAATCGGAACCAGCTCGTGAAACCAAGGTATTGGACTTAACTTTGGGATTTCTTTCTTTTTAACCATCCATTTGCTTAGGGTTTCTTCTTCTATATCTATGTTTATGTTTGGTAAAAGCTATTGAGAAAGATAGCTTGATTATCATTCTAATTGAAAGTCAATTTATGGACTAATGTTGACTAGTTTCTATGATTCTAAGTTTTACATATGTTGGTGAGTTGTATTGTGATTAGAATGACATCTTAGGTTGTTTGGAACTTGATTGAATTAATTTTGTGATAAATGACCTTGAGATTTCATTTGATCCTTTGATTGATGAAATCTAGGATTTATGTATTTGTTTGTGATTTAGAGAAATCTAGGTTTTGATTGATGTAAATCTCAAATCCTTGCTCTATATTTTTGGCTAGAATATTGATTGATTTAAATCTCATATATCTAGCATTTAATTGTATATTGATAGCATCTTGAATTTGTTCTTCATGAATATATTTTGATTCAAGTGTTGTATGTGTGAATGAGACTTTGAGCTTATGTGTTTTGATGTTTCACATGCTTTAGGTTTTATTCGTGTATTTTGCATCTAGACTTGATTACTTGTGATATCACATGTTTAGGTCTATTTGTGCCATAGAATGTATTGATCACATGTTCTATGTTGATTTTATTGTTTGCATCATTTGCATTCACATGATCACACTATGAAGTCCTTGTAAAAGGCATGAAGTCTTGGTTAGAGTCGGGGTGACTCGGATAGCCAAGCAAGAAGTCTTGCCTAGAGTCGGGATGACTCGGATAGGTAAGCATGGAGTCATGGCTAGAGTCGGGAGGACTCGGATAGTCATGCATGGGAGGCTCCCTAGAGGCAAGAGTGCCTTGGATAGGGAGTTGGCTATTGTATTGGTAGGCCTAGGCGTATGGTTAGACATAGACTCCGATAGAGCGGGGTACACGGGAGGTGTATGCACTCTTGAAGAATTTCTAATCTACCATCGATGTTGGTTTAGTGTGGTGTCCAATATATGGTGGTTTCGCATCATTGAGGGATTTCACACTTTCCAATAGGGTTGGGTAGGCTTAGACTTCACTAGGTTGGGTGAGCTAAAGATTGGTCACTTTATGAATGTTCTATGTTTACTTTCCAATAATATAGTACCCAATGGTTGTAGTTCAACCCGTAGATGTTTCCTCCTTGGAGGTTTTACCACGTTAAAAAATCTCTTGTGTTAATTCTTCATATCTCTTTCTCCTATATTTTAATTGTATATTTTATTATCTTGATTCATAATATTCACGTGTGATGTATTGTGAAGCAAAACTTTGTATAGTGTGGTTTGTGGATTCATTCTTTTGATCATTTTTGTATCTATGATTCTTTTGTATATTGTAATTTTTGTATAATGATATTTTGATCACTCTTGTAACTCATTGAACATCTATTGAAATACAAGCTTACTTTGTTGTTGTGTTTATTTGTTCTTATACCTCACACAACTAGATGATATACTTAGACCTTGCTCTTATGATTGTATTATTGTATTGTCTATGTATGTCTTCCTTGGCTTATTTTGTTATGTGTAAGGCTACCTTGAGGGACAAACGAAAGTTTGTTCAAGGGATTGAAAAAGGTGTAAAAACCTATTCACCCCCCCCCCCCCCCTCTCTAGGTACGCTTTAAGCAATTTAACTACGTGTGTATACTTTCACTCGTCAAAGTCGTGTACGATGAACCACTTGAGACCTCTTTCGTCCTTCGGAGCATCACCATCGTCCGATCTGGCCGGTGATCGAGAAAGAAGACAGAGATCATTTGCATCGTGGCGGCGGGAGATCGTGAGAGAGAGAGAGAGAAGGTGTGATAAAATTTTATTTTTATTTTTAAGGTTTTTTTTTTTTTTAATAATTAAATTAATCAATAGTTATTTTTAATCAGATTTTTATATTATTTTTTAATTAGATTTTTATATTATTTTTTAATAAGATTTTTATATTTGTTACGTAAAATACGATTTTACCCTCACCACTTGGACGGAATCTTTACAAACCCTAACAGAATTGGACAGCAGGGACTGAAATATACATTTTTGGAAACTAACGGGACCTGTCAAGATAAAGCTGAAAACCGGGGGACCAATTTGTGTAATAGGTCAAACTAGAGGGACTAAAATGGATTTCACCCTAATTTTATTGGGATTTGCAATTTAGTACATGGTTGGAGAACCAAATTGCACCATTTTGGGCGTTGTTGCACTATGTACCTTGGAGATGCTTATAGAGCAACTCCGCAACTCCAACCGGACATCAAAATGGCTCAAAATACAATTCCTAAAAAAAATTTGGCACAATGATGAACAATAGCGTGTCAATATCGGCACGCTACTATTCACAGACATATATCTTTTTTTATTTTTTTTAAACAATCATATCAATCAAATCACCCTTTATTTATTTTTTTAAATTGTTTTTCCTAATTTAATCCTTTTATACTTAATGAAAATAATATGTAATTCCAAAAAATATACAGTTGGAAAGATCTCATTGAGATCTTTACAATGACACTAATATTAATATATATATATATATATATATATATATATATATATATTTGTTGGTATGTTTGGGTATGGGTTGGACACCCAAGTAGGGCCAAGTTCAAGCCCATGCAAAGCCCATGCAAACCTAGCTCAAGCATGAGCCCATGCACCAAAATAAGAAACTACATGAGAAGTTATGTACACAAAGGGTGTAAGATAATGTGAATAGCATCAGTTGGTGTGGAAATTCTGTAATGCAAGGCATGAGTGTGTGCTTCGGTGTAACTGCAACAGAGAGCATGAGTGCGTGCAAAAACAGAGACACTATGTGTGTGCAATATATGGAGAGTCAAGAAGGGAAGAAGATATGGAGAAAATTAATGCAAGAATTTTCTCTCATCTCATCAGTATGTGGGTTTATGAATTGTGATCAGAGAGGACTTTCCGATTTCGTGATCGTCCTCCGACTGGTGGTACAATCCAGAGTGTTCGATCCTACTTTCGTTGTACAATTTAGATTTCGATGGTGAACGGTAATCCGAATTTGTTTTGTTTATCGATTGTATTTAAATCTTCATTGGTATCAGAGCCTGGTTGAGTTGTATTCTTGTAGTATATGCCATGTTTAGGATTTTTGATGAATGCTTGATTGCTTCACAAATTCAATAATGGCATAACACCACACACTGTTTTAATTTCGTATTTTTTCTGGAATATATTTGTTCATATATATATATATAAATGATAATGTGTTTTGGAAATGCTTGCCATGTAGTAACTTCAAAATTTGGAGAATTTTGAAAAATTGAAGTTAGAAAACCCGTAACTTTATAGGGTCAAAAACTCATTGTCATTTTTTTTTTTTATTTCACTGCGATCATGGTACCATTAGATAGAGCCTTGCGAGAGCTTTCCAATGATAGGTCATATGCATTATTTGGTTAAGTATAGAGGGAGAAAAACATTTTTGAAGTTTTTTGATCGAAGATTAAATATGGAATTCTTGTGGAGTTTGAATTTGGGTAAAGAACATGAAGAATGTGTGCCACACGCTTATGGGTGGTGAGTGTACTTCTGTTAGGATTATGCTCAATAGCAAGAGTGTAATGTTGTAATTAACAATCTTTTTCATATTAATAAAGTGATTTCTGGTTTAACAAATCGTATAGCATTTATAGTTTATATTATAATTGTCAAAGTAAATAATCATAAGGTCTAAAGACTATGGGAAAAGAAGAATTGTTCGTACATCTGGATATGTATGTGGTAGACACAATTCTTTAGTTAGTCTTGAATATTGTTCACAACTTAAGTTAAAGGTTGGGCACCTTTATCTTGTTAAAGTTGTAGAATTCTTTTGCTAGCATTTGAGTGGGATCAAATGAGATATGATGAGTCTAAAATCATCGGAGTGTCTTCGGGCAAAAGGATCTAGTGCACTGGGTGCATTGAACTGGATCACAATGAAAGCTTTATCTAGAACCGTCAATAGATAATAGTCTTTTCATTATCAGGACAATCGGAGAGTCTATCTTAATCCTGAGATAAATGATGGACTTATGGTTGCAAGTGATATCATTTGAGTTATCAATGAGTACGATTATATCGCATAGTCTATCCTCGATAATTTGGTGATATTCATTTGTTAATCGATAGAGGACTTCATTTATAGATATGGACATCGTGGCTCCATTTAATTAAATGAGAGTATAATATCATCATATGGATGTTTTGAGGTAATTGGATATTAAATCTCAACGTTGAGTTTTCAATAGTGTCTATTGAAAACATGGCTTCTGGACAAGTCAAATATCCAAGTTCAAAACGTGGTCATATGAGTAAATATGGTAACTTGGAGAGTTATAGGCGGTCTATGAACTCTTGGCGATTACTGATATTAATCACGAGGATACACTATCTCCAATATGATTGTCTAGGGTATGAATGAGGAGCATCTTCCTTTTCTATCTTTATTTAAGAGTTCAATTTTAGCTCTTTAGTGGAATGAGTTAAAATTAATGGATCGGACCTAAGTGAATCATTTGTTGATTGTGATTAGGTTATGTCTATTGAAGCTTAAATTTAGATGGCCCGCCAAGATCCCCAATCCACACGGACTTGCATGGATCACTTGATATATTCTACCGGACCAATTTAAGGGTCCATCTAGAATTGCATTTAATATATTAAGAATATAATTTGCACATTATTTAAGTAATGGGCTGCTCAATTATATTAATATATTAATGAAAGACATGTGGGCTTGTTTCTTTTAGTAAGAATGGGTCTGGTTCACATGTGGGCTTTTTATTTAAAGTCCAATGGATTAAATGAAATAAGAAAATAATGTTAGGCCCAACCTTATACAAGTGGGGCGGCTAGGTTAAGGTTTTAACCTAAAAATATTATTTTGTTTCATTTGTTTTAATTAAATAAGAATTAATTGATTTATTGATTAATTGTTTAATTAAAGAAACAAATCTTTCCTAAAAGTAAAAGACTTGTTTGATAAGTAAATAAATAAATTAGTTTTATTTATTTAATCAAATAAGGAGTCTTTTTTATTTAGTCAAATAAAAGAATAAAAATAAAAGAGTTGGATTAGGGTTTGAAGTCTATAAAGTTAAAAAGAATTAGGGTTGAATTTTGTCACCCTATATAAGTGACATGATGAAATTCGGCCAACCCTAATCTTAGACCACATAGAATTCGGCAACCCTAAAGGAAAAAGAAGAAAAAATTCGGCCAACCTATATATATGTTCTTATAGGGTTCGGCCACATCAATCATTGGTGCTTGAGTTTTTTATTTCTTTCTTCTTCTTCTTAATTCTAAGAGTGTTTTTATTCTAGAAAGACAAAAAGGAGTGAAAAATTATTCTTTGATAGTATACAATTGCTTAATCATCAATAAGCTTGTGTATACGATATCGATCTAGGTTCACGCGAGTTTCGATCATAAGATTGAGAACTCAAAAGTGACCGGAATAATTTTGACATTCTTTTGATTGTTTTGTGACTAACAAAGAAAAGAAAGTATTTGTTTGATCCATTCACAGGTTTGCAATTCAAAGGAAAGGGAGACCACGCTCCTAGGTGATCCACGTTCGTGCTCGGATTGAAGATCTTGCGGATTACCATCGACGTAAGTCAATCGGATCACGCGACAAGAGGTAATTTACTTTTGTTGATATATATGCATGTTTATTGATTAAAAGGGTTTAAGGTTCATAATGGAAAAATTTTAAAAGTCACTAAATCGTTTTTAGTATCGCTTCCGCTGCGTGTAACACTTTTATTTATTATTATTTTTCCCTACAATTGGTATCAGAGCCTAGGTTGAACCCTTTTAATTAATTAACGTATATATACGTGGATCTATTTCTTTTTATTGTGATTATGCATGTTTAGAAAGAGATGGCACTCTAGGTATTCAAATATATAATTACATGTGATGTATGGATTTATATATATTTTATGTGGTTTGTTATTGCTCGATTTTGGCCCTAGATTTTCAATGTAATTTTTGTTTCGGAGTTGTAACAAGAAGGGTGGTCTATTATCACCATAATTCCTTCTGGTAGATTGCTAGGTTTTATTTTTTTTATATGTGCAGTATTTTTTTTAGGGTTACTGCAGTTTTTTTTATTTATTTTTAGTATGTGCAGTTTTTTGTTTGTAAAAATACTGCAGTGAATAAAAAAAAAAAAAAAAAATTAATACTGCAGTATTTATTATATATATACTGCCGTAATATGTTTAGGTCTTGAAGATTCGAAGACACGAAGCAAAACGAAGCAACCGGAACCATGAACGAGCACCGTGCGCACCCTAGGAGTGGATTGGGCTGCGCATGGCAAGCCCAAGCTTGGTGGGCTGCGCACGGCAGCCCTGGAGTCCTCATGGGCTGCGCACGGCAGCCCCTTAGTGGGGTTGTGAGTTGTGCTCGCCCGTGGGTTGGGCCGAAGGATGAGCGTATGGTTGATGGGCCACCTGAAGATCTTGTATTCCTGACAAATTGTAATTTACTTGTTTTTCTAGGATGGGCCAAAATTGTTGCTATTTAATTTATGCTTAAATAATACAATATTTGTTATTGTATGATAACATGACATATAGAATAGGAGTGCCACGCATATATCTCTTTTGGTATGAACATGCATTGAATGATTTAGGTATCTAAATTGGCATCTAGATAACTCGGTAAATCATTCTATGGGATTTAATCACACGCCTTAAATAATTGAGTGGGAGAAGGTGTTTTTGTAACACCTATGGCCTCCAAGGTTAGTTGAGCTTAATTATTTATTGGTAATCCCCCAAGGGGCGTCCATGAATGGAATTTAGCAACATACTTCCTTACAAGGATAGACTAGACAATGGACTCAAACGAGATCTACTCCCCAAGGAGGGATTTTCGTGAGAGAAAATTGAGGGTCGATATCTTGGTAACACACTCAATGTAATTTTATTGATATCCTCCCAAGAGTTCTTGTTAATAAAATTGCAAGGCTAAAATTGAAAACGCTGGTTGTTATGTTAACAATTAGGTGGGACCTAGTCTAACTAGTAAATGGTGCGAACTCCCAAAGGAGGCGTAACATTTATGGGTGTTAGATCACCGTTGAATTTTATGATTGAGTTATTTATTTAATTCAAGATAAATATTTAAAAGTGCTTTATCATGATTATTTACTTATATACGTTTTGTTTTATTCAGAAATCATGACCCCATCACTTATGAACATCCTGAAAGATAACACTTTAACTGGAGATAATTATGTCACATGGAAAAGGAAAATTGGGTTGTTGCTGCAAAGTGAAAAACATAAGTTTGTTCTAACTACTCCTAAACCACCTGCTCCTAATAATGAATCTAGCATAATGTGTAGAGATGAGTATGAGCAGTGGAAGACTTCAGATGATATGGCAAAATGTTATATTATGGCCACTATCTCCGACGTGTTGCAACAGCAGCATGAAGGAATGGAGTCCGCTGCTGATATAATGATGTCTCTAGAGGAAATGTTTGCTATGAAGTCTAGGACGACTAAGAGAGAGGCAGTGACTGCTTTTATGAATCTTAGGATGAAACCTGGACAGGCTGTGAAAGATCACATGATGAAAGTCATAGCACATCTCAACATTGCTGAACTGCATGGCGCTGAGATAGATGGTGAGACAAAGATTGATATGGTTGTCAATTCATTGTCAGATTCCTTTGATCAGTTCAAATTGGACTACACTTTGAACAAAAAGGAATACACCTTACAAGGCCTGATGCAAGATGTTCAAAGTGCTGAAAAGATCCTTGTGAAAGGCAAAGGTCAAGAGATTCATATGGTTGGTAAAGTTGCTACTGTTAAGGCCCGTCAAAAGGTCAAGAAACAACAGAAGAAAAAGCAACTTGGGCCTATCAAGAAGGAGACCAAGAAAGTAACCAAGATCAAAGGGAAATGCTTCCTTTGTGGTGAAAAGGGACATTGGAAGAGAAATTGCCCAAAGTCCCAGAACAAGAAGGAAGAAGGTAATTTGAATTATCTAGAAACATGTTTTTTGGCTGATTCTACAGATTCTTGGATCATAGACTCAGGAGCCACTAATCATGTTTGTTATTCCTTGCAGGGGTTTCAAGAAAGGAGAAAGCTGAGTAAGAATGAAATCAATTTGCACTTGGGCAACGGAACGTTAGTGTCTGCAAGTGCAGTGGGAGATATTAGAGTTTATTTGGATTCTAGAAGGCATTTAGATTTAATAGACGTTTATTATGTACCTCAATTCAAGAGGAATTTAATTTCAGTTTCTTGTTTGAATAAATTTGGATATTCGGTTACTTTTAATAAAGTTTTTATTATTAGTAAGAATGACAAAATTATTTGCCAAGGTACATTGGAAAACGGTCTATACTTTTTGCATAGAAATATCTCTCACTCGTTAGACACAGAAATAACGGAACCTAATCATAAAAGAGTAAAATTATCAACAGATGAAACCTATCTTTGGCATTTACGCTTAGGTCATATTAACCTTAATAGGATTAAAAGATTGGTATGTGACGGACCTTTGAGTGACTTAAAGGTTGATGATCTACCAACTTGTGAATCTTGTTTGGAAGGTAAAATGACCAAAAGGACGTTCTCTGCCAAAGGTGCAAGAGCCACTGAATGTTTAGGATTGATACACACTGATGTATGTGGACCTATGAGCATTCAAGCTAGAGGTGGATATGAGTACTTCATCACCTTCACGGATGATTACTCGAGATTTGGTTATGTGTATCTCGTAAGACATAAGTCGGATGCTTTTGACATGTTCAAAGCATTCAAAGCTGAAGTGGAAAATCAGCTTGAGAAACACATAAAAATCTTGAGATCTGATCGTGGTGGAGAATATCTATCTGGTGAGTTTCAGCAATATCTTATTGATAATGGGATAGTTTCTCAGTTTTCTGCACCAGGTACACCTCAACAAAATGGGGTAGCAGAAAGGAGAAATAGAACTCTTTTGGATATGGTTAGGTCTATGTTGAGTTATTCAACGCTTCCTATTTCTTTTTGGGGATATGCTTTACAAACTGCTATATACATTCTAAACGATGTACCATCTAAGTCTGTTCCTAAAACACCGCATGAGTTGTGGACTGGGCGCAAGCCTAGTTTACAACACTTAAGGATATTTGGTTGTCCTGCGCATGTGTTAAAAGGAAAGACAGAAAAGATGGAGTCCCGTTCAGAAACATGTATATTTGTAGGGTATCCAAAAGAAACTAAAGGATATTATTTCTATAGTCCTTCAGATCTTAAAGTATTTGTTTCGACAAATGCTAAATTTCTGGAAAAGGATTATATGAATAATTTTGTGCCTAGAAGTAGAATTGTCCTGAATGAGATGTCAGGAGATACAATTCCACGAGAGGTTACACAACCTAACCCAATTGTAAGTTCCGATCCAACACAAGATCAACAACCTACCATTCCTCGTCGTAGTGGGAGGGTTAGAACACAACCCGAAAGATACATCGGTCTGGGAGAATCAGTGGAGAATCTCCCGGACGACGATGATCCCTATACGTACAAGGAAGCTATGGAGGATGTTGATAGTCGCCATTGGCAAAAGGCAATGCAATCCGAGATTGAATCTATGTTCGATAACAAAGTCTGGTCCCTTGTAGACTTGCCTAAAGGGATAAAACCCATTGGTTGCAAGTGGGTATACAAGAGGAAAAGAGGTATGGATGGAAAGGTGGAAACCTTTAAAGCTAGATTGGTAGCTAAAGGGTATACACAGAAAGAAGGTATCGATTATGAGGAAACCTTCTCTCCTGTGGCCATGCTTAAATCCATTAGGATACTCTTATCCATTGCAGCATCTTTAGATTTAGAGATTTGGCAAATGGACGTCAAGACAGCTTTCCTAAATGGAAGTCTTGACGAAAGCATCTACATGATGCAACCAGAGGGATTCATTGAAAAAGGCCAAGTGGATAAGGTATGCAAGTTGCAGAAATCCATATATGGATTAAAGCAAGCATCCAGATCCTGGAACATAAGGTTTGATCAAGCTGTCAAAGGTTTTGGATTTATTCAAAATCCTGACGAACCTTGTGTATACAAAAGGATTAAAGGCGACAAGTTGGTTTTCCTGATTCTTTATGTTGATGATATACTACTCATTGGAAACGATGTAGGTGTATTGACATCAGTAAAAGAATGGTTAGCAAAACAATTTGATATGAAGGACTTAGGAGAAGCAAGTTTTATTCTAGGTATCCAAGTAATAAGGGATAGAAAGAATAGAACGATTGCATTATCCCAAGCTTCATACATAGACAAAATCTTGTCTAGGTTTCCATGCAGGATTCCAAGAAAGGTATGTTACCTTTCAGACATGGAATCAAACTTTCTAAGGAACAAGTTCCTAAGAATGAGCATGAAGAGCAATTCATGAGTAGAGTTCCATATGCCTCGGCAGTTGGAAGTCTCATGTATGCAATGCTCTGTACTAGACCAGATATTTGTTTTGCTGTTGGCATAGTTAGCAGGTTTCAATCGAAACCTGGTCCTGATCACTGGACGGCAGTCAAGCATATTTTCAAGTATCTTAAGAGAACAAGAGATAATATGCTTGTATACTCTGGAGGGGATTTGGTTCCCGTTGGGTATACAGATTCTGATTTCCAATCAGATTCTGACTCCAGAAAATCCACATCAGGAGCTGTGTTTACTATTGGAGGAGGAGCAGTCATATGGAGGAGTATTAAGCAATCTTGTATTGCTGATTCCACCATGGAAGCTGAGTATGTTGCTGCATGCGAAGCTGCCAAAGAGGCTGTTTGGCTCCGCCAATTCTTGATTGACTTAGAAGTGGTTCCTAGTGCGAATAAGCAGATCACTATCTACTGTGACAACAGTGGAGCAGTGGCTAATTCGAAAGAACCAAGAAGTCACAAGAGAGGTAAACACATTGAAAGAAAGTATCATCTTTTAAGAAGATTGTTCAAAGAGGTGACGTGACGATTACCAAAATCGCGTCAGCAGAAAATCTAGCGGATCCCTTCACAAAGGCTCTACCTCAGAAGAGTTTCGATGGGCATCTAGAGAATATGGGCTTGAGAGATATGACACATTTGCTATAGCGCAAGTGGGAGATTGTTAGGATTATGCTCAATAGCAAGAGTGTAATGTTGTAATTAACAATCTTTTTCATATTAATAAAGTGATTTCTGGTTTAACAAATCGTATAGCATTTATAGTTTATATTATAATTGTCAAAGTAAATAATCATAAGGTCTAAAGACTATGGGAAAAGAAGAATTGTTCGTACATCTGGATATGTATGTGGTAGACACAATTCTTTAGTTAGTCTTGAATATTGTTCACAACTTAAGTTAAAGGTTGGGCACCTTTATCTTGTTAAAGTTGTAGAATTCTTTTGCTAGCATTTGAGTGGGATCAAATGAGATATGATGAGTCTAAAATCATCGGAGTGTCTTCGGGCAAAAGGATCTAGTGCACTGGGTGCATTGAACTGGATCACAATGAAAAGCTTTATCTAGAACCGTCAATAGATAATAGTCTTTTCATTATCAGGACAATCGGAGAGTCTATCTTAATCCTGAGATAAATGATGGACTTATGGTTGCAAGTGATATCATTTGAGTTATCAATGAGTACGATTATATCGCATAGTCTATCCTCGATAATTTGGTGATATTCATTTGTTAATCGATAGAGGACTTCATTTATAGATATGGACATCGTGGCTCCATTTAATTAAATGAGAGTATAATATCATCATATGGATGTTTTGAGGTAATTGGATATTAAATCTCAACGTTGAGTTTTCAATAGTGTCTATTGAAAACATGGCTTCTGGACAAGTCAAAATATCCAAGTTCAAAACGTGGTCATATGAGTAAATATGGTAACTTGGAGAGTTATAGGCGGTCTATGAACTCTTGGCGATTACTAATATTAATCACGAGGATACACTATCTCCAATATGATTGTCTAGGGTATGAATGAGGAGCATCTTCCTTTTCTATCTTTATTTAAGAGTTCAGTTTTAGCTCTTTAGTGGAATGAGTTAAAATTAATGGATCGGACCTAAGTGAATCATTTGTTGATTGTGATTAGGTTATGTCTATTGAAGCTTAAATTTAGATGGCCCGCCAAGATCCCCAATCCACACGGACTTGCATGGATCACTTGATATATTCTACCGGACCAATTTAAGGGTCCATCTAGAATTGCATTTAATATATTAAGAATATAATTTGCATATTATTTAAGTAATGGGCTGCTCAATTATATTAATATATTAATGAAAGACATGTGGGCTTGTTTCTTTTAGTAAGAATGGGTCTGGTTCACATGTGGGCTTTTTATTTAAAGTCCAATGGATTAAATGAAATAAGAAAATAATGTTAGGCCCAACCTTATACAAGTGGGGCGGCTAGGTTAATGTTTTAACCTAAAAATATTATTTTGTTTCATTTGTTTTAATTAAATAAGAATTAATTGATTTATTGATTAATTGTTTAATTAAAGAAACAAATCTTTCCTAAAAGTAAAAGACTTGTTTGATAAGTAAATAAATAAATTAGTTTTATTTATTTAATCAAATAAGGAGTCTTTTTTATTTAGTCAAATAAAGAATAAAAATAAAAGAGTTGGATTAGGGTTTGAAGTCTATAAAGTTAAAAAGAATTAGGGTTGAATTTTGTCACCCTATATAAGTGACATGATGAAATTCGGCCAACCCTAATCTTAGACCACATAGAATTCGGCAACCCTAAAGGAAAAAGAAGAAAAAATTCGGCCAACCTATATATATGTTCTTATAGGGTTCGGCCACATCAATCATTGGTGCTTGAGTTTTTTATTTCTTTCTTCTTCTTCTTAATTCTAAGAGTGTTTTATTCTAGAAAGACAAAAAGGAGTGAAAAATTATTCTTTGATAGTATACAATTGCTTAATCATCAATAAGCTTGTGTATACGATATCGATCTAGGTTCACGCGAGTTTCGATCATAAGATTGAGAACTCAAAAGTGACCGGAATAATTTTGACATTCTTTTGATTGTTTTGTGACTAACAAAGAAAAGAAAGTATTTGTTTGATCCATTCACAGGTTTGCAATTCAAAGGAAAGGGAGACCACGCTCCCAGGTGATCCACGTTCGTGCTCGGATTGAAGATCTTGCGGATTACCATCGACGTAAGTCAATCGGATCACGCGACAAGAGGTAATTTACTTTTGTTGATATATATGCATGTTTATTGATTAAAAGGGTTTAAGGTTCATAAAGGAAAAATTTTAAAAGTCACTAAATCGTTTTTAGTATCGCTTCCGCTGCGTGTACTACTTTTGATATTTTTCCCTACAACTTCACCCTAGACCCAAACTTCAAAACTAAGGGGATGAATGGAATTAAAATAAAATTTGGAGTCGGATGGTTGTGGTTCGGTGATCGGGAAAGGCTAGGAAGGTGGCGCCTGGAGTACACTCTCCCCAAGTGTGCGTGGGAGATGCGCATAGAAAGCCTGATTGGTTCAGTACTGCAGCAGTTGACATGTGGTCCTACCAGAATGTGACACGTAGGAGAGTTGTGTCATTATGACATGTGTAACAATCCCACCGTGACACGCGGCAATGATGTGTCATTGCGACACGTGGGCCAATTCCACCGTAACATGTGGCGTCAATGTGTTGTTCAAGAAAACTGTCGACGGTTTTTGACGATTGGAGCGGTTTCCGGTGATGGTCCAGTCAACGGAGCAGTTTTCGGTAACCACGTCTTCAGCCAAACCGGTTTATAGTGCAGGTTCACCCGCCAGACCGATTTTCAACGGCCGACCAATTTTTTTTTTGGTAATTTTTTCAGCTTCCAAAGTGCAGTTTTCCGACCACCCAAAAGTGGTTTTTCGTCAGAAAAAAAAATTACATTTTTTATTTATTTACTAATTCCATTGATTTGTTTCGCTCCAATGGGAGCTAAATATATGCTCTACAAATTCCAGTGACAGTTTCCTATGACATTTTTCGGTCACAGTTTTCGGTGATGGTTTTCGATGTAACTTCCGATGACGGTTTCCAAGATGGTTTCCAGTGAGTCTTTGGCACGGATTCCAATAACAATTTCCAACTTGACTTCCAATGATGTTTTTTGGTGATAGTTTCTGGCGTGGAATCCAATGTTAGTTTTCGGCACATCTTCCGGTTACGATTTCCAGCATGGCTTCTAGTTACGGTTTCTATCATGGTTTTCGATGATGATTTTCAGTGCAGATTCCAATAACGGATTCCAACTGTATTTTTTGCCACCATGGAATTTTCCAGCATTAATTCATGCACTGTTTTCTGATGGTCATGGAATTTTCCTATGACTATTTCGATCACTGAAATTTAGCTTCAGTGGGAGCTATGTATTAAAAATGTCTTCGATTAGAATTCTCCGTCTAATTAATTATGAAATCAGTAATAAGAAATTTCATTGGGATGTACATTTCCAATGTACAAGGTTATTAAAAGACAAAATGTTTCTAAGTGACTTAGAAAATTCTTAGAATAAATGTGCATCATCGCATATGCCTTAATAGAGAAGATTTAATGAATCTTATTAATGACATATAGCCGCAGTCAATTTGGACTCGTGCTTTTATGTGGAGAGATGTTGTTGATAGTCTTTTAATGAAATTTCTTGAATAGTTAATAGATCTATAAGGTTGGAAAAGCTAGAATGAGGTACCACGGTGTATTTTCACCAGATAGCGTTGGAACTAGAAATCGTAGAGGAGCGCCACATTTTTGGGAATGTGAGGCAATCTACTACATCGGAAATGAATATTCATAGTACTAGGTGAAGATTTTCTATATTGATTTGTATATTCAAATAGTTACAATAAGACATATATATATACAAAAGAAGTTTCTTTAGCCTACAATTAGGCCTATAATTAAGGTTATAAATGCTAACTAATTAATTCCTAACATTTAGCTAATCAATTAGTCAACTAACAATTAATTTACAAGTCCACAATTATGGTAAATTAATAGGAAATTAATTCCATAGTTATAGGAAATTAATTCCTAGAAATCCTCTTAGGATTTTACTCCTAGAATTACTCCCCTAGTCAACACTTTCCAACACTCCCCCTCAAGCTGGTTGAAAAATGTCTTCCAAGGCCAGCTTGCAACATAACTTGTCAAATTGCTTCTTTGGTAAGCATTTCGTGAGGATGTCTGCTACTTGTTCTGTGGTGGGTAGATAGGGCATACAAATCTGTCCACTATCTATCTTTTCTTTGATGAAGTGCTTGTCTATCTCCATATGTTTGGTTCTATCATGTAGAACCGGATTGTGAACTATGGCAATTGCTAACTTGTTGTCACAATATAGCTTCATGGGAGAGAAAACTTGAATCTTTAAGTCTTCAAAAAGCCTTTTTATCCAGATTACTTCACAAATTCTAAGGGCAGCTGCTCTGAATTCTACCTCGGCACTACTCCTTGCTACAACCCCCTGTTTCTTACTTTGCCAAGTCACTAAGTTTCCTCCAACAAAGGTATAGTAGCCGGATGTAGATCTTCTGTCTGTTACATTACCAGCCTAATCCGCATCTGTGAAGACTTCAACCTGAAAATGACCCCTGTTAGCAAATAATAGTCATTTCCCATGTGCCCCTTTTAGATATCTCAGGAGTCTTAAAGCTACCTCATTGTGTTTTGGTCTTGGTGAATGCATGAATTGACTCACCATGTTGAGTCCAAATGAGATATCAAGTCGAGTGTGAGCTAAGTAGATCAGTTTTCCCATTAATCTTTGATATTGTTCACGATCTACTTGACTCTCTGGTTTAGTAGCCTCAAGTTTCAGATTTGGTTCTATTGGAGTTTCTACAACCCCGTAACCTGTCATCCCAGTCTCTCCCAATAAATCTATGATGTATTTTCGCTAAAAAACAAAGATTCCCCTTTTGGACCTAGCAAAATCCATCCCCAAAAAGTATTTTAAGTCGCCTAGATCCTTGAATTCAAATTCTTGAGCTAGCAACTGTTTTAGTCTTCCTATTTCCTCAATATCATCACCTGTCATGATGATGTCATCTACATAAACAATTAGAATAGCCTTCTTACCTCCACTTGAATGTTTAAAGAAGAGTGTATAGTTTCCTTGGCTTGTTGTACCCGAATCTTCTCACAACCTTTCCAAACTTCTCAAACCAAGCTCTAGGTGACTGCTTCAATCCATACAAGGATTTTACTAGCCTAAACATGACGCGCCCAAACCGGTTCTACAAATTCCACTACAAATTACCCTAATCTACCTCGGTTATACTAGAGGGACGCGCGAGTCTAGTGACCCTATTGCAAGTGCACAAATCGTTGAACTAGTGTAGTGAGCAAGTAAGGGTATCATTCCCATGAAGGATTAGCAATAAATTTATGCCTAAAATAGCTAACCTCTACAATTCTCTAATTATGTTAATACATGTTTAATTAAATTCATTAATGTTCAACACATTAACTATGCTAAGATTGGAATTGGCTAAGTAACAATTACAACTAACTGATTCAAATTCTAGATTAAAAATTGCTAAGGGAATAGATTCATTCAAGTATCACCCTTATAACTAATCAATCATCCACTAAGTTCAATCACCATTTCCTAATATGCATCTATTCATGTGAGGTATTAAGCACTAAATCCTCAACTTTAATCACAATCTAAGATTAGAAGAGTTATTAAAGGAGATTTACTCAAGTGATAGTAGAGATTTACAAGTTAGCAATCTCTACAACATAGATGCTATAAGAGGTATATGCAATAAATGATCTTAAGCATACAAGTTCATCAAGTTATTGCAATTAATGAAAGATTGGTGGTTGCAACCACCACTCATACATGAATTAAAAGGTACATGCATAACTTGAGAAGGTGATATCAATATGATTGATTATATGGCAAGGTTAATACAAGAATTACATCTAATCCCCTAACAAGGAGGATTTAGTTGCACATAGAATCAAGTTTACTAAGAAATTCAAACAAAGGAAACATCACCAAATGATAATTCTTGTGAAGTGGAAATGATCCCCTTTGCAATCCAAGCAACAACTTCTTCTATGGCAACTTGAAATAGTCTACTCTAAGGCACCAAAATGGTGTTTGGTTGCCAAGAAAGTTGCCAAGAAACTAACTATCTTCTAAGTGCAGTCTCTAAATGTAATCTAAGTCTATTCTAAGTATATCAGTTGAGAGAATTCATTGAGAAGTTAATGGCCTTTCTTTGTGCATGGATGTGAGAAAAGGCCTTTCAAGGACAATAGGTGGCAAAAAGACTCCATATGATTGGCTTTGGGGCAAACCTTGATCCACTTGCAACTCGTCATTGTCGTCGGCGGCTATGTACGGCGGCTTTGTGCCCGCGGCATGAACCCGCCAGGCTTGCATCTTCTTTCTTCGCGGACTTGTTCCGTGGGACTTGTCTCTCCATGACTCCTGCCTGAACTCGCCAGAGTTGCAGCGGTTTTGTGCAGCGGTTTTATTCCCACTGGACAAGAAGCATGAACTTGCCAGATGTTTGGATGGTTCTTACCGCGGCTTCGTCCAACTGGACATGTCCAGCTAAAAGGTGTGTCTGAACTCACTGAAAGGTTCAAGTGATTTCCCGTGGCTTCGTGCGGCAGGACATGTCCTATCAAGCAGGATGCATGAACCCATCGGGCCTTGCGTTTCTTCTGTTTTCTGCCTCATTTGCCCTCTTTTCATCACTTTAGACCAAAATGCCCTTAAAATGCCTAAGTTACCTGAAAAGGCTTATTTACAACGTTAAATACATTAAATGCTCGAAAAACGGTTACAAAAACCAAGTAAAGAGGGTGCTAAATGTAAACATTTGGAGCACGATCAAACCCCTAAACCTGACTTTTGCTCGTCCTCGAGCAAACTATAAATGCTAAAAACAAAATTCCACTATGTACGAAATATATATAACGCACACTAAAACGTTTCCGAGAGCCAATTTACAAATATGCTAAAAGATGTGATGAGTCAGGAAATAAACATGCGAAAAACCTCTGGTTAGATGCTAGCACAATTACACCCCTCAAAGACACACGACAAGGTGCATCCCACACTCTAAGTACTCAGTTTCAAAAACAAAGCACTCAAAAGCAAGAACTTAATTCGCCTTGACTCTATCCCTACCGGATTTCAGTCTGATTTTCTCTCAGAACCTAAGTTTCTCTCAAATAACATATGCGAGTGAGAATATATATATAAGAATCAAATACAACGCATACGTAATCAAAATTAACGCACAACTTGTGGAAACTGTTTCATGAATGAATTGATATGCCACAAACATGGAAAAAGCATGCTTGACTCGCATTCCCCAATTAGACTTCCTAAAAGATCAACTAGGTCTTTCCATGGTTGTAACGGGGCCAAAGGGTGATATGGAAGCATCACTGGAATTAAGAAGTCTTTGATCAACCTTACAATTTTGTTTCCATAGCTCATGATAAAGATATCTCCAAGTGTCTAGGCTAAGATTCAACTTTCGATTTGTGCTACTTAGTACTCGGATTCGAGTACTTTTAATCAAGTATCATGGCTTTTTTTAATTTATTTTTTTTTTTTACACAAGCCAGCAATTTGCACAACTTTCTATCATCGCCTAAGTACACGCTATTTACAGAATTTCGAGCTATCCTAATGCATCTATAACAATGCATGATCCTTGATCCAATACTCCATCATTCCAAGTGTAAGTATATGGGTATGTGGGTGTGATGGAAAGAACGGTTTGTGTTTGGCCTCAAAATTGGCAATTGGAGCACACATCACAATATGGACAGTGTTTGGGCATTTGTAGCTAAGCACACACATGCCTAGAATCATTTCCAGAAGTCTGTCTAACGAGGGAATACAAGTCTAACAAGCAGTCCACAATTTTATTGTTCAAGGCATCCAATTATGCAAATGAGATCATGTATCAATTGGAAAAGTGTTTACTCTCATAAGGTGAAAATTTAGGCTCTGTTCCTTACGGGTAGTCTCCACTATTGGTTAATGCAATCTTGCGCTCAGTTCTATTCACTAGGCAAAAGAGAAAGGGAATATTACACCAAGTGCAATGTCATCTCGAAATGTCATTGTGATAGCTACAATTTAGTGATCAATGCATGCACAATTCTTTAATCAACACATATATCTTAGCATCTTATTTAAACACATATGTTCCCTTGGCTCAATCAAAAGGTTTTGAAAATTTTTACACAATTCAACTAAGGAAAACAATATATACAATATGTACAATCATATCAAGGATTGGCAAAGTGTTAATGTGCCCACACCCCCAAACCTAAAATCGACATTGTCCCCAATGTTCGCACACGGAAGACAATAAAAAGAGTTCGATGGTTTGGTTGTTTGGCCAACAAAAAACTACCCAATCCATGCAAAAACAAACTCTTATAAACAATCACATGATATCATATCCATTCATGCACTATACCTCAAAAATCCTAGGCACTATCAATCAACCATACAAAAATTCCACACTTAGATCTAAAGATGTTACTAACTACGAAAATTATATGCTAGTAAGCACTATATATATAATAATGAAACTAAAAATATTGTAAATACAACCCAAAAGCAAAGTACTGGGTATACAAAAATGCGGAATAATGCTCCGCCCATAAAAAATCCATGCGGAGTACCAATCCGCCTAAATAGAAATGTAATTGTCATAAATAGAAATGCCTCCGTCACTGGTGTAACTGGTGCTGCTGCTGCTACTGCTGGTGCTGATACTGGTGCTGGGGTCTAAAGGGGTGAACTGAACTCCTCTAACGGAGTACTGAAAAATAGGCTCAGGAGGATGTGGTGGTCCTACGTACGGAACTATGCTCGTTAGGGACTTGGGCTCCTCCACAATGTACTCCACGGGATGAGTACTCGTCTCCTTGTATTCATCCGGAAGAAGCTCGATGCTCACCACATGCAACCCCACATACTCCACCTGCTCCATATTCACAGGTACCTGCTCTTGGAATGGTTTCTGATCCTCCATCCCCTCCAAATACAGTCCTCGCATTTGGTCTGGTAGACTCCTCTCTAACTCCGGTCTCACTATCACCTGCTCTAAGATCTATTGCTGTCTCTGGAATGGTCAGAATAGCTGATGCCTCTATTGTGGCAAGTGGCTCCTTATGCTTGCGCTTCTGCTCCTAATCACTTGAGTGATCACTCAGCTCATCTATCTGGTAGCCCGCCAATTGTGCGACCGCTCCAGTCAACACTCTCACCTCCTTCGCGAGGTGGCGAACTGTCCACGTTAATCATTAGACTCCTCTCGAGCCTAAGCATTTAATCTCTCTTGCTCTCTCCTCGGAATCGCCCTACACTAGGCCAACCTCTGCCGTCTCTGCTCCCTCACACTGAGGAGTTACTCTATCCCTAGCTTGCCTTTTGCAGCTTTATTGTAGGCTCTCCTACCTACAGTCCCCAAGGGAGTCAGAAGCCCATTTGATGGCAAATCTACTAGAATCCCATCCTTTCGAGCAAAGTAGGTTATCAGGCAAGGAAAGAAGAGGCTTAGACTGCATCTCCTGTCGGATTCTGCTATTTGTCTCACAATGGAAAGCCCCACATCAAACTCCAACTTGTTCTTCATTTGGTAGAGCATGATGGCTATGTGGCTCTTCAAGTATGTCCGGTGGCTGCTGGGAATGAGCAAATAACTGAAATATATACTCTAAAAGTGCTCCTCGAATCCCAGCTCTCTCTAATGGACCTTGCGGTCCTTTCCTTCCCAGGGAATGTCTTCTATCCCGGTGAGAGCAATCCCGAACTACTTGTCATATTGCACAAAGAGGGCATTGGGTGCATATCATTCCTCCTACTGAGGGTAGCTCTGAGTGTGGAGGTACTCGTTTATCTATGCTGCTGTCATGGAGATCTACTTCCTTCGGATCACAACCAGAGCTCCATTCTTGAACTCATTCGGATCTATAGCTGCTTAGAATTCCTAAACGATCTTACGGCTGGCCCTCTTTGAAAATGACACATAGGCCTCCCACTTCCTTCAGTGAATCTCGTCGAAAATCGCCGTTTGCCCTAACTCATCGAAGCTCATGTCCCTCTCGATGATAATAGGCCACCTAGTGGTGCCCTCAAGTCTCTCCCTAAAAATCTTGTCTGCTGTCCTCTCTGGGCGTGCAGACTTCTCCTTTCCCTTTCGAGATGAGTCCCCATGCTCAATTGTGGCAGCCTTTCTCTTTGGTGCCATCTGCTTGTTAGAACAAAAGCACACAAAATAACTCCACACAAGTTAGCGCAATGTTAGTGACAAAGCATTTCAATATTACATTTATCTAAATACATACTATAACAATGTGTAATATATGTGCTTGTGTCAATTTCAAATCAAGTCATCAAATTATGGCAACATATATGATCAAAGTAACTTGAATATGTGCCAACAAGATTTACAACAATGCATGCATTATTTTCAATCAATTAGCCACTAAAAATGCACACAACTTCATCAATATGTTCAAATCATGCTCAATATCTCAATTGTACATCACTTCCAATCAAACATTCTTCCAAACCTCACTCACCAATAACATCCCAATTTGCATCAATTTCTTTACAAATCTTCATTTATCAAATAACAAAGGCATTCAATCAACCTATCAATCCCTCATCATGCATAATCCTACACTAATTTCTAGCAATGAAAACATCACAAGAACCAAAGTATAGAAATCAAATTGTTAACACAAAATTTCGGCCAAATCCAAACCCTAACATGAGAAAGTTGCAAAATTGAATCAAAAATGGGGGATATTGGTCGAAATCAGTCCTAGCATGCAATACAAACACAAATAGCAACAATCAATCCCATATAATTCAATCAAAATCAAGAAACTTGCAAGAACCCTAACTGTCGCAACCTAAGGCGATTCTAGATGATTTTTACATGATTTCGTGATTAAATGAGACGAGATTGAGATGACTTACCTTTGCCTTGTGTTTTCGAGTGGATTCGAGTAAGATTGGGGAAGAAGTTTGGTGAATTCACGTGGGAAGATTGAAGAAAATTTGAAAAGAGGAAAGTTGGGTCGTGAAAACGACAACCCTATTTATAGGAAGAAGGTTCTAGCGGGTTAATTCCCGCTGCACGAACTCGACGCGCCTAATTTTTGGCTCAAAACGTTGCAATTTACCTGATTAGGATTACCGTGGATTCGTGTCTGGCGGGTTTATTCCCGCGGTACGAAACTGCTGGAAACTCTCTTTTCCTATCTGGCAACTTCAAACATTCTGGCTGGCGGGCAAAGTCCCGCCAAGATGGAACTCGTAGAAATCTTCCACAAGTTACCGCGGGTTCATACATTCTGGACAGTTGGACATATTCCGTGGCACAAACGCGCTATAATTGGCCTTCAATCCCCGTGAGTTTTGACGTTCTGGCTGGCTGGACATATCCCGCCGCATGAACTCGCCTAAATCCCTTGTCTCTCAAAAGCATCTTCGCGGGTTTATTCACTTTGTCTGGCTGGACATGTCCAGTGGCATGAACCCGTCGGAGTTTAAAAAACCTTCATTTTCAATCCTTTTCATTTTCTTTCTTGATTGCCTAACACTTGCATATCATGGCAACAAACACACAACATACAACACATATTTCTTACCTTGGTTAATCTACACTAAGAAGCTTAACGTATAACGAGGATTTTTAAAACCACCAAACCTTTCTTTTGTCCACCCGATCATTTAAAGATTTAAATTGAAAGCTCGTCGAGTAAACAAGAGCTCGATTTAGGTTTTCAATTTCCCAATCACACATCAAAACAATTCAATTTATTCAAAGCTCAAATATGTATAATGCAAAAGAGACCAATGTTGTTAAGTGTCTTTGATATACAATCTATACACACTTAAACAAACATCAATCCATTCACCTCCTCCATGCCCCATCTAGAATGGGTGGTTCAATAACAACATACCCTTTGTCTTTCTTTTTGACCCAAAGGGGTCCTTTCCCTCCAAGCCCCTCTAACTTGGATTTTGCGATCCAAATGGACTTGACATTGGCTTTGGGAATTGGGGTGGCATATTTCTAACTTGCCATCTTTTGTTTGGACAGTTAGGCCTAATGTGGCATATTCTATGGCAGTAATGACATATGGGAGTGAAAGTAGAAAATGTACCTCCCGATGTAGACTGTGGAGGTTAAATGTTGTTCTTCCTTCTAGGCTTCCGCCTAAGTTTTGGTTTCGGAGCAACAGTATGGGTCTCCTCATGTGATACATGCATTGTCTTCCTTAGAGGTGGCTTTACCACATCCTTGGACTTGACCGGGGTGCCTATCTTTGGCATATCAATCTCAACTCGAGTTTCCCTACTCTTCACTCTCAAGATCTCTAGGGCCTTGTCCCTAGAGTGTATTTCCTCCTCCATGACCTTCATCTTACCTTCGAATTCATTACTCAATGACTCGTTCCTTTCTTCAAATTCATCCTTTACTAGGGAGAAGTCATCCTCAATTTTGTCTTGAAGGGCACAATTCTCTTCTAACGCCTTATCAAGCTTGGCAGTGAGCTCGAAGTTTCTCTCCATTAACTCCCGATTCTCTTCCTTAAGTTGAGCAATGGTATCTTCATAACTTGATGAGTCATGCCTTAAGAGAGGGGTCTTGTTAGTCACCTCTCTATGAGCGAGTGCTACGTACTCCCCGAAAGTAGAGTGGGGTTCATCATCCTGCTCGGCACTTGCGATGTTAAAACAAACACCACCCTTCAACGGGTTCTTCATGCTTTCAAACACTTCAAACTCTGCTGTTTGACCTAAAACTGTCATAGAGAGCCGTCCCTTGTGAATATCAATTATTGCCTTGGCAGTTGACATAAACGGTCGCTCTAGCAATATCGGCATCTCCTTTACCTT
Source organism: Acer saccharum (assembly GCA_030490815.1). Taxonomy (NCBI): domain Eukaryota; kingdom Viridiplantae; phylum Streptophyta; class Magnoliopsida; order Sapindales; family Sapindaceae; genus Acer; species Acer saccharum. The sequence continues at coordinate 42,017,898 of CM059873.1, forward strand.
AGATGAATCACTCTCCATCTCTAGAATAACAAAGTCAGCTAGGATGATCAACTCTCCCACCCTGACCAAAACATCTTCGACCACCCCTGTTGGATGGCGTACTGAACGATCTGCGAGTATCAATTCCATGGTAGTTGCCTTCAATCCTTCTAATCCTAAGTCCTTGAATAAAGCATACGGCATGAGATTGATTGAAGCACCCAAGTCTAACATTGCCTTCTCCTTTCGAGTTTCACCAACTGAAATGGTAATGATGAAACTTCCCGGATCTTTTATTTTAGGTGGCAAAGCTGTTTCCATGGTTGCACTTGTTTCCTTAGAGATCACAATTCTCTCCAGAAATTCCTTCTTTCGTGCCTTTGAGTTGAGCTCCTTGAAGAATTTGGCGTATGCGGGCATTTTCTCAATCACCTCAAGTAGGGGGAGGCTCACATTCACCTTCGATAGGATGTCATAGATCTCCCTGAAGGCTTGGTCCAATTTCGACTTCTGAAGCCTTCCTGGAAATGGAATTGGAGGCACATACAGGTTAGGAGATTTGTGTATCCTCGAAGTATCCTTGTGACCTATCTCCGGACCCTTGCTTGTCCATATCCCTACTCGGGTATCAAGATCATTCTTACTAGGTACTTCCCTGTCTGCTGAAACATTAACAGGAATATTAGAAAATTCAGCTGGAGTCGGGTTAGAAAGTACCTTACCACTTCTGAGGATCGTGGCTGCCCTTTCTTGCTCTGATTGACTAGGAAGCTTTCTTGGTTCCTTCCTCTGACTCACCTCTGCATATTGACCTATCTGTCTTTCCAGTATCTTGACCACCCCTTCCGTAAAGGTGATCCTTATATGGGTAGGATCATTGTGGCGATACTGATGGGGGGGGGGGGGGGGGGGGGGGGGGGTGCAGTACTCAATGTCTCTCTGGCCCTGTTGGCGCCACGGTAAGGCTTCTTTCACCTTTCATGGTTGGGTACTCTATTGTGGTCTTGGTTGGTGTCCCTGAGGTGGATACCAGTTGTTGTTGTTGTTCTACTGAGGCAACTGAGGGTTCAAACAATGGTTGTTCCCATAATTCAGGTTCAAATGCCTTGCCCATTCGGGATTGTACGTGTTGAAGAAAGGATCATCCAACTGTCTTGACTGACGTGGCGGATATACCACTTGTATTTCTTCCTTCCTAGGTGGCACTGGCTTAACCATAGGATTCATGTCCATCCCATAGTTTCCCTCAACGAAAACCTGATCGGCCACCATAGGTTACTTCCCAAACCTACTCATGAGTGTCTCAATGTTTCTACTCATATCACTCATTTGGCTTGCCATTTCCATGCTCACTCCTCCTCGACTACCTCGAGTGTTCCTCTGCTGGGAATTCTATTCAAGCATCTCATACTTATCAAACACAAACTGTGCCGTCTTCTCTCGCATCGCTCCTCCACATGCGTTATCAACAATCGCATGTGAGAGCCCCGTCAATCCATCGTAAAACCACTGAACCTATGATACCAAAGTATACTCGTGGTGCGAGCATTGTGCTAAGAGTAACTTGAATCTACCCCATGATTCATGAAACGCATCCCCTTTCCTTTCTTGGAAATCAGCTATCATACTTCGTATTTCCTTCGTCTTCCACGAGGGAAAATATTTGGCAAAAAACTTCTGCTTTACACCACTCCATATGGTAAGTAATCCTGCCAATAATACCATGAGCCACTTCTTGGTGTCGTCCCTCGTGCAATACAAAAACAACGCATGCGTAAGTGATCCTCCGTCAGATTTCTAAGTGGGAAAGTAGTAACCACACTGTAGTACTCCTTCATGAATTGAAGGCAATCTTCACTTAGGCCTCTACCAAAATGCGGGAGTGTGTTGTAGTGCAAGTTTTTCAGTTCGTAATTCCTCTGGGCATCATCTAACAAGATAGCTGAAGGGTGCGATCCAACTGTAGGTAGTGAGAATTCTTTCATCATCCGTTGATCCATTACTTGCTCTGGTACCTCTGATGAACTACTAGAAGAGGTTGAACCAATTTCAAGGTCAGATAGTCCTTTGGGACTATCCGTCATGGTCGGTAGCCTAGCCATTAGATCAATATTATCAACAAAAGGTAAAAGCGGACTCCCCAAAGATCGTCTTCCGTGCATCAATTAGTAACAAGTAACTTAAAGAACACTAACAAAACTACCAAAAGGTCAAGTGCTCAAAACGGAAATTTATTGCGATTATGTAAATATTCAATTAACTAATGTGCTAAAAAGGCGTAATACTGTCCCAGGCAGCGGCACCATAGATTTTGATGCGCCCGAACCGGTTCTATAAATTCCACTACAAATTACCCTAATCTACCTCGATTATACTATATGGACGCGCGAATCTGGTGACCCTGTTGCAAGTGCATAAGTCGTTGAACTAGTGTAGTGAGCAAGTAAGGGTATCGTTCCCACGAAGGATTAGCAATAAATTTACACCTAAAATAGCTAACCTCTACAATTCTCTAATTATGTTAATACAAGTTTAATTAAATTCATTAATGTTCAACACATTAACTATTCTAAGATGGAATTGGCTAAGTAACAATTACAACTAACTGATTCAAATTATAGATTAAAAATTGCTAAGGGAATAGATTCATTCAAGTATCACCCTTATAACTAATCAATCATCCACTAAGTTCAATCACCATTTCCTAATACGCATCTATTCATATGAGGTATTAAGCACTAAATCCTCAACTTTAATCACAATCTAAGATTAGAAGAGTGATTAAAGAGATTTACTCAAGTGATAGTAAAGATTTACAAGTTAGCAATCTCTACAACATAGATGCTATAAGAGGTATATGCAATAAATGGTCTTAAGCATACAAGTTCATCAAGTTATTGCAATTAATGAAAGATTGGTGGTTGCAACCACCACTCATACATGAATTAAAAGGTACATGCATAACTTGAGAAGGTGATATCAATATGATTGATTATATGGAAAGGTTAATACAAGAATTACATCTAATCCCCTAACAATGAGGATTTAGTTACACATAGAATCAAGATTACTAAGAAATTCAAACAAAGGAAACATCACCAAATGATAATTCTTGTGAAATGGAAATGATCCCCTTTGCAATCTAAGCAACAACTTCTTCTATAGCAACTTGAAATAGTCTACTCCAAGGCACCAAAATGGTGTTTGGTTGCCAAGAAGTTGCCAAGAAACTAACTATCTTCTAAGTGTAGTCTCTAAATGTAATCTAAGTCTATTCTAAGTATATCGGTTGAGAGAATTCATTGAGAAGTTAATGGCCTTTCTTTGTGCATGGATGTGAGAGAAGGCCTCTCAAGGACAATAGATGGCAAAAAGACTCCATATGATTGGCTTTGGGGCGAAGCTTGATCCACTTGCAGCTCATCAGTGTCGTCGGCGGTTATATGCGGCGGCTTTGTGCCCGCGGCATGAACCCGCCAGGCTTACATCTTCCTTCTTCACAGACTTGTTCCGCGGGACTTGTCTCTCCGTGAGTCCTGTTGTAATTCTGTTGTAGGATGATTATCCTGATTAGGATCTTCACCAAGTAATGTTTCTCCCTCTGGACTAGAATCAGTAAGATCTGGTACCATATCAGTCCCTAATTGTTGTTCATTAACACTCATTTCCTTTTCAAAAACAATTTCTTTATAAGAAGAATTTGGAAAGAAAGAATTTGGTAAAACTGAATTATTAGTTTCCAAGATTGGTAGATTAGTTTCCAAACTCATCTTTATTTTCATTCTCCCCCTGAAGATGAGTTGTAGAGAAAAAAGGTTTTTGTTCAAAAAAAGTCACATCCATATTAATATGGGTTTTCTATGTAAGGGGATTGAAACACTTATACCCCTTTTTTATTAGGGGGATAGCTGATGAAAACACATTTTTCGGCTCTAGCGTCAAGTTTAGACCGAAGTAAGTCCGGTATATGCACAAAAACAGTGCTGCCAAAAACTTTAAGAGGAAGATTAGAAATTAATCTATTATTGGGAAAAACTTGTTTAAGACAATGTATAGGTGTCTTATGGTTCAAGATCCGTGAGGGAAGCCTATTAATGAGGTATGTAGCTGTTAAAACAGCGTCCCCCCATAGATATTGTAGGACATGCATTGAAAGCATGAGAGCCCAACTCACTTCTAAAATATGGCGATTTTTTCTTTCCGCAACCCCATTTTTTTGGGGTGTATGGCAACACGTAGATTGATGTTGAACTCCTTTTTGTTTTAAAAGAAATCCCAAGATATTGGTTAAAATACTCTGTGCCATTATCACTTCATAAAATACTGATTTTAGTATGAAATTGAGTTTCAACTAGAGTATAAAATTATTGAAAAAGTTTTTCGACTTCAGATTTGGACATCAAATAGAGCCAACAAAATCTAGTGTGGTCATCAATAAAAGTTACAAACCAACGTTTTCCATTTAAAGTAGGAATTTTAGATGGCCCCCAAACATCACTGCGTATTAAATAGAAGGGCGTTAAGGTCCTATAGGTTTGGAGACATAAGGTTTGTGAGTACTTTTAGAAAAACAGCAAATATCACATTGAAATTGAGAAAGAGACAAATTTTGAAATAAAGTCGAAAACAAATGTTTTAAATAAGCAAAACTTGGATGACCTAATCTGAAATGCCAGATCATTATCTGCTCTTTTACATGTAAAGAACTTACATCATTGTTTGAAAACAAAGCTGACTTATTTATACTATCTTCAGAATAATAGAGCCCATCCTGCATCTTAACACTGCCAATCACCGTCCCCGAAGTCTGCTCCTGAAATTTACAGAGTGTTGGAGAAAACACAACCGAACAGTTAGAGTCAAAAAAGAGTTTGCTAACTAATAATAAGTTATAAGAGAGATTAGGGACATGTAGGACATAATTAAGAGTGATAGTATCAAAAATCTTGACAAGCTATGGATGACAAACTGCCATCAACAATACAGACCTTTTTATAGCCAAAACAGGGAGAATATGATTTGAACAAAGAGGAGATACTTGTCATATGATTTGACACGCCGGAGTCGATGACCCACGGTGCAGAATTAAATTGACTCAAATAGCTAGTAGAAAGATTACCTGTTTGGGTAAGAGAAGCAGTAGCATGAATGGTTACCGAGTCATCATTTGGGATCTCCAGTGAATGATCAATTGTTGCCCCAAGCATCTCAATCATTGCTAGATCCCTCTCTTTGGGTACAGCCAACTCTTGAAATCCGACTGGCCACTCTTTGTCACAATTGAATCCAGCTTGAACATAATACTGATTGTTCCCTTCACCGATCAGCACCCTACCTAAATATGGTGTAAATGTGACCTTGTTGGACACAAAGAAGTCCATCCCAAGGATAATGTTATCCAAGGGTAGGACTAGTAGGGTACACGTCCCACTCCATTCGCCAATCCAAACATGAACATCTAGCAATCCATCCACGGATGTAGGTTTTCCATTCAGACCTTGAATCTCGCCAAAGCAAGGCTGTGGTTGGATCCTTAACCGGTCCACCACGGTTTTTGCCAAAAGATTCCGTGAGGAACCAGTATCCAATAAGGTTGTTAGGATTTTTCCTTGTATTTCCATGATAACCCACATTAGTCCTAAATTTGGACGTGAGTACAAGGAAACAATTTCAGCCATAAAAAAAAAAATTTTAAAAATAAAAAATAAAAAAAATAAAAAAATAAAAAAATTGTAGCAAAGTACTGTAGCAGAGCACTGTAGTGGCACTGTAAAAAAAAATAATAATTGAAACAGTAAACCTAAAGAGTTATAGGTTCTGAACAATTTTGAAAATAGGGAAAGAACCCTAAATTTGTTAAGGCTCTGATACCATGAAGATTTTTTGTATTGATTTGTATATTCAAATAGTTACAATAAGACATATATACAAGAGAAGTTTCCTTAGCCTACAATTAAGGTTATAAATGCTAACTAATTAATTCCTAAAATCTAGCTAATCAATTAGTCAACTAACAATTCATTTATAAGTCCACAGTTATGAGAAATTAATAGGAAATTAATTCCTAGAAATCCTCCTAGGATTTTACTCCTAGAATTACTCCCTTAGTCAACACTTTCCAACACTAGGCACATGAGTTATTACACACGCGAAAGAGGACCAAGAGTCGAGAAAATGGAAGTTAGATGAGTTATGAAGACTTAAAGAATCTTTCTCAGTGGTGATCGATATGAATCTGAGACCTAAGAATGAATAGCATGCAAAGTCCCATATTTTTGAAAGCATTATTATTTTATAAACTGCTGTATAGTAAATTTTTTTGATTTATTTACTTTGTCTTAAAAAACGGTTTGACCCATAAAATGATTCTAGGGACTTGTGCATTGTATTCTTCTATTATTTATATGATCACCTATTTTTAGAATTCTAAATTGTTGAGTACAATATTAGAATTAAAAATTTGCACAAAGTACTAAATTTATGATGATTAAATTTTTTGAAACGGATGGTAATTAGATGCTTTGATGACATTTTTGATTCTGTACCTTAAATTTTTTTCATCATGTTTTCAGTTTGTGTTTGCAACAATATTAAATGTGTGTATTTTTTGGAAGTTAATATGCTTACATAGTAGATTGTATATCTCTACATAGATTAGCATAAGATATAGCTTCTATATCTATAATATTGTGGCCAATTAGAAAGTGATAAGCTGAATTAGGTGTAATCTGTGTGATTTAACACTCGAAAATTCAGTCTATTTTAAAGAGCAATAGGCTCTTAAGATTAAATCATGATTGAATCTCGGCATAGTATTTATTTGCTCGACATACAAGATGTGAAGGCTTATTGAGCTAGAAATTAAATTACTTGCATTATGTTGCGGAGTAACTTAAATAGTAGCCTCACATGTGTGTTTTGATAAGTACAAAAGGATTTAAGTGAAGTGGCTTACCTTTGAGAGTTTGACTTGAAGGAAAATTTTAGTAGTATTTTGAATACTAAAATCTTAGTAGGTTCAGTATCAAGTTTTTGAGTACTTATAAGAAGCGCCAAAATTAGTGGTAGCCTCCAATAAGGATATAAAACATGATACACAGACTAAATGATATGATCTCTTCTTATAGTTGGATTATATAAAATTAATCTGACACATATCAATCGTGTCATTTCGATAGTAAAAGATGAGCGCTTAGAGGCGGCTTAGGCTTCTAGCCAATTTTATATGAAAGATTCCAACTTGTACAAAACTTTTAGTTTTGAGAGTATTAGTGGAAATAGATATTTCAAAAAGGGGAAGAAGATCTAGTCATAGCCACAATTAATCTTAGATCGGAATATGCAAGAATTTAAGGGATAACGAATTGAGGAAAAACAAAACTAAAGTAACTTGTTACAATTGTGACAAGCTGAGTCATTTTCACTCTTAAATACATTGAGTCGAAAAGGGTAAAACCCAAACTCAAGAATTTGTTAAGTTATGCTTAAGTTTATGGCTAGATATTTTCTTTTTAAATCTCATCCTTTGTGGACCGTAGATAAGTGAAGATATACCATCCAATAAGAAACTGTAAAGCATATGTTGAGTAAAGTTAGATTATTAAAAACAAGATATATATATGTATTAAAACAATTTTGGAGTTAAGTACCTACAAACTGGGTTTGCAAGGTAGCTTAAATTTGTACTCCATGATGTTCTAATATACACTTGAGATCTAAATGGGTTTTAGTGTCCGTGGTTGTTCTCATTGATTCGGGTTATCGTTTATAATCATGATGGTTGTATGAATATTATTATAGCAAATTATATTCATATGGTACTTGATAGTTGTTTAATGGTTTTATAGTAGTATACGTTAGTGTGGATGATTATAATTATGTTTGCTTTTCTATTATTGCAATGGTGATGATGCTAATATTTTGGCATACTAGATTAAGTCATATTAGACTAGATAGAATGAGTATATTAGTTAAAGAGGACTAATTGGACTCATTTATCTAAAAGGTCATGCAAATTATCTAGCAAGAAAAACAACTAGATAACCATTTAGTAAGGAACTAGATCAAGAATTTCATTGCAACTAATTCATTATAACATTTGTGATTAAATGTGTGAAAAGGCTAGACATGAAATTTCATATCTAGTTACATTCATTAATATGTTTAGATGTCTTGGTCATGTCTATTTGATCTCCCATAAATCAAAAGCATTGGATTGCTTTGGTTGATGATAAAATTAGATGATAAACTTTTGAGTTTAAACCGTGTACGTAAATATTTTTCTGAACGGTTCAAGGAATTGTTTAGCAAGATATAGAAAGCTATTTATTTATTCCTAAGACTCTATAGTAAAATAATGGGAATAAAATATTGTTGGAAATTGTTAACTTTGTGACAGCGCAAGTAAATTTTGTAGTATCTTACTAGAAGATATCTTAATTGATTGCTGCCTATTTACTTAATCATGTTCCAATAGATCAGAAACTTCCACACCTTATGAATTCTTGACAGGTATGTAGCATGGTCTGACTAATCAACAACCTTGGGGATATGCGGGTTATGTTTATAATCCATCTCATAGAAATGAGAAATTGGATGCAAGAAGAGAACTTGTATCTTTGTTTTATACTCTGTGCATTTTAAAGGATAAATAAATGATGGTATAGAATTAGATAGAAGTGTGACTTAATTAGAATAACAAGATATCATTATTAGAGAATGAATTTTCTTAGTAGAAGTGAGTTTGATATAGATATTTGATTTTAGGAATTGGATGATCTGTGTTAATACGCGAGTGGCAATAAATTAAAATCTAACTTGATCCTCCATCCCTAATAGGAGTGAAATTCTACATGGATCTTCCATCCCTAATGGGAATGGAAGTCTACACCCTAGTGAGAGTATAAATCCGCATGGATCTTTCATCCCTAGTGGGAGTGAAATAGCTGTTGAATCAACCACCGTGATAATTTACTAACTCATCGAAATAATCGTAAAATTATCCCATGTCATCTTTCGAAGATTGAAAGGGAACATTTGATGATTACTTCACTTGACAGTGATGAGCCAAGGATTTTTGAATTGAGTTATCATTTCTATCTACTAAGAGAATATATTAATGAAAGCAATGGAATGTGAGATGGAGTCTAGAATAGTGATCATGTCTGGGACTTGATTCACATAACGCCTAGTCATTAGACCATTGTGAACATATGGGTTCCACATATCATACGTAAGGCGAAAAGTACTATGGAGAGGTATAAGGTGCAATTAGTCACAAATGAAGAAACTTATTCTCTAAAAGTATAGTTTTCTTCTATACACCTTATTCTAGCACTCGTCAAATATATGAACCTGAAATTACATCAGATGGATGTAATGATTGTACTTCTCGATAGAGAACTAGAGGAAGAGATTTACATGGAACAACCTGTAAATTTTTGTTTCATAATACCAAGAGTGCATAAGTGTGCTTGCTTAATTAATGTATGGTTTGAAATGATCTTCTAGTAAATGGTATCTTTGATTTCATCAAACTGTAATGTTTTACAAATTAATGATGACTAATAATAGCCATGGTAAGTACACTAAATAGGTTGAAGATAAATTTTTTTATTATCTATATCTGTAGACTATATGTTTTGGCAAGAAATAATGAAGAGTTTGTAAAACAATAATGAAATGATAATTCTCAAATTTCATTGAGATTTTATATGAGCAAAGTGGCTTATACATTAGGAGTGAGAGTTGATTCGAAATGAACAATTATAAGCTCATAGATACTCCTATTGTGAAATCACAAACTTTTAGCCTCAATATATACCCCGAAACTTCATAAGATCAAGAAATTGATGACAAGTTCCTCATTTTAGTACTATACAAAGTCTCATGTACATTGTGATATGTACAAAGTCTATCATTAGTTACGCCGTAAGATTGGTGAGTGGACACCAATATAATTATAGATTACAACATTGAGATATTGTCAAGATGATTATGACATACCTTGAAAGTACGGCTAACTACTTAGTGTACATTGTGATATGTACAATGCCCAATTGAATTTATGACACAAGATTGGAGAATGTATACCAATATAATCCTAGATTGAGAGGATTGTGACATAACTTGATAGTAAGGAAAATTACTATTTATGCTAGCATAATTACACACATAATGTGATAGAAATATGTCGTCAGGTTGAGACCAGCATTCTTACACGTGCGGTCGCTTTGGTTGCTGAGATAACAGATTGAGATGAGACACATATATATTAAAGAATATTTAGGATATATTCTTGCGGAGCTAATGTATATGAATTTGTTGCCTTGATTGGGTCAAGATGGGGTTCACAATAAATATACCAATATTTTAGAACCGATCATGATAGACCCAATTATCATTGATACCTAATCAAGTCAAATGTGAGGTCTTAATATGGCGCCAGAAAGAAGCGAGCTTGTAAGAATTCAAGTTAGTCACGAGCGTTGTGATTGAACTAAGATCTATCTAGTGAATGATATAAAGACATATGCATTCTTATTTAGAATGAAATTCACTATAACACATGTTTCATACCACGTGTCCTATAAGTGACCAATGTGAAAAATGAGAAATGAATCCATGCTCCCTCATTATGTAAGTTCCAATGAAGTTTTATATAAACTTCAAATGGTGTCCTTATGACCATTCACTCTATCTTGAAGTGACAAGATAATGTTAGCACCTTTAGCGTGTTATTTCTATGGTTATGATAATTCAACTTATGGGGCACATCTAGGGTAATAGTTGTTCTGGAGACCAAAAGAGAAAGATGGAATAGGAAGATTTAATGAATTTTTATCTAACTTACATATTCATTGGTGGACCAATTGTATTTGTGGATACAATTGTAGATACATGAAATGTGATAAAGTCAATCATAGCTTTTCAACTGATAGAGGGATTAAGTATGCTTTGGACTGATAAAAATCATAAAATTAAATATAGGATAAAACAGTGAACAATATTATCTCTTGTAAATAGAGAATTTACATTTGAGATTTGAGATTGTTAGCTCCCTTTTATATAAATTGATTGTTCATAGGTCACATGATGCATTTACCCGTATGAACACTCTGATGATAATACTTATGTTTAAAGGTTCAAAGACTCCTCTGTATGTATCACATCTTATGCCATTTTTTAGGAATAGAAGATGTTGATTACTGATGCACCCATGATGGGCTTATGGTAAAACTGTGTTGGCCCCACTTATGCGAGTGGGAGATGTTGGTATGTTTAGGTATGGGTTGGACACCTAAGTAAGGCCAAGTCCAAGCCCATGCACCAAAATAAGAAATTGCATGAGAAGTTATTTACACAAAAGGTGTAAGATAACTTGAATAGCATCAATTGGTGTGGAAATTCTGTAATGCAAGGCATAAGTGTGTGTTTCTGTGTAAGTGCAACAAAGAGCATGAGTGTGTGCAAAAACAGAGACATTGTGTGTGTGTGCAATAGACAGAGAGTCAATAAGGGAAGAAGATGTGGAGAAAATTAATGCAAGAATTTTCTCTCATCTCATCAGTATGTGGGTTTATACATTGTGATCAGAGGGGACTTTTAGATTTCATAATCGTCCTCCAACCGGTGGGACAATCCAGAGTGTTCGATCCCACATCCACTATACAATTTGGATTTTGATGGTGAATGGTAACCGAATTTGTTTTGTTTATTGATTGTATTTAAATCTTCAATATTTAATTTATTTTATTTACTTATTAATTTGGGCAATTATCATTTTCGTCCCTTAGTTTTTGTGAAACATCAATTTTTTAACATGTTTGCTTTTTTACAACCCTTGGTCCCTCACTTTAATAAAATACATCAAATTGATCCTTATTGAAAGTCCAATAAATAAACGCTCAGTGTGTTCTAAATAAATCTAGAAGGGGGGGGGGGGGGTGAATAGATTTTAATCGTTATTACCCAATTTTCGCATGCATGTCAAGATTACGAAAATACCCCTAACTAGTCACAAAACTATAGCAAGTGTAATAAGATGCGGAATTTAAATAACACTTGATATATACGTGGAAACCCAACCACTGGGAAAACCCACGGGCTGTTTAGTGCGCCACACTCGAACCTCAAAATCCACTAATTGAAATGGAGTTTACAACCTATGTAGACCTCGTCTAACACTCCGGTCAATAACCCCCCACTTCTACCACACGGGCATTTAAAAGTGGCTCTAGTTCTAATTGCTTGAGGCCTAAGCAACCTTAGCCCCAAGACTTAATTCTCAATGAAGAGGTTATGCAACCTATGTGAATATGTATGAATTTTCAAATAACAAACAAGACTAGAGAACCTTAGATGCTTACCTAGGATGATGATATAATCAATTAAATCAACCATATATATCAAGAGCTAGATGACATGTCAAATAGCTTAGCTAATCAAGATTAAGCAAAACCTAGATAGCTATCACAATACAACACTCAATCAATTCATCACAATCAATTCTTTTTTCTTGTATTTAGCATATGATTTAAAACATACAAGTAATTTAAAAGAGATGGTTTGATAGTAAAAATACTAAAATAAGATGAAATTAATCAAAATCTTACCAAGCAAGTTGTGATGATGCAAACCCATACATGGATGCTTTCTATATAGACATAGAAGATGCAATATGAAACTTGATGCACAAAGGATTTGATTTGAGTGGTTAAAGGTGAGTTCTTTTGTATTTTTCTTGCTTTGAAAAATATTCTAAGTATGAAATCTGAAAATCAACTCACTTGAATGACCTAAAGTCATAGAGGCATATATATAGGGTGTCAAAACCAAAGTGGTGCGTTTTGATAAGTTACACCTACTTTTGCCTTGGGCACTGTACGTAGAGCGCCTCTTGTACAGCGCCCATACTCTGATCTCTCGGGAAAACAGAGTGGCGCTGTACGTACAACGACCCAACAGCGACCGATTTAAATCGATCAGGTCTGTACAGCGCTTGTATGGGCGCTGTTCATACAGCGCTTTGTACAGCGCCCAACACAATGAATGCAATCCTAAGTCTAGAATGAACATGACTTTGGTCATACAAAATGCAATCATGTAAAGCATGCAAGAAGAGATGTTAATGAACATTAATGAGCACATAATAACAACACATACACAACATACAAGAAAATGAATTAAGCATGAGATGTGAGTGTGTGTGTGCAACTAAACTCTTCAAAGCAAATTAAGCATATAGAAGTTTACCTTTGGTGCTTATCAACCTTGAGGACATGAGAGGGTCTTGAGCTTGATTATGAACCACTTAAGCTACCCTTACATACAATCCCCAACACGTGGTTTGTCCACGAAATAAGCCAATCAAGATATGGGAATCCTTACACTTATGTCGGTCAAAAGTTAGTCAAAGTTAACGGCATGGGGGTTATTTTTGTCATTTCATTTGTTATATGTAGAGATTAGACACGTGTATCTATTATATTTAATAAATAAAGAAATAAAATAAAAACTAAAAGGGATTTTATCTGTTTATAAGGGAAAGTTCAACACTAAACCTTAGATCCCTAGAAAGAAAAGCTTTCATCTGCTCCCCACCAACAATACACATAACTCTTGGACTAGTTGGAAGTTAGGAAGCATTCGTGCCACCATTCTTGCACCAAAAAGACAAGCCTTTCACTAACCCACGACGAAGAACGAAGCGAACATATCCTGTAAGTGTTGAACTCTCTTTGGGAACAAAATTGTTTTTTGTTTGATATACATTTCGGTTTTAGGGAATTTTTTTTGGGGCTTTTCATGATATGTATGGATTAGTAAGAAAAGTTGATTTTGTGAAAAGAAATGATCGATTTGTGTTGTTTTTGTTGTTGTGTATTACTGATTTAGGGTTTCTTTGAAATTGTTTTTGAAATTTTTCATGTTCTGTTACTTTTTCATACTTGTATGCATTCTGAGATTGTTGTTTTTGTTTACTTTTTGTTCGGATTTTTTAGTTTGGGATTTTATTTTGCTTAAGTTTTATGTATATTTGTTGTCTTTGGTAGTTGTTATTTGAAATAATTTTTTGTGTTTGTGTTTGGAATTTTTTTAGTTGAATCAGTAGGTTTAAATATTGGGTTTTGCATGGATGTTCTTGCATGGTTTTATAGTTGGTTTTCGGAAAAAATATATTTGGTGATTTTGTTGTTATTTTTTATTGTGTTTATTTAGCTTAAAATTTCTGAAATGGAAAGGTTTTTTATAACATGGGTGTTATGTTTATTCATTAGGTTTGTGTATGATGTTGCCATTTCAAGTTTATGTGAATTATGCCAACAAGGTTTTTGACCTACAAATCTTAGAACCTGGGGACTGCAGTGTTATTAGCATCATAAATGATGTTAAGAAGGAGATTACTGGGCATCATGTTAAAAAAGAGGAAACTTGGGAGTTGTCCATAACATTTCCATGGAATGTGCAACGACATGTGTTGAAAGCAGATGAAGAGTTAATGTTTGTCTTTGAAGATTTTGAATGTTGTGACAAGCCAAGCATTGAGTTTGATCTAACTCTGTTCCCTCTTGCTATTGAATTCCCTGAGGATGATGTTCAGTTGTTACCAATGATGGAAAGTACTGGACCATATGCAGCAAGTGTTTCAGAGCATGAGATCCCATCTGCAGTAAGTGATTTAAAGGTTGATATCCCAAACAGTAGACCACCTGCAGCAAGTGTTGAAGGTTATGTCAGTGATGTAGACAATGATTATGAGGTTAATGAAAAGTCAGATAATGATGCAGATTTAGATGTCAGTTTAGTTGATGAATGTGGAGAAGTAGATGATGACATCCATGATCAATGTGATCCAAATGGTGACGACACTTGGATGCTAGAGTCCTCCGACAAAGAAAATGGTTGTATCAAGATGGCAAAATATTGCAGACAACATCAAGGGGCACCTAATTCGGATGAGTTTATTGAAATGAGTGAGGGGCAAATATTTGGGAATGCAAAAACAATGAGAGATGTCATTAAGAGATACGCAATACAGGAGATATTTACATTGAAGAAGATTAAAAATGATAAGTGTAGATACACGGTGACCTGTAAGAATGAAACATGTGACTGGAGAATACTTGTTTCATCTCTCTCTAATAGGGTTACTTTCATGGTAAGGAGTGTTAGTGGTGGTCATAGTTTATGTCCAAGGATGACAAAAAACAAAGAAGCTAATGCTAGGTGGGTTGCTTCAGTTCTTCAATCCACCATTCTTGCAGACCCAAACCTTCCTACAAAATCATTAAAGAAACAATTGCTGAAAAAATTTTGCAGTGAGTTGTGACAGCCTAACTATTTATAGGGCTAAGAAGATCATACTTAGTAATTTGAAGACTAACCATATAGCATCATATGCAAGGATGAAGAAGTGTGAAAACGCGATTATTGTAATGAACCCAGGTACTTGTGTTAAAGTAGCTTTGACTGAGGGACCAACCCAAGGTTCCAATGATTTTTTATCATTTTTAAAGCCTTGCAGACATGTTTCAAGAAGGGTGTAAGGCCTCTAATAGGTATTGATGGCTACCATTTGACTGGGCAGTTTGGGGGTGTTATGCTTTCGGCAACTGCTATGGATGGGGATAGTGGAATCTTTCCAATAGCATTTTGTGTATGTGAGTCTGAGACATTAGAAAGTTAGAATTGGTTTCTTAGGTTGCTTTAATATCCAAATTTGTTTTGAAGCTTGATTGTTTTACAAAGGAGAAGTTACCACGGTTGTTTGAGTTTTGAGGTACATTAGTAAAATTTCGAGGACGAAATTTCTATAAGGGGGTAGAATTGTAATAGCTGTATTTTTTTCAAACCGAATTAAATCAAGAAAGAAATAAACTCTTTCTATATTAGTTAGTCAACCCAAAAATCTTGAAGGGAATAATAGCTAATGGAGACAATTAAATCTTAATAAATGGAGTTTCCATTCTAGAGTGACTCCTTAATGAGTTAGGGTTTTGAATACTCTTGTTATATATATATATATATATATATATATATATATGCACCTTTTACAGAAGGAAAAAAAAAAAAAGAAGAATATGAAGGGAATCGGCTGCAGTTTCTTTGGAAGAGGGTTCACGTGATTTTTGGTGTTAAGATGTAGAGACAAATTCTTATACGGATTGGAGGTAAGTAAACTCACTCATAACTTATTACGTTTTCAAATGTGTTTATATTAACACATTCATTCGTTGTTTTATGTTTGAAATATTTTAATACAAAAATATACATGTTGGACAGTTGTATTTTACTAGAAAACTTCAGTGATTCAGTTTTCATTTAAAGGATTTTAAATGCTGAAAATACAAGTCCAAGGTTATTAGAATTTTGTGATTTATTTGATAGAGCAAATGATATTGGAAAATTCTGAAACTTTTTATGTAGTATGTTATTGGTGTCTAGTTTCATGTTCTAAAATTTCATAATTTTTAAAATTGTATTCGAAGAGTTTTCGATTTTTAACGATATAAGTGGTTCGTACTAGTTGCACTATATTGGAATTATTTGGGCTGGGTCACCGGGCTACGGGTGACACTAATTGGAATTATTTGGGTTGGGTCACTGAGCTACGGGTGACACTACTAGAATTATTTGGGCCGGGTCACCGGGCTATGGGTGACACTATTGTAATTATTTGGGACGGGTCATCGGGCTACGGGTGACACTATTGGACTTATTTGGGCCGGGTCACCGGGTTACGGGTGACACTATGATTTATGAGCTATTTGTTTACATACTGTTTTATAAAATGATTAATTTGTATTGATTATTTCCGTCAAATTAGAGAGTATCAAATTATGATTTTATTTAAAAAGATCCTTGATTTATAAATGTCTATTGCTAATGGAATTCTTATGATTTCAGATTATGAATATATATAAATGATTTCTAAAGGTCATTCCATTTGTTATATTGATATTAATTACATGAATTGTATTAAACGTTATTTTTTTTTTTTATGTTTTGTTAAATATTATCTTGATTGAATTCTTCCTAAAGTTTATGAGCAAGGTTTTTGAACATAAAGGTTTTACAAATGTTGTTTACTTTATATGTTATGCATGAATTTACTTACCGAGTTGATGGCTCACCCCTCGTCACCACTGTTCTGCAGATTGAGCTCTTGGATGTAGAATAGATGAGGTTCACATTAGCATATGGGAGATATGTTTCACCGGAAGATTTAATTTCATGTGTGTACGTGTTATAAGGAATCAATTTATTTAATGTTGTATTTTGTGGATAGATTATTGATGATATCAATTGTGGCTATTGTAAATTAAGGTTTTTGTAAGGTTTGAACTCCGTAACATCCTAGTCCGTTGGGTCCCGGAATTAGGGTGTTACAAAATTGGTATCAGAGCAATGACGATTCTGGAGACTAGGTTTTGATTTGGTATTGATTCAGGTTATTAGGTAATGATTATTTTTATCATAAAAATTGTTTGGTGCTTAAGGTATACGCAAATTTTGAGGACGACATTTTTGTAGGGGGAGAGAATTGTAATATCCAAATTTTTTTTGAAGCTTGATTGTTTTACAAAGGAGAAGTTACCATGGTTGTTTGAGTTTTAAGGTACGTCAGTAAAATTTCAAGTACGAAATTTCTTTATGGGGTAGAATTGTAATAGTTGTATTTTTTTCAAACCGAATTAAATCAAGAAAGAAATAAAATCTTTCTATATTAGTTAGTCAACCCAAAAATCTTGCAGGGAATAATAGCTAATGGAGACAATTAAATCTTAATAAATGGAGTTTCCATTCTAGAGTGACTCCTTAATGAGTTAGGGTTTTGAATACTCCTTAATTACATGAATTGTATTAAACTTTTTTTTTTTTTTTTTTTTTATGTTTTGTTAAATATTATCTTGATTGAATTCTTCCTAAAGTTTATGAGCAAGGTTTTTGAACATAAAGGTTTTACAAAGGCTGTTTACTTTACATGTTATGCATGAATTTACTTACCGTGTTGACGGCTCACCCCTCGTCACAACCGTTTTGCAGATTGAGCTCTTGGATGTAGAATAGATGAGGTTCACATTAGCATATGGGAGATATGTTTCGCTGGAAGATTTAATTTCATGTGTGTATGTGTTATAAGGAATCAATTTATTTAATGTTGTATTTTGTGGATAGATTATTGATGATATCAATTGTGGCTATTGTAAATTAAGGTTTTTATAAGGTTTGAACTCCGTAACATCCTAGTCCATTGGGTCCCGGAATTGGGGTGTTACAGTTGCTATAGGAGTTTTTAGGTTGGGATGATAGAAATGCCAGTTGTTTCATGAGTGATTGACAGAAAAACAAGTTAACAGCCTTGGACAATGAGTGGCCAGTCGCAGGGAAAAGGTACCACTTTATGCATATGTTGGCAAACTTCAAGTCAACATTTAAAGACAACTTCAAGTCAACATTTAAAGACAATATGATGAATGGGAAGTTGTGGAGTATAGCAAGAGCTGATAGTAAAGCTAAATTCATTGAACGTATAAAATCACTTGGAGAAAACTCAATGGAAGCTATTTTATGGTTAATGAAGGAGTCATATGATAAATGGGCAAGACATGCATTTGAATGTGATATTAAGTCAGATCATATCACAAACAACATGTCAGAGTGTTTCAACAACTGGATCAAAGATGAAAGGGACAAACCAATTTTGACATTGTTAGAGCACTTAAGGAGGAAAATTATTGTGAGATTTTCAGAGAAATGGGATGAAGTGGAGACACTCAAGGATTCCATCACTCCAAATGTAAGGAAAAGGTTGACTAGAAATGAGATGAAGGGAAGAAAGTTGCAAGTAATTCATGGTAGAGGAGACTGTAAACAAAAAAGGTATAAAAATGCTTGTGAACATTAATGAAGCTACATATGATTATGGGATGTGGCAGATCGGTGGGCTGCCTTGTAAGCATGCTATTTCTATCTTCATGCATAATAGAGTATTTCCACATGAACATGTTTATTGGTATTATACCAAGAAAGCTTTGAAGTTGACATACAATGGTGCTATCAACCCAATTCAAGAAGAATCTAGGTAGCCTAAATACCATTCTCAACAAATCGATCCACTTGCGAAACGTTTAAAAGTATGCAGGCCTAAGAAGAATAGAAAAAGGGCACTTGATGAGCCACGAGCACCGTCGAAAATGTTCTCCAATCGATGTCATGAGTGTAAAACTATTGGACATAACAGCTACACTTATCCAGATAAGGTATTTCACATCAACTTTATTTAGTTTTTCTGTCTCCTTCCAAGTTTTCCTTTACTGTTCCATTGTATACTTGTAGGGAAAAGGAGTTGGTTCAACCTTGTAAGTTCCTCAATTTTAATTGGCTTATTTCATGGATAAACCACAATTGGGGTTTGTTGTAAGGGTAGCTTAGGCACATGATTGTTGGTGATCAAGCACAACAAAGGACCTCTCAAGACCTCAAGATGATAAGCACTTCAAAGGTAAAACACTTGTGCTTACTTGCATTGAAAAGACTTAGTTGCACACACACACAAAACTCATGCATATATGTACTTTTTGTATGTTGTGTGTTTTATGTATGTGCATTCATGTTATTGAACTCTCTCATGCATGTTTTAATTGATTGCATCTTGATTGATAATTGACATATCATTTTAGGCATTAAGATGCATTCTCTTCACACTTCACACTTGCACATCTTTGATGGTTTGTGTTGTGTTGTTAGTGTGTTGTGTAATTCATTTCTCGAAGATTATTCGGAAACATCCGTGCTTGCACGTTGGTGTGCTTGGTTCAGCGCAAAGATTGCCTTCGGAGAATGCTCTTGGCTTCTCCTTTGGTTTCACCACAATTAGTGAACGGCGGTTTGATTAGCAGCCCTGATCGTCGAATGTAACCGCCGTTTGATTCCAGTAGGTTATGGAATGCTTTATGCGGTTATGATCGACGGCCTCAACCGTCGATTGAAACCGCCATTTAGACCTGATTGATTTTAATCTCTAGGTCTCAAATTGGTGGTTGGAATCGGCAGCCATGAAACCGTCGTTGATACCTGACGCTCTCAGGTTCAATTCGGTGGTTGGTGGTCGCCGAATGAAACTACTGATCGGTGTGTTTCAAGGGCAAACTTGTCTTATCACCTAGCATTTTCTTGCTCTCTATAAATATACCATTATCTCATTCTCTTGTTCTCAGCTCTTCATATCAAGAACCCTCAAAGAGACATTGAGAGATACTTGAGAGAAAAGGCACAAAGATTGCTCATTTAATTTTCTAAACTCATTTCCATATACATCAAACATCATATAAACATCATCTAGGATGTATCTATGCATGGGTCTTCTTTAACACACATGACTTGGTAAGTTGAACACCATCTATTCATTTTTGTGTTCTTTCTTAGCAAGAAATCTCATTTATTACTTGTATTCATTTAGATTATATTATATTTACAAGATTGAGATTATCTGTTGATTGATTTAGTAGTTTTGTGATAGCTAGGTTTTCAAGTTTATATAACTTTTAGCTAATTTATCTCATTAATTAATTGAGATTGTTTAGGATAGCTATTGTATCTAGGATTGGTTATCCTTTACATAGCTAAGTTGTATGCCATGACATATAGCAATATTGATATCTATGATTGTTCTTATTGACATCTTGAAACCCTAGATAAGCATTTAGTATAACATAACATTATTTGCATCTTGAATATCATTATATTCACATAGGTTATTGATCTCTTCAGTGAGAATTAAGTCTTGTGGCTAAGTTACTTAGTGCGCAAGCAAGTGGGTCTAGGTTCGCTATTAAAGGCCCGTAAGGTAGTAGTGGTGGGTTAGTGACTGAGAATGGTTGTAGGCAACCTAAGTTGTAAATATCATTACAAATAGTGAATTCGAGGACCGTGTGTGGCTAGCATAATAGCTCGTGGTTTTTCCTATTGAATGTTTCCATGTAAAAAATCAAGTATTCTTTAATTTCTGCATTTTATACTTGATTTTATTGTGTGTTGAATTGGGTTTATTTTTTAATATTGACTAATCCGAAAAATTGGTAACTAATCAGATTAACAACCCATTCACCACCGCCCCACCCCCCCAGTTGTTTTAGACACACGCGTAATATTTGTTTCAAACCTTAAAAAGGAAAAAGACATCTAAAAGGACTACAAGTGCTGCTGCAACAACTTCCAGGTATTCATTTTTTTCTTATTTATTAATAGAACTACAAGTGCCTTTTTTTTATTTTTTATTTTTATTTTTTATAAATAGAATTGCAAGTGTTGCTGCTGAATTAAGGGTATAGTTATGTAATGATTTCATATGTCTTTTTCGTTTAGTTATTTATTTATTTATTTATTACAAAATATAATTGCAATTACATATATGACTAATACATTTATTATTGCAGTGCTCCAACCCATGAAGACAGCACAAGCACTGCATATGAACACTTTATGGCTCCACCAAGCACTGCATCTCAACAACAAATGGCACCACCAAAACATGTACGTGATCGCAGATAGGTTCACTTTCCCAACCTTGAAAAATGTTTTGTAATATTGTTTTGTATCAGATTTTGTAAACACAAAAAACTTTTACAACAATTTTTGTGATGTTTAAATCTGATTTGGTGTTATTGGTTTAACAACTTTTTAGTGGCAGTTGATAATAGTTGTTAGTTGGACCAATTTCAATGGCAGTTGACAGTTATGTTGGTTGGTTTTATGGGGTTGTTTTTGTGTCTACCATTAGTTTATTGGATGTTTAATATTGGTATTATAATATGACAGTTAATGCTGGTATTTTGTGGCTACCATTAATTTATTGGATGTTTAATATATGTAAAATTTGCTATCAAAAAAAGACATATTTGTTGCATTATTCTACTACTTTACTGTCAACAGCATATTAATTACCTGAAACTCATTTCTTATATGTCAATGTCATACCAATGCATATGCCTAATAACATTGTGTGAACCAGAGCAATAACTTTCAACCAAGCTAAAATTGCTTGGACCTTCTCATACTTGGCAGTGACCATATGAAATTGTGTGTTTTCATATGTTTTAGATGATTCTTCGCATGTTGACTCTGCACATGTTTTAGGAACACCACATAATGCAATTTCTTGTATACTTTCCCATTCCTCACTATTAGGAGACCACCACTTGAAATATTTGCATGCTTCGCAACCGAAAAATAGTCTCATTGGGTTCTTACTTGTCTTAGAGACACATAATGATGCTTTCTTACCATTCTTACAGCTACAAAATCTATTATTCACCTTGAACCAGCCAGCATTTCAACTTCTAAGGTTGGATGATGACATCAATTATTGAAGATTTTTGGAAAAAAAAAAAAAAAAGGGGTTGAAAATAGTCAGTGCAATAACTCTGTAAAAATTGCAACCTCTTAACACAAGTTTTTTATTTATTTTTTTGGTTGTTGAAAGAAATGGAGGTTGGAGAAGAGATAACTGAGAAAAAGTGGAATTATTGCTCCACCGTTATATAGCCTTTTTCTTAACCGTTGTTCAATGGTAGAAAATGCTTCAAATAAGTTTTTTTTTTTTTTTTTTTTTTCAAAAACAAACAAAAAGGTAAAACTGTCATTTCTAGGTTTCTTTACAGTAAAAAAAATTAAAATAAACAAATTTTTAAATTGTACTTTTATCAATTTTTTAATAATACTTTATGAGGGCATAATTGTAAAATTTGTCACTAGTAAGGGTTTTTTAGTCTTAACAAACCAAGAAAAAATTGTCATTCCCAAAAATATTAAAGGGTAAAACAGTCTTTTCACCATTCAAACAGCATGCAGAGGCAAAAGAGACTTTATACCTTTTTTGTAATGTTTGACCGTTAAAAAAAAAAGTCAGAAGTACTAACTTGATGTATTTTATAAAAGTGGGGGACCAAGGGTCCTAAAAAAGCAAACACGCTTAAAAAATTGATGTTTCACAAAAACCTAGGGACGAAAATGATAATTGCCCTATTAATTAATGTTAAACTTTTATAATAAATATTAGGAGAATATTCTTTAAAGATGCTCTTTTGGTATAAAACTTGGTGTGGAACATTGGAGTGAAAAAACAATTGGTGTAAGAATATTCCCCATTTGGAGCATAGTTTGATGCTTTACATTGGAGTTGCCCTTAGCTCAAGTATTTAAAGTTGCACAAATGCACATGCTGCAATAATTGTAAAACCATTTTAAAATCTAAATCATGATTTCAGAATATAAAACTAAAAGTCTACTAGCTAAAGTTTAAGGATTTGAATCCTCTGTTGATCTGATCTTTTTTCTGACCTTTTTAAATCATGTGATTGGTTGTTGATAAAGTGGTCCTGAAAACCAATCACATATTAACCACTCATTCATTGCAATGCTTATGTGTCATGAGATTATGTGAAGTCAGGAAAAAGATCAGAACAGCAGATGATTCAAATTCAAAGTTTAAAGAATATATATAAAGGTCATCTACAACTTAAGTAGATGTTGAAAACTGAAGGAGTAATGTCGGATATCACATCCATAATCAAACCTTTTCAATCACAACCCATGTGATAACTGATGTGTCAATTGGAGTGAATACATGGGTAAATGAGATAAATCATTATTAATGTGTATCCACACATCAATTACCACATGGGTTGTGATTGAAAATGTGTGATTGTGGAGTTCATTTTTGCTCACCTCTCTTAACTAGGGGTGAGCATTACTCCCCTCCCAAATAGCTGACATGTGTCCTAAACTTAACCAAAGGCTAACATCTTTAACTCTTATTTATGTTCTACCGTTTTTACCCCTTATGTCTATAAAAGTAACAAAAAAGGAATGACATCTTAGATGACAAAAAGACATGTCTTCTTCTTCGTTGTTCTCAATATCCTTCGTCTCTATCTTCTCCTTTTCGATTTCGTCTCCAAAAACCACTCATTAGGTTCTCTTTTTCTTGTTCTTCATCATTTTGTAAAAGTAACAAAAAAGAAAAGGACTCTCAGAAGACAAGTTTGCGTCTTCTTCTTCGGTGTTCTCAATCTTCTTCGTCTCCGTCTTCTCCTTTTGGGTTTTGAAAATATATACTCATGTGTCTAAACAACCTAGAGGGGGTGAATGGGTTGTTAATCCGATTAGTTATCAATTTTTCAGATTAGTCAATATTAAAAATTAACCCAATACAATGAAATATAATCAACGTAATTAGAGTATGAAAAACAATAAATAACACATTGATTGATTTACGTGAGAAACCCACAACTGGGAAAAACTCACGAGCTATTCTGCTAACCATACACGATCCTCAAACCCACTATTTTAATGAAAGTTTACAACCTAAGTTGACCACCTCTAGTCACACCATTCTTAGTCACTAACCTTTCCACTCTACCTAGCGAGCCTTTAATAGTGATCCTAGACCAAGATGCTTGTACACTAACCACTTAGCCACAAGACTTAACTCTCAATGAAGAGATCAACAACCTATGTGAATATATGATGATATTCAAATATGCAATTAATGCTATGTTACACTTAATGCTTATCTAGAGATTAAATGATGGCAAATAAATCAATCCTAGATACATAAGTTATCATCAAACATGGCAAGGACAATAAATGGAATCAAGGAGTCATAATCAACAATGTCTAAATGCAAAGCATAGAGACTTAGCTAGAGGGTAAAATGGTCCTAAATGCTAGCTATATATGAAAACTAAAACTCAACCAACATTCAATGTCTCAAACATGTTAGAAACAAGTAAACAACATTAAGTAAGGAGACATGCATTTTATCAACAAATAAAGGCTAAATCTAGGCAAACATGTCATAAGAATGAAACAAGAAATTCTTAGACATGTAGAAATTACCTAGTCAAAGAAAACAAGAAAACCCATGCTTGGATGATGCTAGGATAATGCTAGATGCTCATGGGAAAGTGTTTGGTTGAGTTGATGTGAGTTCTTGGGAGTCTCTCTCTCTAGAATATGGCTTTCTCTCTCTAATTTCAGTTTTTCTATCTTACAAAAATGATCAAGGAAGAAGAAGATATATATATATATATATAGTAGCCCTATATGAAGTGATGTCGTTTTGGAAAAAACACCCAAAATCCCGTCATGTGCGTTGGTGCTGCTCTGGTCGACCAGCGCAAGATCAACACAAACCTATTGGTTGACAGAGCGTTGGTGTAGCGCTAGTCGACAGGCGCATGACCAGCGCAACACAGCTCGACAACCTATGCTGGTGTAGCGCTTGTCCAGTGGCGCACGACCCGTGCACTTACACCAAAAAAGGTAAAAAGGGCTCAAGAAACAACACATTGCCCAAGGCCAATCCAAGAGAGGAAAGAGACTTCTCTAGGTCAAACATCTCGCAAGCGCGGACATTTCCAAACACACTTCGGGAAATGAATTACATGATACACGATCACACATAGAAATCCAACAAGGAGGTGCAAGTATGAAGTGTGAAGAGAATGCATACATTAAGCAATAAACACACATGCAAGAAGACTAAGGCATGCATGAGAAGTGTGTGTGTGCAATTAATCTCTTCAAGAGTTGAGTCAAGAGAATTACATTTCGCTCTTGCTCTTGAAGTCACGGAGATGCTTAGAAGCTTCCTACCAAGGACCTAAGTTTGCCCCAAATATGGTTTGTCAAGGAAATAAGTCAATCAAAAGTTGAGGAACTTACAGGTTTCATCTCCAAAAACCACTTACTAGGTTCTCTTCTTCTTGTTCTTTATCATTGTTAGGTTCGGATCAGGCGTCGATTTGTAGGGTGGTTTTTGATTAATTCGCATGAAATAAAAATGTTAGGTTTGATTAATTTGATTGATTGATTTTTGAAATTAGTTAGCTTTGATTAATTTGTAGAGGTGGAAAATATACTCTAAATCAGTAGAAAGTAGTTTTTTTGTTTTTTTGTTTTTTTTTTTTGTTTTTTTGTTTTTTTGTTTTTTTTGTTCTTTGAAGGGAAATTTAGCATAATATATATATATATATATTTTTTTTTTTTGAAGATCTACAAATCTGGAGATTATTATAAATTCCCATGAATTGTAGTATCCCATGGTGTTTAATTAATAATTGTTAGAACTACTTCCAACTTAATTAAAAATGTGCTCTTTTTCTTCAGTGCATTCATACTATCTTGAGCCAATTGAACCATAGCTCAATTAAGTGCATTAATAACATAAACCTTCATGAACTAGTAATAGAAACCTTATCATTCGAATAATGTGTAAAACAAAGTTGTTGGTGATAAGGAGTTGGGTAGAAGAGATATGGTAGAAGACATTCTTGAAGTTCATGAGATCACTATTGCTTTGCTTGTGCAATGGAGTGAATCAAAGAGCCCTATTTTTGTCGAATGCAGATATGCCTTTTGACCTTTTCACTAGTACTTTTTTTGTGAGAGCTTGCATTTGTTTGTGCTTGATTAAGTGCATTGGAACAAGTACAAGCAAAAATCTGCATCAAAAACCAAGAGTAATATACACTGATTAGCTAAACAATTGGACCAAAGTAGAAATACATTGGATGAAGCTTGGCATCAGATTTTTTTTTTTTTTTAATGAAAACTAAAAGCAAAATTCATTAATCAACAGAAAAATTACTATAAAAAATCCTTATTGGCCAACATCTACAGGCAATCTGGACCAGAAAAGCTCTAAACAATTGAGCTAACAAGACTAATAGCAAATTTAGCAGTAGCAAATGCTACACTATTACAATCTCTGTAAATATGAATTTGATTCAACAATAGCATGCCAACTTATGTTCATTACAAAGTTTGAAACAAAAAAAACTCTATTGAACTAAGAGCTCAAAAGAATTATGTGATTGCAACCACCTAATATGTTCTTTGCCCTAAAAAATTCAATTGACAAGCCCGTCATTGAGGTCTTGGTCCCTATCAATTTGTGATAAAAAAAATTATTAGTTAATTTTCTAAATAAATTAAAATTGCAATGGAACTTATATAAGAAATAAACAAGACAAACCTATGAATATGAGTAATGGTAAGCCAATGGATGTTTAGTTTGATACCCAAGTGGAGGGTAAGGGATTCTTTGTCTAACGGGAACACTTGGAAAGCCATTAGGATAATGTTTATATGGGTGGTTTTGTTGAGGAATATTGCCTTCACCCTCGAGAATAGCCGGAAATCCATTAACATAATGTGTACTCGAATGGTTTTGATAAAGAATGCCTTGACCGCCAGGGATAATTTGAAATATATTAGAATAATGTGTACACATGTGGTTTTAATTTGCTTGTCCAAATGATCCCTAAATATTAATACAATATGAACATTAGTAATATATTGCAACAACAAACAAAAAAACAAAAACAAAAACATAAAAACAAATTGATATGAATATATGGATATAAATTTGATGAGCCACTAACCTCATCTCCATGTGATTGTTTTTTTTTTGAAGCTCATCCATATGTGATTGTTTTTGAAGAGTATCTATAGGTGGAGTTGGCACCCCACAATCTGTTAAATGTAGTAAATAAAAGTTATAAAAACATAATAAACAACTATAAAATAAATAATCAAACAAGATAAATTAATTGTATATATGCACCAACATGTACCATTTCTTTTAGACGATACTTTCTTACTTAAATGTTTAGTTAGCTTCCAATGTATTTTTCATTCTACTTTTACCTTGGCCTACAGACTTCTGAATTTTTGGGCCACACAACCTCATATTTTCACCATCATCATTCATGTGATTGTGAGAATTTATATCATTATTTATTCCAGCATGTCATTGTTCGGAATTTTTAAGACTTTCCACTTTTTCCTCCAATTTCAACAATTCTGACTTCACTAAAGTGTATGATTGGTCATTCCTTGCACCCTTTACTATTATTCTCTGGGCAATATGAGATAATTCACTATATTGAACCATGGAAGGTAAGTCCAAATTACTTTTAAGTGCTTCCATATCTATATCAAAATCAAGCCCATATGTAACATCATTGCTCCACCTCTTTATATAATACTTAGATGGTAAACTTGAAAATTCTAACTCACAGAATAATTTCAATGCATGTGCACAAAGGATACTATCAAATTCAAACTTTCTGCAACTACAACTTACTGACTGAGTAGAAGGGATATAAATGATTGACTGTTTTATTTCTCGAGTCTCTAAATTTTTTGTTACTAATTTCACAACTTTATATCCGCATGTTCTCCCATCATCATTTTCAAATTCCAACCTCCAATCTACGAGTTTCTTCAACTCATCTTAGACATAATGAAATATCTTCCTTGTATAAAACTTTGATGTTTCATCCTCCACATTTCAAGCACAAAATTAGTTGTGCTTTGTTTGCATGGTAGCAATTTCCACAAGCCTCTTCTTTTCTCTTCGATCTGCTACAGCTTTGTCATATTGCACAACAAACTCACAAAAAAAGATGAATAACCACTTACAAGCTTCAGTTGTCTCACTATCTAACAAACCACATCCAAGTAGTAAACTCTGGCCATGATTATTAACACCAACAATTGGAGCGCAAACAATGTTGTAATTGTTCGTTTTGAATGTAGTATCAAAGCATATTTCATCACCAAATAAAGCATACTCTCTTCTTCACTTGCCATCACAAAAGAAGCAACCACATATTTCATTTTCACTATTTGTTCTGATTGCATAAAAGAAAGAATTATCATCGATTTGCTTTTGCTTAAAATATTCAAACAAACACTGTGCATGATTTTTTTTTTAGAAATCCAGCGCACTTCAATGAAATTATGAAATTATTACAATCAGCTTCAATGAAACTAAAGTGTTGAGACTCTCTTGCTTATGTGGCCATGTATGAGAATATCTATGATGGTTTTAATCCAGTAGAGTGCATTTGATTAATCAAACCAGCTTACGAAGGTTGTATTTTTTGTTGTGACCTCAAAATATGTGAACTCGATGCAGGAACAAGATCATGAGTATGTTCGACAATGAATTTTGTCACAACACATTTTCCATTTTTGTTAATTTTGATCTCCAACATTGACTTTTTTTTTTTTTTTTTTCCCGTGAAGTTGCTTTTTTACTATAAGAACCTTCACAAGAGCAAGTAAATAGTCTTTTTCATACCACACCCTGCTTGTTTCTATTTAGTCATTGTTTTCTCACACTAAAACCAAAACTTCTAGCATATGAATTGTAATATTGATATGCATCCTCATCATTATCAAAAGTCATACAAATTATTGGAGTCTCGTATATCCTTGCTTCATTGGTATCTCTTCCTTTTTCCTCACTGTCATCCAAAATATTAGAACTTCCAGAAGTAGAATCTGAGTGCATATCATCATTACATTCTTCAATGTTGTTTGAGTATTGAATATTAAATTCATCTTCGTGATTTTCACAATTGACTTTATTTCATTTTGTTAAGAAAAAACAAATTGTGCTAAATTTCTCTTTAAAGAACAAAACTAACTACTTTATATTGATTTTGAGCATATTTTCCATCCAACAAATAATTAAATTAATCAAAGCATACTAACTTCACAAATGAATCAAAAACCAATGAAAATCGATCAATCAAATAAAACAAAAAAACTTGATTTCATCTTTTTAAGTTTTTGTAAAACTAGGTATCATGATATGGAGATTTTGTGCAGTAAAGAATATAAAAATTCAAAATGCCAATAACTCTAAAAGATATATATACCTTCAAACGATTGAAAGTCAATTTTGTGAGAAAGTTCAATATATATGTATAAGTTATAACTTATGTATCTGTATTGATTCTCTATTTTGTATTTGACTTCAATTAATAAACATATTGAATATACAAATAAACATATCACAAACCAATAAAGTGAAAGGGATTGATTTAGAGCATTTTTTCCACCCAATAAACAATTAAATTAATCAAAGCATACTAACATCACAAATCAATCAAAAACCAATAAAAATCGATTAATCAAATTAATTAAAAAAAAACTTGATTTCAACTTAGTTTTTGTAATATTAGGTATAATGACATGAATATTTTGTACAGTACATAATGCAAAAATTCAGAATGCCAATAACTCTAAAATAAAATTCCATAATAATAATTTTACATTATCAAATAATTATCAAAATAAAAATTACATTATCAGTAACATACATATACAAGGGGAAAAAGAAGAATCAGA
Organism: Acer saccharum; assembly: GCA_030490815.1. Classification (NCBI taxonomy): domain Eukaryota; kingdom Viridiplantae; phylum Streptophyta; class Magnoliopsida; order Sapindales; family Sapindaceae; genus Acer; species Acer saccharum. The sequence continues at coordinate 42,048,090 of CM059873.1, forward strand.
TGGAGTACCTGTGAAAGAGACAATGAAGAAAGTTGTTGGCTCTAACTACTGCGTATTTTTGTCTTCTATGTCTTTCCTTTTTGTTACTTTTACTGATATAAAGGGTAAAAACGATAAAACAAAAATAAGAGTTAAAGGTGTTAACCTTTGATTAAGTTTAGAACACATGTCAACTATTTTGGAGGGGGGTTAATGCTCACCCCTAGTTAAGGGGGTGAGCAAAAATGAACTTGTTATTGTAGGTGTGATGTCTAACATTTGCTCAAACTAAAATGAATTTTCTTGGAAAGTGAATGGTTGAGTAATTGTGCAAAGTGATGGAGCTTGGAACCGTACTTTTTTAATAAATATTTTTGAACTAGTTTGTTTAATAGTGGTCTCCCATTTTTATAGCATGTTATCAATTATCATTAATGCATAGACAGAATAAATAAACTCATAAAAATCCATATTATCAAACGTGGTTAGATCTAAAAATTTAACCGGTGAGCAAAAATGAATTCGTTATTGTAGGTGTGATGTCTAACATTTGCTCAAACTGAAATGAATTTTCTTAGAAAGTGAATGGTTGAGTAATTGCTCAAAGTGATGGAGCTTGGAACCGTACTTTTTTAATAAATATTTTTGAACTAGTTTGTTTAATAGTGGTCTCCCATTTTTATAGCATGTTATCAATTATCATTAATGTATAAACAGAATAAATAAACTCATAAAAATTCATATTATCAAACGTGATTAGATCTAAACATTTAACCAAGAAAACAATTTTGGAATCTCCAAATCCATAATGATCTATCTTCTCCACTCACTTGAGTCAATGCCAGTCCTGGCATTTCCAAAGCCCCTGGGCAAAATCTAAAAATGGGCCCGTGTATATATTTCATTAAACGGAATATTAATTTTTATTGAACAAATTATTTAAATTAATATCTCAAATTTTTATTTTTTTTTCCCTCAACTTTGTTCCTCCTAGTCTCTCACTATTAAAAAAAACAATAAAAATTTCCAAAAAAATAAATAAAATTATAGATGGATTCATTACAAACTTAACAATATTTTCTTTCTTGAAACTAACTAATTTCATATTCAAGTTTGTTGATGAAATTTAAAAATCAAATCATGAAAAGAAAAAACTCTCGAATTATAAAGATAGACGGCGGCCAACGGTTGACAAAGAAGAGATGAGGGTAGGGGCAATGGTTGGTGAAGAAGAACGGGATGCGAAATGTTAATGAGCTAGAAGTAGAGATGCACATTTGGGGAATGGGGATGGATATAGGTCCCCCCATCCCTATCCCCACTTCCCAGACTCTTCCCCCATCCTCCACCCCCCCCCCCCCCCCCTATTTCCCCATTTGGGGAAAATGGGGATGGGGATTTTTGGGGGGACCTATATCCATCCCCATCCCCAATTCCCCAGTTCCCCGTTTCCCCCGTTCCCCCGTTTCCCCATTTGACTAAAAATTACAAATTAAATTAAAAAAACAAACATTCCATTACAAATACAAAATAAAATTCATTAGTGCATTTTATATAAAATGTGTATATATACTTAGGGAGTTAGGGTTTTCAAAGAATAATATCTATATATATATATATATATATATATTATAATTATATTTATATATGTTTGGGAGAAATGGGGATGGAGGACCTCCCCCCCATCCCCATCCCCATCCCCATCCCCATTTCAATATAATTGTGGGGAAAATGGGGGAATGGGGATAGGGATAGGACCCCCATCCCCATCTCCATTTCAATTTGGGGATGATTTTTCATTCCCCTCCCCCCCATCCCCATCCCCATCCCCATCCCCATTTTAATATAATTGTAGGGAAAATGGGGAAATGGGGATGGGGATAGGACCCCCATCCCCATCCCCATTTCAATATAATTGTAGGGAAAATGGGGAAATGGGGAAATGGGGATGGGGATAGGACCCCCATCCCCATCCCCATCCCCATTTCAATTTGGGGATGATTTTTCATCCCCCTCCCCCCCATCCCCATCCCCATCCCCATCCCCATACCCATACCCATTTTAATATAATTGTGGGGAAAATGGGGGAATGGGGATGGGGATAAGACCCTCATCCCTATCCCCATTTCAATTTGGGGATGATTTTTCATCCCCCCCCCCCCCCCCCCCCCTCATTTCCTCATTTTTTTCCAAAAAAAAAAAAATCCCCAAATGGGGATGGGGACACAAGGAATTGGGGTCCCGGGAAAAAATGCGCATCTCTAGCAAAAAAAAAAAAAAAAAAAAAAATTGAGCAATTGGATGAGAGGAGGAGGAACTTTCAAGATTTTTTTTTTTTTTTTTTTTTTCTTGAAAGAGAATAGGCAATAGGGGTTGTGGCTAGCTTTTAAAATTAGGTGAATGAGCTCGGTTTCTTTGGAAACTACTTATAGTAAATATTATATGTAAACAATTTTTTAGTAATATGCTGTAACCACTTAGGGCTTAAAATAAATTAAAATTGATAAGATAATAAAACCCTAAAAAATTAGGTTTTATATGAAGATATGAATAAAACAAATTGGATATTGGACCGGTGTTATTTTTTTTTTGGGGTTAATGTTTGAGTTGTTCTATTTAAAACAATAATGGGCCTTTTTTTAATTTTTGGGACTTTAACACATAATAACTAAACCCACATATTTGGGACCCCTTGGCATGACAGGCCCTTGGTGGGCACCCCTGACCTAAGCCCAAGTAATGTATCAACAAAATTAAAGAAAAAAGGATGTAAAATATGGTACCGGTTTATAATTGGTGTTCTACAAATAAATAATCAAAAACTTCAAGGTCTCATTTGGTGTGTGGGATTGGACTAAAATATTTTACGAGATTGGAACACTGTCTATTATTTGGTGTACAATGAGATATAACTAAAATAGTCTAATATTATGTTTAGAATAATTCTAGATTTGATTAAAAATAATGTGATAAATTGTTTATTATATGCTTAAACTATAATTAAATTAAATAATTTTTAAATGTAATTACTCCAATAAATAGAGATATAAAATAAAATAAAAAGTTTTCTTAAAAAATAATAATAAATTTATTAATAAATTAAGATTAATTTAAATCATATTAGTTTTCTAACCTGAGCGTTGCATGGGCTTTGTATTTAAAACGGTTTGCAAAACATTGTGTTGTTTATACCAAAATTTTTGATATAAACATGTTTAAATAAAATGAACATATAGTTTTACCTTTAGTTACCGAATATTCAATGGTAATCTGATTTCATTTATGTTTTTTGAAATTACCGAATATTCAATAGTATCTTGTTTTGTTAATATATATTGAAATTAAAGCATTTTTTGTACTTAAATTAAAGCATTTCAGTCAATACCCAAGCAATTTCATATAAACTAAGAGTGACATTTCATTCCACTTCAATTAAATAGGAGTTCAATGTATTAAAAGAGTAACCTTTCATTTTTCATTTTAATTAAACATGTATATCATTAATATTAATTAATGGATAAATAATTGATATTATGAGGAGTGAGGACCAATGATTTTTTCTTTCTTTTTTTTTTTTTTTTGAAAAGGGCCACAATTAATGCATTTAAATCTAAAATTCCCTTATGGCATTATGAGGAGTGATGACCAATGATTTTGTTTTGTTTTGTTTTTTTTTTTTTTGAAAAAGGCCACAATTAATGCATCTAAAACTCCCTCACGGTGACACATGGCGCTGTGAAACTCTATTATTATATATATATATATATATATATACATGATAAGATTAATACATTTATTATAGTGGGTTTAAAATATGGAAATCGTTTAGGTACTGACCAATCAGTACCCAAGGTGCTGACTCCATCAATAAGATGTTGCCACGTGACTTTTTTCTTTTAACTTTTTACATTTATCTTCTTGCATTCTTCATAAATGGGCTACGTGGTAAAGCCGCATTGGTTGGTCAGTATCTAAGCATTGTCCTTAAAATATAACAAGATTTAGAAAATTTACAATTCTTTTCTCCTGGCTTCTCATTACAAAAATATCATATGCATACAATGACCCAAATGATTAAACTAATATTATATATATATATATATAGTCTTTTTATTATCAGTTCGAACTGACAAAAGTTATATCAGTTCCTTGTATGTAGGCCACTGGATTTAAATACTTTGACTGACAAGTGTATATAGCCAAGTCAAAGTATTTAAATCCAGTGACCCACATGCAAGGAACTGATATAACTTTTGTCAGTTCGAACTGATAATAGAATTTATATATATATATATATATAATCAATATAAAAAATATAAATATAAATAAATTAATTCGTCCATCTTTCTGAAAGAGAGATAAAAAGTTAAATTTAAATATATATAAAAATTAAAAAATAAAATATAAAAAATGATTAAATACTCTTGATCGGAAATGAATTCTTTGACAAATGAATTAATTCTTTCGAGGGCGCTTTAATGAATATAAGATTATAAGCGCCTTGAAAAATGTATATATTAATTATACAATTCTCCTCGTGTGAGGATTTTGGTAATATGATTCTAGTTTTATTGTCAATATATATATATGATCTCAAGATTCATTTTATTTTTTAACAAAAAAAAAACTCGAACTCATCAAAATCAAAGAAACACGTCTAATTATTGATTTACAGGTTAAGAAGGGTTAGATTTATTGTGCTAATTTACTAGTAAAACGTTTTTTAAAATATATATATATATATATATATACCTATATAAAACATTTGATAATCTCTTTTTTTTTTTTTTTTTTTTAAATTATGAATTCGCATTTTCTTTTAGAAAAAAAAATTTTAGACACAATAAAAGAAATAGTTTTCATACATTTAATTGAGAGTTTGTTTTGATGTTTATACCGGTTGAACCGAATATAATTTTCAATTTTTCTTTCATGGGCAAACAATATATATATATATATATATATATATATGTATATTTCTAGTATATTATACTCATCACCACACTTTTACTATATTTTAATATGCTATAAATATAGCTATGTATACCAAAGAAAAATTAGCTTAATTTTTGACAAAACAAAGCTTAAAAAAAAAATAAACGGCTTCGATGTTTATGTGGGCAAAGTGAAGCTTTAGTTGAGAATGACGTATGAACGAGTCATTTATGCACAAAATAAAGAGATTTGATGGTAGAGAAGATTGTGGGTTGGTGCTATAAAAAGGAATGCATTAAATGAGTGGGTCCATATGTAATAATAGTCATCGGATTATTAAAAACAAGCGTCCGAAAGATAATGATTAAAATGGTCCAATTTCAAACTAATCTGGTGCACCAAACGGGTCCCAATTTATGATCGGTGTTCTACTCATGTTCAAAGTGCTTGCAACACATCTATACACTGGAACCCGACACGACCCGTATAATAAACAGGTCAAACGGGTTGACCCGTTTATGACCCAAACCCGTTTAACAACCTCAAGTTTATGTCAGGTTCACGGGTCGCGGGTCATTTTGACAGCTCTATCTATACTTGGTGCGTTTGTGGGCACAATATTGATATGATTAGACTATTTCCAATCTTTATCAGGTGTTTGGTAGGTTCACTGGATTGGTCTCCGATGACCAATCTGGTGGGCTCTCAAATCCAGTGAGCTCACTATTAATCCTGCCTAATCGGGATTAAATAAACCCACCAATTTATTGGTTTTGTATAATCCCACCAAGGTCGGATTATATTATATTATATATATTATAAAAAAAACAAAATTTAATAATAAATTTAAAAGTATTTAAAAACAATATAAAACTATAATTTTATTTGAAATTAATTTTGAATATTTTTAATTTAATAATAAATAAATGAAAATATTCATTTCATTCAAAAATTAATTCAATAATTTGTTATTCAATTTTCATCATAATATAAGGGATTGAGATTGTTTCAATCATAGTTTTTCCTAATGTCATTGGAGAATTTAAACTCGTTGGACCCACCATAATCTCATGTATTCTTAATTTATTTTATTAAGTAAATAAATTATAAAATTGAAAAACATTTAAGTTTATTTAAAAGTATTATAATTCTATAATTTAAAAATATTTTTGGATATTGTCACTTTAATAATATATAAATTAAAATATTTATTTTATTAAAAAAAATTATTTCAACAATTTATTATTTAATTTCTAAATGTTATCAAATTTAGTCCAATCCCTTTTTTTTTTACCAAGTAAGACATAATATTAATTCAGTCCAATGTTTCTCCACATACAACATATTATTAATTTAGTCAATTCTAATTCAATCTCATCCTATATAAATCTCAATCTCATCTAATCCCATAAAAAAAAATCTAATTCAATCCTGCACATCAAACAGGACCTTGGGAGTTTAATTAATCAAGTATGGGAGCCAAATATGGAAGAAACACAAAAATTACAAATTACTAGAGCTAGGCCCTACGGATGACAATTAGGAAAATAGAGTGGGGATGGATGAATAATGGGTTATGTAACATTACAAAGATTACATAGCGTAACCATATCACTATGTAACATTACATAGTCGATTCCGCACCAAAAGAGGTATGGAAATCTCGCACCTGAAATCTACAAACTATTGATTTGATAATCTCTATCTGCAGCAATGCATTAACCACCAACAAAATGAGGAGAAAACATATAATATAAAAACTAGCTAAATTTTCTGACAGCAAAATAGGCTAGTATATTTTCTGAAAAAAAGATTATGGTAACTATCAATTCCTATTCAGAAACACATATGGCCATACTAAAGGTTTCTAATAAATTGATGAAAAGATCCTACAAAGGAGGATTGTGTTTACACATTTGGGTTTCACTCAACGGTTGAAAGAAAGCAGAGTTTTGTTTCACAATGCCTCCTTGAGATGAAAGGCCCTACATATGGCTCTAACATGAGGTAAAACTTTCCTACACAAAAGCTCACCAAGAACAAGCTCCTCTAAAACTGGCAAATCCAGGATTTCTTTTCACAACCATATGTTTTTGTTGGACATACAGACCATTAAACATCCATAAATACCATCTATAACAACCATCCATAAATACCATCAATAAACATTAATAACCATCTATAAACATGAAAAACATACTCTCAGTTTTAGAGAAGAAAACCAGAGAGATTACACTCAATATTTTGTTGAAAAATATCTTCAATTCAAATTATACATCCATATTTTCATCCATTACAATCCTAAAGGTTATATACAAAAATACAGGGAAATGTGCAACCATTAGATTGCACCGTACATTGGTCATCGAACGGACAATGTGCTACAATGAATTGGTACTCTGTCAGACCTTAACCACTGCTCCAAATAATTGGCACATATATCAAAAAATCAATATAATACTAAGAGCATCTCCAACCCAAAACTCTATTATGCAGCAACTTTGCTCTATTATGCAGCAACTTTCACACTTCCATCTCCAACCAGCAACTCTAAATCCAACTCTAAAAAGAATATTCCCTTAATATTCCCTTTTCTATTATTTCACAACAATTAACATTTCACCCATTCATTAAAATATATTACGATAAGTTAAGAAATTAACATAATATTACGATAAGTTAAGAAATTAAAAAATTAAAAACTTAAATGAAATTAATAAATTAATAAATTAAATGAAATTAACTAAAATATTTTATTTATTATTAATTGAACTTCGACATTATGAAAACTCTGATTAAACAACACTTTTTAAAAGGGGTACAAGTGAAAATTATGAAAATAAGCGAACAAAAAATGAAATTGGAGGGACTGAACAATAAAAAACCACCAGCACCTGCAAAGTAGCGTTGAATGGTTTTGCAACGCCAGATCTAGAGGCTCAATTTGAGGAACTCTACTTTGGCGATGTTTTTGAAGGTTTGTTGGAGAGGTTTGCAGTTGCATAATGGAGATATAGAGTTGGGTTGGAGATTGTCTAAAGCTTAACTAACACGTCTTAAACAAATTAAAATGAAACTAAATAGTACAACTAATTCAAATTAAACTAAACTACTCTAACCAAACCATAACCATAAGATAGAGAGTTTCTAGAAAAGTTTAAATAGTTCAACAGTTTCTCATCAAACGAACACACATCCCAAACCCAAACCGATATGATGCATTCGGAACAAGCTAGTGGCCTCCATGTACGGACCATAGTGCTTCCAACAGCATTCGTCGTCTCTTGTGTACTGAGCATGTCCCAACAGTGAGCAAAATCATGGTGCAACCTTTTCCATCAGTGTAGGAACTAGATTTGCATCAGCATCATCAGCGGCAAAATCCTTCCCATCTTCTGGCAAACCATAATCAAACAGCAATGAATGCCATTTCATCTTCATGGAGACATGGTAGCAGGAGCACTAAGTGACATATAAGCATCACGGCTTCCATTCTTCAAACCACCGTTGTTTAACCGATGAAAGTTGAGAATATTCCTCAGATTCGATCAGCAATCTGGAGCAACGAGACTGGTATGCTGAACTCTCGCTATCACTTTCATCAGTGCTTGACTCCCCTTCCATTTTTTTTAAGTGAACTGTCTACATCCATATATGGATGATAATCGCTTTGAGAAGTTTGGATTCTGAAAATAATTCCATCCATAAAGCACTTGCCAGCTAGAGGCTTCATATGTCAACCTATTTTAAGATCCCACATCCAGCAATGTATTTTTGAATTTTAGGGGAAGGTTCACTAAAAAAAGAATTGAAATCCTGCTTTTATCGGTGTGCATGAGTCTTCAATCTCACGAAAGACTAGATGTTTTTTTTCTTAATTGTCTAATATAATACTTTCTTATGATTCCACTCCTTGGAATATTTAGAATATCACATCCTATCTACTATTGCACAAGGGATCTAAAACAGCTACCAATCAAATGAAACAATGTGCAGGTTACTATCTCGACATGATCAAGTAAAAGCTTGAGTGTGAAGCCATTGTACCTTAAGCCTATTGACATTGTCCAGCAAAACATTCATGATCATGGAACTCTCTGCTTTCTGAGCTATTGACATGGTATCAAAATCTTGCAATCCCCGCATTGCTCCTCCGATACTTGGAAAGTTAATTGGAAGAGGATGTTGTCGGGTACAAAAACATATGTTTCTGCATAGCAACACTGTTGGTACTACTAGGAAAAGAGGCATCATCATCATATTGATTTGCAACCAAACACACCTTTCTTCTTCTCCACATTCTCCCCGAACACTTTGGATTTACAGTTGTCTTCTTCTTCTTCTCTTTGTTTCCAGAAAAGGAAGATAGTGAAGTGATTGGGCCTACGATTTAAACCGAGCCCACCCGAAACGGTGCGGATAACTAATTAATATTAATAATTTAATATCTCCTTTCCTTTTTCTTTTACAATTCCATTCACTTATAAATAATAAATATAATCTGCATTCTGTCTCCATTCCTCTCTCTGAACTCTCAACTCTCAACTCTCAAGTTGGTTTGGTTTGGTTTACAATGGGAAGCGCACCGGCTCAAATTCCGACCAGTTTCGGCCACGAACTCAGAGCTTGTCTGCGTTGTCGTCTTGTCAAAACCTACGATCAGGTAATTTCGTTTTTATTGATTTTATTTCATGTTTTTTAAGTTAGGGTTTTATTGATTGATTGTATGAAGGATTATTGTCACATTTCAGTTTAGAGAATCGGGATGCGAGAACTGTACCTTCTTTAAGATGCATGAAGAAAACGAGCGTGTTGTCGATTGTACTACTCCTAATTTCAACGGGTATCTTCTTCTTAAACCTTCCATTTTTACTTGCTTTCTGTTTTCAATCTCTGCATTCTAACTTGTTTTTGTTTTTTTGCAGTATAATATCAGTCATGGATCCAACTAGAAGCTGGGCTGCTCGCTGGTTGCGAATTTGTATGTTCTTGTTTCTACATATATTTTAGAATATGTCTTGGTTATCTTTTTTATTTTTGCTTGAACAGTTTGGATAGCTTTTTTTTTTACATATTTATATCTTCTTTTGCAGCAAGATTCGTCCCTGGATGTTATACTCTTGCTGTCTCTGAGCCACTCCCAGAGGACTTGCAGGTTTGATATCTCTTACCAAATTTGTCCAGGTGAAAGGTTACATTAGGCTAGTTATTTGGTCTCTGTTATGATGAAGAGTGATCAAACCACAAGCATACCACCTAGTCGATTAATGCATTTATATTATCATTCCGTTTGTGATGTTTTTCAAGTGTCTACCTTACTCTTTGAAGAAATCTATGGATAACGACTAATTGTCATAATTAGCAAGATTTTCAGGATGCCGCATATCTATACTTTTAAGAGTCAACAATCCTGTTATGTGGTTAATAGGTTCTTAACAGTCCATTAAGATATTCTGGCATTTCTTTAGTATTTCAAGTTATGCATGTTGAGCTGAGACACGACTTTGAGACCAGTGGATATGGTAGATAATTGGCTCCTTTGTCCATCAGATTCATAGAATATTAAGGAGTAAGCTTGGTAGAAATCCTAGGACAGTAATGCAAGCTTGTGTGAAGCATTGTCAACAAGATAACTGTAAAATTCTTGAATTCTAAATCAGCAAATGGTCAAAAGAATGAAAGAACATAGATAGGAAAAATTATAAGAGAAAGTGAGAAACCATAGACACTAGCAAAGTAGAAAGAGATGGTTGAAGAAGAGAATAGGAGAAAAGCTGGAAAGAGAGAAGAAAGGAGATTGTGTTTCCCACACTCGGCAAAAACGTAACGCATAAAAATTGTACTTAACAGATCATATGTTTAAATGAGTCAGGAAATGGAGCATGCATCATAACTGATATTGTGTTATCTGTTTTGATTTTGCTGCTAACATTTTAGATTCCGTTCATCCGGTTGGGTTTGAGTTGCCTGTAACCTTATTGATTTAATCACTTGTTAATTATTGTTGTTTATGCATAATAAGAAAGTGAGTCAAGTGCTATTGATCAATCTACCCTGCTTACTTGCAACATGATTTCACCTTTTGGGCCTTTTTTGATTTATTATCTTTCTCTAATTGGAATTGTGCAGAATTTATGTGAAGATGAGCGCGTGCAATATGTTCCACCAAAACGCTAAATGAAGGACCAAAATGTGTTTGAATATTTAATGATAGTAGGACCTTTATGGTTAGGAGTGAATATCCAATGGATGATATGGCTGCTTGGCTACTAATGCAGTAGCAAATTTTGTATAACATCAGTGTGGAAATACTGAACATGTGTTTGATATTGTGTCAAGTGTTTGCATTTGATGTTTAAATGGAATTTTAGAAACAAATGATTTAAATGATTATCGAATTGGAAAAAACAGCAAAAATGGATCCGTGTTTACAAAACGATATTTGAAACTGTTGGAAAATTATATTTGAACAAGTGAGTGTGACTGAAAAGAATAAATATCATAAAAGTCCAAGGAGTGCATTTTTGCTCACAAGTCACAACAAAAACAGTGGAGTCCCTTTTTGCTCACCTCCTCACCAAGTAATCTCAAAACAGTGGGTGTAACATTGTGCATCCTCCTCCGTCCAGATGTTATGACTTTGCTTACGTGGTAACATCTGGGTGGGGGATACATGGTACATATGATACACCTAAGAACCTCTCCAAAAACAGTGGGCTGCACACTGAAATAGAAGCACGCACTTGACTCTGTGGTCGGTCCCATCCACCATTCCACTGGCATGAAATAGATGTCTCTACATTTTTTATTAATACCTAATTCGCATGCTTCTTTTGGTCACCTAACCATAAATTAAAATTCAACTTTACATATATTATTTTCTAAAACCTTCATGTTAGACATTTAAATTAAAAAAACAAGGGACGCAAATATAAAGCATAAGGTGAGGAAATATTCCCCTCGTGACTCGTGACTCATGAGAAGTGTTAATGTTACCCCCAACCTCACCTACTCACTTTGACACCACCACCAACACCTCTCGGCTCTCGCTCTGTCGCTGTTACAAGATAGTTTGCTTCTCAACAGCCGCCACCACTGCTTTTCAAGCGTTTTTCTCTTTCGATCTCATTTTCACCATCTCGGTATGTTTCGTTTCCTTCTACTTTTCAATCTGGTTCTGATGTCAATTTTCCTTCTACTGGATCTCTATTTTCCTTTTTACCTTTTTGGTTCTAATCATATTTTTAACTCTCAACTTGATTCCTTTTTTCTGATACAAAATGTGTACTGGGTACTTCTCTGTTTGTTTATGAAATCAAGTTATGTCGGTGGTCTTCATTTTATACTATTTAATTTAACCCACAACACATGCATAAAAGCATAACTGAAACCTGTATCAACTGAAGTTGGTGGCTGATGATTCCCCATTTGTGATTTGTAGTTATATATATATCTTCAATCAACAGCGAAGACTAAATCATGGCAAATATCGACATTGAAGGACTCTTGAAGGACCTCCCAAACGATGGTCGTGTCAACAAGACCAAGATTGTATGTACTCTGGGTCCTGCTTCACGCACTGTGCCTATGCTCGAGAAGCTTCTCAGGGCTGGCATGAATGTTGCTCGTTTCAACTTCTCTCATGGTACCCATGAGTACCATCAGGAGACCTTGGACAATCTCAAAATTGCTATGCACAATACTCAGATCCTCTGTGCTGTCATGCTTGACACCAAGGTACCTCTCCTCTTTTATTTACATTTCTAGTCTTTATATTGTCTTTATCATTATGCTCTACATATATGTATGTCCAATGGGCGTAATCATCCAAGTTGATTGTTTACAATACAAATTTAGGGTTCATTGAATTCAATTGGCAAACGTATTTATTGATTGGTGTTTTGGGAGTTGATGCAGTTGTTGTTGATGATTGCTTAATAACAAACTTGAAATAAATAGTTTCATACAGTGATTTAGTTTTATTACGGGGATTTCATCCAAGTGAGCTTCTTCTCCGTTTGTGAGACTTTTGAATCGTGTCTAGGATAGTAAGAGCTAAACTTGTGGGTGGAGTTTGGGAATGTTCAAGTTCACACTTCACCAATAAGCTTTTTGAAAGTGTATAATCGGTGCATTTTCTGAAGAACGCTTTGGAATTTCAGTATATTAGCTCCGACTCTTGAACTTACCTGAGTTTTTGGCTACACTCGTCCTTCCATTTTCTTTTTCACTTTTATTAGGAGGGTGGATAGGATTTTCACAACCACCTTGATGTTTCACGTTTAAGACTGTGCTTCCAAGGGAGATCCTGGGCAAGGTTTAAAACCTCTCTCTTGACAAATGTGCAGGGGTGTTGGAGGCTGAGTAGGAATGAAAATTTTGATTTTATATCATCTTCAAAGGCGTTCCTCGGTTTTAAAAACAAAAGAATATTTGGCTTAATAATTTCCTATCTTACGTCATTCTTCAGTTGTTTTGAAATCTGTTTGGCATGTCAGTAGACTATTAACTCTTAAGTCAATCCTATAGCTGAGATTTTTTTCAAGAGGAAATGGTTTATCAAAAGCTGGTGCTGGATGCGTAATAAAGAGGGTGGAATGGTTGTTTGTCTGTTTACATGCTGTGTGGTGGCTAAGGTCACAGGTATATGGTATATGTCAGGGCAACTACTTTTGAGATGAAGATAGAATTTTTGAGAATGATTTCACTAGATCATATGCTTTATTCTTCTGAATTCTGTTATAAGTTCTTGTGTACTGTTTATCTCACTTAATCTAGAAAATTAAGTGCATGTTCCATTACTAAATGTGTGATGTAAGATATCAGTAATATGGAGGTGCTTGCATCGAAGACATAGTTCGATGGGATGGTTTCAGTACAAAGGTTTTGAATTCTCCTTGCAATTGTTAGTGTGTTTCCAAGATAATATCTACATCTATTCTCTTGGGTTTACCATAAATTGGGAAAAAAAATCCCACTGTAAATATAATAACTAGACAATGATTTTACTTGTCTTCTTACTAAAACCTTTTTATCAGTGAGTGCTTATTATTTTTAATGCTAGCATACCATGCTATGACATTTCAATTGTTTCTCCATCCCAAATGAACAACGCAACAAAAAAAATCTAGAGAACTTTGCATACCTTTTCGTTTGGATGTGCTATGTCTAGGTATGACTAACACGCTTGTACAAACTGAATCTGGTAGAAGTCCTTGTTATTTATTAGAGTTAACATAATTTACTAATTTGGCATGCATCTTCATCTCTTTTTTTTATTTTTATTTTTGTCACAGGGACCTGAGATTCGAACTGGCTTCCTAAAGGATGGAAAACCTATACAACTTAAGGAAGGTCAAGAGATTACTGTAACTACTGATTATGAAATCAAGGGTGATGTGGAAATGATCTCCATGAGCTACAAGAAACTGCCTGTGGATGTGAAGCCTGGAAATACCATTTTGTGTGCAGATGGCACCATCACCCTTACTGTCTTGTCTTGTGATCCAGATGCTGGAACTGTGAGGTGCCGTTGTGAGAACACTGCAATGCTAGGTGAAAGGAAGAATGTCAATCTACCTGGTGTTGTGGTGGATCTGCCCACACTGACTGAGAAGGATAAGGAAGATATTCTGGCATGGGGTGTTCCCAATAACATTGATATGATTGCTCTTTCATTTGTACGCAAGGGTTCGGATCTTGTTAATGTCCGTAAGGTCCTTGGGCCCCATGCCAAGTATATACAGTTAATGTCCAAGGTATGGTGATTGCTTCCGATATTTGTTTATCCAGCTATTCATATAGTAGCTTACATTGTACCTTGCGTGAATCTCCATATGTTTCAGATTACTTTTTAATTAGTATTATTATAGACTTTGGAACAAGGATTTGGGGCTTTCCTATAATAAAAGTGCACAAAACCATATAAATTTTGTGAGACTAGGTGCTATAGTAAAATGGTTGGTCATTCCAAATATGTAGGATAAATATTTATGCTTATAAGATATAAATTCTGCTATATGTTTCTGAAGAGTATATAATCTGTTTGCTGATCTGAAATGCTTGGTTGGACTTGCCACTGCCAGCATGACAAGCTTCAAGTTAAGAGTTTTCTTTTTATTTTTGAAAGA
Organism: Acer saccharum; assembly: GCA_030490815.1. NCBI lineage: Eukaryota > Viridiplantae > Streptophyta > Magnoliopsida > Sapindales > Sapindaceae > Acer > Acer saccharum. The sequence continues at coordinate 42,063,134 of CM059873.1, forward strand.
AATCAAGCAATTTCCTGGCTTCCTGCTAATGTGGTTGCTTGTTTGGTGGATGTACTGCAGTTAAATTTATTGGATATTCTGTACTAGGTGTCGTAGTTTGTTGGCAAACTAATGTTTAGCTTGATTGTCAATTCCTTAGGTTGAGAACCAGGAGGGAGTAGTCAACTTTGATGAGATCTTGCGTGAAACTGACTCATTTATGGTTGCCCGAGGTGATCTTGGAATGGAGATCCCAGTTGAGAAGATTTTCCTGGCACAGAAGATGATGATATACAAGTGCAATCTTGTTGGAAAACCTGTGGTTACTGCCACTCAGATGCTTGAATCAATGATCAAGTCTCCTCGGCCAACCCGTGCTGAAGCTACTGATGTTGCTAATGCTGTTCTTGATGGTACTGATTGTGTAATGCTTAGTGGTGAGAGTGCGGCTGGGGCCTATCCGGAGCTTGCTGTGAAGATCATGCGTCGGATTTGTATTGAGGCAGAATCCTCCCTTGATTATGGTGCTATCTTCAAAGAGATGATAAGATCAACTCCACTTCCTATGAGTCCATTGGAGAGTCTTGCATCATCAGCAGTCAGAACAGCTAACAAGGCTAGAGCGAAACTCATTGTTGTGCTGACTCGTGGTGGGAGCACGGCCAAGTTGGTTGCCAAGTACAGACCAGCTGTTCCAATCCTGTCTGTGGTTGTCCCAGTCTTGACAACTGATTCATTCGATTGGGCATGCAGTGATGAAGCCCCGGCAAGGCATAGTCTTATATATAGGGGTTTGATTCCTATTCTGGGAGAAGGATCTGCTAAGGCCACTGATGCAGAATCTACTGAGGTGATTCTTGAAGCTGCTATGAAGTCGGCAACAGAGAAGGGATTGTGTCAACCTGGTGATGCAGCTGTGGCACTTCACCGTATAGGAGCTGCTTCTGTTATCAAGATCTGCATAGTGAAATGAAGTGGACATGCAAAATGGCTTCATTAGCTTCCAGAGGCATTAGGGGAAAAGATGACTTTTTAATTTTGTTTTGAAAATCTGTGCTCTTGCTAATCTTGTCATAAAGTAGTGGACCGGAGGATTCAGATATTTCCCTGTGGTTGCAGAGTACTCTTGATTATATTGCTTTACTGCTATGTTTTCTTTCATGGAATAAAGTATTATATTGCTCTACTGCTATGTTTTCATTCATGGGATAAAGTTGTGATGCATTCTAATATTTTGTATGGTTAGAATCGAAATAAAAACCAGGGTTCTTTGGTAGCATTTGTGATTGTGCTTTATCTATTGAATGTTTCACCCAAAATTTGGTCTTTGGATATGAGGGAGTTAAAAGTTGCAAATAGTTTAATAATATAGGAGAAAAGTCTCTGCTAATCTGCTATCTCTCTCGTCTTTTTTCTACAAATTCAAATAAGACATGTTATAATCATTAAATTAAAAATAATGAGATTGTTGGTTCAGATAGAGTTTGATGGTAACTCTCTTCATTTGTTATGGAAGAGGAAGGAGAGAACTCACTATGATTAGCTCATTTTCGCCAAGAAATGGCACAAAAGTGAAATGGGGTTTTTTTATTATAAATAAAGTGACGGATTGCAGCTGCAAATGGGTTTTGAGGATGGCGAACAATTCGAAATGGATTTTCTGAAAGAAAGTGATGGATTCCATATGGGTTTCGTGGATGGCGATATGGATTTTCTCCAAAGTGACGGATTCTAGATGGATGGTGACATGGCTTTTCAGGAAGAAAGTAAGGGTTTTGTGGATGGCGAGATGGGTTTTCTCAAAAGTCAGGGATTCGACATGGCTTTTCTAGAACAACGTGAGGGATTTCAGATCGAAAGCCAAAGAGAAAGCCAAGAGACGATGATGGGATCTCTAACAAGCTTGGTTGAGAATTTAAATACTATCGTTGGGGAGGATGGATACCCAAATTTATGGAAGATGGTGAGCTTGATTGATCATGCAACCAAGTGTGCCGAACAATGACTTGAATTTTTACTTCAAACCGATGATTTGGAATCATAAATGAAATAAAATTTATGGTAAAGTATGGTAATGGGATATGCATCTTATACTTTTTCTTCAAAGATGTTTTGTTTTGATCGGTCATTATCTTGTGGAATTTTATACATCATTATTTAAGTATGCAATGTTATCTAGTCCAACCAGGGACGGAGCTAGGAATTTCATTCAGGGGGTGCACCACTAAACATGGTGGTTTTTTTTTTTCTCAAAAAAAAAAATGATAATTTTTTTAACAATTGAAAGTGTATTAATCGAAAATGAAACATACAAGTTTATAGGGGGCATACCCTAGGCTAATCAAAAAACTTGTCTAAACAAAAAGTTTAAACATATAGATTCATATAATTTTTTAAACATATTTACAATTGTCCTCAAATAGACATATGAGTTTCAAACTTTTATTATACTCTTCATTTTAAACTTTTACTTATCACATTTCCAAGCTTTTATGGCCCACAACATTATAGTAACAAACATTTCTATTATATAATATGTCCAATGCCAATAGACCAGATACATGAGTTTTAAACTTTTGCTAATTGGCACAGATACCCCCTGAATTATTCAAAAATTTGCACATTGCCCCCTGAACTTTTTTTTTTTTGACAGTAAACCCCCTAAACTAACGAAAATTTGTAAAAGCTGACAGAATGGCAACGGAAGCCACATTCCGTTTAGTCACGTGCGCCTCACGTGCATCCCACAGTATAAAATTTGAAGAGTTCAGGGGGCATCAGTGCCAATTATCCTAAAAACTATTATATAAACAAAAAGAAATTAATAAAATACATTAAAATAAAATTAAATGTTATTAAATTAAATATTAATTATTATTATCAAAAAATTAAATAATAATTCAATTTAAAAATAATTAAATAATATTAAATGAATTAGGATCAATGGATTACCATTTACTTATAAAGAGAATATATAAAATATCCCAAATGAATTTATGATTGATTTTTTATTTTAAAATAAAAGCTACGATTTTTATTTTATTTTTTTTGCTTGAATTCGGGTTGTAGATGCAGTAGAGAGAGAGTTTGAAAGTTTTTTAGGTTTTTTTTTTTTTTACTTAAATTTGAGAGAAAAAGTAAAGTGGAGAATTTATTTGGCTGAGAAAGAGGGAGGAAGAGTAAAGTGAGAAGTGAGAAACGTGAGTTGTTTGACTTTAGTAGCTGTTAAATTAATATATATTTTTTATACTTTCTTTTTTAATTGTTTGAAAGTTGAAACATAGTTGCAGTCTACTGTCTTCTAGAGTTCCGAAGGAAAATATTAAACAGATAAAAGAAAACTTTACAATTTTTTTGTTGAATTTAAAATTTGAGGGGGGGCAGCTGACCCTGCTCGCCCTTAGCTGCCGCCGTCCTGAGTCCAACCTACATCGCATATATCTGTTTGTTTGTTTGTTTCCATTTTCTGATATATTGTTTAGAACACACAAGTCAGCATCATTGATTGCATGATTGTGCTGTTGTGATCAGTCACCAAATATCAATGGATTTTGTGATTAAAATTCTATATGGGATTTTTGTCAATATGATTGCATGATTTTGGTCCCTTTTGTCACCACCATAGTTTGGACACAAACAAGCATCTTTTCACAAAAGTAAAAGATGAGTATTTTGTCATGTTTTTAACTTTAAATTTGCATTTGTTTGGGTGAACCATATATAGTTTGAATCTTGATTACTGATTGAACCAGTTGGTCTACCCCCCATCACTTTCATCTATCATCCCCACTTGACTTCACTAACCCTCTCTCTTTTGTTCATTCTAAATTCAAATCTTGAGTGGTGAGATTGCAGATGCATTGGAATTTGGAGGAGCATTTGGCTTTACATTCTTACCATTATTACCAAAACAATCGCCACTTGAATAGCTGGTATTGATATCATTTTAGAAATCTAGGCACCTATTGGGGTCTTGTAATATTTCAATGGCACGACACGATATTTGAGGGTTTATGTTAGATCTTATTGGGTTCGAACTACTAAAAGGTCAATGCGTTAAACCCGTTAAATAAATGGGTTGTGTTTATATTAAATCTCACCTAACCAGCTAACCCATTTAACACAATTGAATATTAAAAATAAATATATAATTTACCAATATATAGAGAAATCTTAAATATTACTTTATAAATCAAAACCTAAATGCTTTAAATTATTTATTCAATCATTTACGGCCTACTTAGAGCATTTCCAATGCAAATATGTATTTTTGAGTTTCTAAATAGTGCCACATCAACATTTCTATTTATTATGGGCCCACTTTTGAATTTTTTTTAGAGAAATGCATATTCACATCTCCAATTCAATTATCTAAAGTCAAATATGCATACATTTTATGTCCAATCATAATAAAACAATTATTACACTCTCTCTCCTTTTTTATTTTACAATTAAATGAGGTTTAATCTTATTGGTGGAAAGAGTTGAAAACTTTAATTTTATTGGTGGAAAGAGTTAGAAATTCTAGTCAGCATTTCTAGGAGAATTTCTAGAATTAGAAACTTAACTCCATATTCTCTAACTTTTTTTTGGCCACATCATCTCCATATTCAACTTAAATAATAGCATTGGAGAGAGTTTTTCTAACTTTTTAAATATCTATCCTATGTGGCACTCAATTTTCTTCAAATGCATAATAGCATTGGAGATGCTCTTAGTCTTCCTGATCAAGCGTTCAAAGAAAGGTATTCTCTATTATTTTAATTTTATTTTTAATTATTTCATATGGATATTATGCTTGGATTTATTTTTGGATGAATTTTATATTTCGGACATTTGTATTAAATTTTATGGGATTTTATTTTGAATCAACATTTTTGTTATCCTTGATTATTTTCATTTATTAAATGAGTGTTAGTGGATTGAATTATGTAATTAAATTAAAAGATTTAAATTACTTTAAAATTTTAAGTAGGAAATGAATTAATGAAATTGTAATTTATTATAGGGATAATTACCCCTTGTGGCCATCGAATTGATGACACACTATCAAAATGGCCACTGAATTGGAAAGTTGTTCCAAAATGGCCATTTTTAACGAACTTTGTGACACTAATTGCTATTCCATCCAATTCCATCCAATTATATTTAATTATTGGCATTTTGGTAAATAAGGGGATGCCATTAATTTATTTTAGATTTTTTTTGGAAATAATTTTTTTTTTTTTGAAATGAATAATTATATTTAGTGTGTATATATGTATAGCACAGAAATTCTATTATCAGTTCGAACTGACAAAAGTTAAATTAGTTCCTTGCATGTGGGCCACTGGATTTAAATACTTTGACTTGGCTGTATATTATATATATATATATATATATATATATATATATATATATATATATAGAGAGAGAGAGAGAGAGAGAGAGAGAGAAACGCTGCTCCACCCAAATTTCAACCCAAATATGAGGTGTTATCACCACACACAACATGGCCATAGTATTATTGATATATATATATATATATATACCTCAAACACACACACACACATATATATATTTCTTTTTTAAAAATATTAATGCTACAAAATCTAAAAAACAAAGAAGAGACATGTATATTGATTTAAACCATTTCTTTTGTTTTTTGAAAAGAATAATTATATTTAGTGTACGTGTGTGTATATACACACACGTACACTAAATATAATTATTCTTTTCAATAAAAAAAAATTGATTTCTAAAAAACATTTAAAATAAATTAATATCATTCATTTATTTACCAAAATATCATTTATTAAAAAAATTGATTTCCCAAAAATATCTCAAATAAATTAATCTTTTGCGTGAAACATACTCACTCACATACTCGACCAACGTGGGCGTGTCGGTCAACACTAAACACTCAAATCTGAAATCAATTTTGGTGTGTTTTGTTTGTACAGTAATCACTTTGTCTTTTTTTTTTTTTTTTTTTTTTAAATCACTTTGTCTTAACTTGCACTCCTTGCTTTTTTGACTAGTAAAGTCTAAACTTGGGAAATAAGTTTAATGCTCCTTTTTTCCAATTTCGCCAATTTCTCTGCATTTTCCACCCATTATTTGTTATCTTCCTCATTGCATACCACCACTAATATTATGACACGTGACATTTGTATGAATTTTTCACATATTTTAAAGGGAAAATACCATTTTAGTCCCTATGGTTTACCCTATTATCCGTTTTAGTCCTCGTCGTTCCAGTATTAGCTATGCAGGTCCCCATCGTTTCAATTAATCCCTATTTTAGTCCCTACCGTCCAATTCCGTTAGGGTTTCTCAGAATTCTGTCAGGTCAACAAGGGTAAAACGGTAATTCAACGTTAGAGTTTCTAGAAACATGTCTAATGAAAGGGCATAATTGTAGTTTTGAAATTAATTAAATAAAAAATGAAAAAAAAAAACTAATTAAATTTAAAAATAAAACTAAATAAAAACTAATTAAAATTAAAAATTAAAAATATACAAAACTAATTAAAAATGAAAAAAAAAAAAACTAATTAAAATTAAAACTAAAAATATATAAAACTAATTAAAATGAAAAAATAAATCAAATAAAATATAAAGTATGAGAAGCTTGAAAAATGAAAACACACTTATAAATATTTAAATTAAAAATTAAAAATTAAAAATTGGATTTGGTGGAGATCCACTATTCATCTCATCATGATGAACGGTGGAGCTCCAATCTGGATCTCCACCAAATCCAACGAATCAAACCTCTCACCATTTTCCAGCCTTCTTCTTCTTCTTCATCGCCACACCAACCCAGATCCATAATTTTTTTTTAATAAAAATTTCTTCAGTATGTTATAATCACATTCTAAACATGATTACATCCAGAGCTTTACAATCTCTATCAGTAAAAAATCCAAAACAATTGGAAAAAAAAAAAAAAAAAAAAAAAAACGTGATCAATCCAATCAAAAACCCAAAAGACACAATACATCTTTATCTTCATCCACCGCCATCTCCCCTCTTCTCTCTCCCCAAACCCTAATCTCTTCTCTATCTCTTCTTCTCAAAACAATAAACCCACCATCCTCATCTATTACCAAACCCACCAAATCAAGAGCTGTGAGCGGCAGCAGTGCGAACGGAGACAGTGACCAGGCGACAAAACCCTTGATCGGAGGTGGGACGTGATGATCGGAGCTGACGGCAGCGGTAATCTGAAATCGAGCAAGAGATTCGCGTAAGACAACCCAAGCGGAAACCAGATCTGTGACGGCGACGGTGGAGATGCTGAATTTATGGTGATGAATCGATGATGATGAAGGTTTGGTGGTGGAGGGTTTGAAGGGAATCGAAGATTTAGTGAAAGAAGAAGTTAGGGATTTTTTGATTTGAATGGGTGTTTGATTAGAGAGAAGGAACCTGTGAAGTGTGGCCGGTGAGGTAGCAAATCGACGATTGCAGGGGAGGGAGCTAATGGGTGGTGTTTGTGGATTTTTTTTTTTTTAAAAAAAATTACTTAGGTTTGGAGAAATGAATATTGTTTTAGTGGAGAAATGAGTAATTTTTTTTTTTTTTTTTTTAGGGGTTGTGGCTAGGGTTTGGTGGTGGTGGTGTAGATGATGAAGAGATGGTCAGATGGGTGGTACCATGGTGATGAATCTGGTGATTGGATCTTTTTTTTTTTTTTTTTTTTTAATAAATTTGATGGTGTTATTTTTAAATATGTAAATATTTATTAGAATTTAAATTTAAAGGGCAGTATGGACATTTTGGCCATTGGAGGGTAAAATTGTCCTTACAAGCCCCTCAAACATATTAAGGGGCAAAACGGTCATTTGACCATCTGACCATGTCAGGTGGTCTGATTTTAACAGAAACCGTCACAGAAGGACTAAACCAGCTAATACTGGAACGACGAGGACTAAAACGGATAATAGGGTAAACCATAGGGACTAAAATGGTATTTTCCCTATTTTAAATGGTTCACAATATATGGTATGGATTTAAATGAGATTCATGTTTGCATTCTATGTAATTATTATTTTATTTATTTTTATTTTTTAATGTACAATAACTACCGAGATCCTGAGAGGGACAACTACTCCCATAAGTGGGAGAGGACACCCACACATGAGGTGGGACAAGGAAATAATGGGTGTATATATATACACGGTGCCGGGTGTTGAACCGTGATAGTGGAGACTCCCTTTGGAGAGTCACACCACATTGGCAAGAGACCCAATAGCGCATTCCATGTAAATTCATTTTTAAAATGAGGAATGAAGTTTCCATATGTAATTTAATTACTTCTTCATTGGTAGCGTAGCCAGTAGGTGAAAATATTTGATGGCTTAGTTGCTATGAAAAAATCTAAAATAAATTATTGTCACATATTTATTTACCAAAATGCTACTCATTGGATGTAATGGCCATTAGTGTCACAAAGTTCGCCAAAAATGACCATTTTGGAACAACTTTCCAATTCAATGGCTATTTTGATAGTGTATCATCGATTCGATAGCCACCGGGGTAATTATCCATTTATCATATATAACCTATAAATTAATGGGTTAAATGAGTTTTATTGGGTAACATGTAATTTAATGAGTCGTGTTTGAGTTTTGACCTATGACACGATAAGTTTAACGGACCACGTTAGGGTTGTGCAAAAAATTAAAGGGATGTATTTGGATTTATACAAACACAACACGATAGATCATATTACCACCCTCGGTAATATCACTGATTTGTAATTTAGTAGTAACCGTAAAATGATCACACTTTGTTTGGGGGTTTTGTTGGCCTTTTTAAGAGTCTCAACTCTGAACTCAATCAAACATTCAAACATCAAATGATGGATTTACAATTTCAAGAAACTCATGTTTTTGGGAAGCAAATCACGATATTTTTTCATTTATAACATATTAATAAATGTTCATTGAGATTTAAGTCGATGACTAAATGTTGAGTTTTCATCATGATCCATATCACTGTAATTCGAATGAGGTGTTAAGGTTTTAGAAAGAGTAATATTGCATATTTGGATACATCGGATATTCATTGAACCTGTGGGATATATTTACTAATCAAGAATTTTAATTCCTAATTTGTGATAAGAATGTTTACAAACTATTAAAAATCAAGTTCTGCGGACTCCTCACACAAATCAAAATTAGAATTTTTTTTTGAAAATGAACTTTATTCCTCTCACATCTAAAGAATTAAATTTCTTTTTTTGGTTCCCTCTCCGATAGAAATCGACCCTTCCATTTTTCGTTTTTACTAAGTACATGGTGAGTCTTTTAACACATTATGGTTCATGCACTCGAACACTAAAATCAAATTATGTCATATATAGTATGAAAAACATATTTAAACCCGTTACAAATACTATAGGATAAGATGTAATTATCCAGACTACATTAACTATTTGATGTTTAATGGGATTTATTGATAAAAATGTCTTGGATAAAAATTAAAGTTGGTTTCATAAATGGAAAATGACACCGAAATATGATCAATGATTGTATAGATAATGTGAATCATGTGATTGAGTGATAAATTATAATTGGTAAAAACAGAATGGAAATTTAATCCACTTAAGATAAATGTGGAAATGGAAATGACAAATATGATATGTCATATTTGATTATGTCCAGTCTGTACAACTTTTTCTATAAATACTAGATAAATCTTATTGACTCTTCTTATCTTTATTTTTTTTATTCTCTGTAAACACTCAAAAACTTTGGTTGAAACTTGAAATGGTGATCGGGAGAAAGGTTGATACTTCACTATTGAAACTGATGTGGTCGTGGTGCTTGTTGCTGTCATCATTTATGGTGATGGGTGCTGTTTCAGACAAGGAACAACTCAGGAGAAATCTGCTTGCAAATGGGCTTGGCTCGACTCCTCCTATGGGGTATCTATCCATTCCTCTCTTTGATAACTAATTGCCCACTTGTCTTTTCATAACTTTTTAAAATAACATGCTGTTACAAGATTGATTTTAGTCACAAGAGATTGAAAATCAAGATTTATTTTTTCTGTAGGTGGAATAGTTGGAATCACTTTAGTTGCAATATTGATGAGAAGATGATCAAAGAGACTGGTAAGTTTATCCATTTTTATTCCCAGAAAAACAGACCCGGATTGGTTGCTCAAGTAAGAAGATCAATCAAAGTTTTCATGGCACACTTCTGTGTCTAATTGTTGTTGGTTTTTGACAGCTGATGCTCTGGTGTCCACCGGTCTATCCAAGCTTGGATATACTTATGTCAACATTGGTATGCTTTAATTCTCTCTTTATTGTATGTTTTCTCTACTTACCATAAATGGCTAACCAAAAGAGTGCAAAATTTTGATTTCTTAGATGATTGTTGGGCTGAAATAGCTAGAGATTCCAAGGTATTATTTCTTTCTATTTTTCTTATTAAGTGTTGAAATTTGTATGAAAAAGAAAATGAACTGGCAGTGAATAATGAATTTTAATTGCAGGGCCGTTTAATGCCAAAGAATTCAACTTTCCCATCTGGCATTAAAGCTCTGGCAGACTATGTTCACAGCAAGGGGCTTAAGCTCGGGATATACACCGATGCCGGGTAACATGACCTCTGATTCACCCCTGACACGAACTTATATTACACTTAATTAACTATGTTTAATTCTGTAAATTCATTGTTATAGAAACAACTAAACACATATATGCTTCTGCAATCTACTTTGCAGGTACTTCACTTGCAGTAAAACAATGCCTGGTTCTCTTGGTCACGAGGAACAAGATGCCAAGACTTTTGCTTCATGGGTATCGTAATTAATATTCATTTTCTATTTTCGATTGTATTACCTTTATAAGTAGCTTCTGTTTATAGGACGTTTGGAGTAAACTTTGTTCACTTTCTGTTTCAGGGTATTGATTATTTGAAGTATGATAACTGTTTCAATGATGGCTCAAGGCCTACTGTTAGGTAATTTTTATAATATCTAGGATGAAACTTGTTATGTTGTATTTCCCATCTTCCTTCAAGCGTTGTACTTACTATTTAGGCTAGCCGAATTAACGTGTTACATTACCTTGTTTATGTAGATATCCTGTAATGACTCGAGCTCTAATGAAGGCTGGTCGCCCCATTTTCTTTTCACTTTGTGAATGGTAAGTATATTTGTATCTGACAACGGCCTTGAACCTCTTAGTTAAGCAATGTTCTAGTTCTTTTCTTGGTTTAACATAATCTTATTGTTCATATAGGGGAGATTTGCACCCTGCTTTATGGGGTTTTAAGGTAGGAAATAGTTGGAGAACTACCAATGACATTTCTGATACATGGGACAGGTACAATCTTCTCATCAAAGCATACGTTTTTGCTGTTTCTGACATTGATCAAAATGTTACAAGTTATTTGTTTGCTTTTGGCAGCATGATGTCCAGAGCAGACACGAATGAAGTTTATGCTGAGTTTGCGAGGCCTGGTGGTTGGAATGGTGAGAATTCTCTGTTGCCAATCAGAAGAAATAATATTAAGAAAATCTTTTCTTCGGCGATTTATTTAATTAACTTACGTTTTTTAAACAGATCCTGACATGCTAGAGGTGGGAAATGGAGGAATGACAAAAGATGAATACATTGTACACTTTAGTTTATGGGCTATTTCCAAGGTATGGTAGAGTAGTAGAATATCATCTCTAACTTTTATCATTGTGTTTCATGAATGTGTGTTCTTGTGGCGTATGTTGGCTTACGATTAAGTTCTATTCTAGGCTCCCCTTCTCCTTGGTTGTGATTTGAGAAATATGACTAAAGAGACGATGGAAATCATAGCCAATAAAGAGGTCATTGCCGTTAACCAAGGTAATTAACTGATATTGATCCTTAGGTGAATATGTATCATTGGAGCCAACTAAATATTGATTTCATGTTTTTTATTTTTTTTCTGTTATATAACAGATTCAGTTGGAGTTCAAGCAAAGAAGACTAGATCAGAAGGTGATCAGCAGGTAAAATTGTTAACATGTCTCTCTCTTTATACTGTAGCATGTTGTTGTGCTCTCTTCAAAGTCACTGAGAAAATTGTTTTCGTTTTAACAGATTTGGGCAGGTCCTCTTTCGGACTATAGGTTTGTTCTACTCCTAGTCAACGGAGGTCCTATAAAATATACCACCACTGCTTACTGGGATGACATTGGAATTCCCCCAAAAAGCATTGTTGAAGCTAGAGATCTTTGGGAGGTATAGTTTTAGAACCTCATGTATTTAGTTATTTATACTTAATGTGACAATGTGACGTTTTTTTTTGTCGAATATTTACGTCCAGTTACTTATTCCGTTCTTCCTAATGTGCGTATGTTTTATGCAGCACAAGACTTTGACAACACGATTCACAGGAAACATAACAGCAACCATGGATGCTCATTCGTGTAAACTGTATGTGTTGAAACCTATTTCTTAAGCGAAAAACACTACAGGTGTGGTAGCATTTATGATGTAATTGGTCTTGTCCATTCTTGTAATGAGATAAAGAGTTTGAGAATTTACAATCATCTATATCCACATATTACAGTTGAAATAATTGTTAATGACGATGATTTGGTAGAAGCAAAGCCTATATCCAATGGTGAATGTTGGGAATTCGGTATCTAAAAGTATTATTGATTAATGTTACATAAGTGGAAAACCAACCTCCAAACAATACAAAGCAACGGTATTTAAATGATTTTTCATTTTCTGAACGACAAACCCAAAATATACTAATACAGGATATCACTTATGATATGTATCTTTTGTTCATTCCGGAGAATTGCATTGGAGCTTAGTGTGTGGCTTTACATTCTTGTCATTGGTAGCAACACAAGAATAGCACGTGGCTTGGTTAGCACTTGGTTAATGGTTCAATCAAATGATATTATACCCTTGTTTTTATTGGAAAATTGTGTCCGGTTTCATTGCCAAAATCTCAAGTTTCTCTCCAAGCATGATTTGTGAAGGTTTGGAGGTGACAGCAGAAAATATGGCGCAACAGCTATATGTTCTTCACTCTGTCCCGTTTTTTAAGTCTATAAATAGACACAAGTGTGTCTTCTTGGCTTGAAATGGAGACAAGGGTTGATAGTTCACTTGCAAAATCAGTATGGTTGTTGTTATCACCATTGATTGGTGGTCTCTTCTGCTTGCAAATGGCCTTGGCTTGACTCCTCATATGGGGTAGGTATCTCTCTCTTGTCTTTTGTTTCTTTGATTAACTTGTTTCTTGGGATTAAAAGTACAAACATTGTTATGGTCTAAGGTAGGTAAAATTTCATTATGCAAGCAATTAGCATTCTTGAGAGTTGAGACAATATTAATGATATTAGCAACTGATGGGGTTTAGCAATGATAATTATAAGATTTGGATATTTATTTATTTTGTAACAAACTTGATTTCGTATAGCCCTTTTGAAGTAACTTGTTTATACAATATTGATTCTAGTCATAATACAGATTAAAAAGGCTGGTTTTGTTCCTTTTATGTAGGTGGAATCACTTCAATTGCAGCATTAGTGAGAAAGTCATGATCAGTGTTACTTGAGGATACTTACAAGCATTTGCATCCTTTGTAATGTATGTATGTTTGATGCAGCACAAGACTTTGACAGCATGATTCACAGGGAACCTGACAGCAACCGTTGGTTCTCATGCGTGCATAGCTTATTTTATTTTCGTTTATGATGTAATTGGCCTGTTCTGGTGTGAGAGTTTGAGAATTTAGAATTCACAATCATGTTACACAAACCCCTTTGGCGTTTGTGAGAACCTTTTGAATCAAGTAGTGGAAGGAAAAAAGTAATTGTTAATGATGGATAATTTTGTGGAAGCAAAACCTGTTTCTGTCCTACTGTTGCCTACTCTTTTTCTGGAATGAGCGGTGGTCAATGTAGCATTGCTGATGATAATTGAACTAGAGTTTATTGGAATGCAAACAAGAAGCCAATCATCACTGTTTACCTCAGAAGCAGAGCAAATTATATGCATAGATCATCAGATTTAGGCTATGTTTGGGATTGCTTTTACTTGGGAAATAATAATTTATTTCTCAAGTTTTGAACAAATGTGTGTTTGGTAAACTTCTCAAAAGTACTTATTTTACAATTTGCTCCTTCAATAAGGAGCTTTTAAGAAGTTGGTAAAGGGTTGCTTTTTGAAGCAAAAGCTAACTTATTGTTTATGCAATATCCAAAATACCCTCATTATTTTAATAAAAGACAATATTACCCTTATATTTAATAATAATATAATAAAAAATAAAAAGAAAAAAACTTAAAATTTCTTTTCAAAAAAAATAATAATTTAAAAACTATAAACAGGAATGGTGGCCGTAGCCGGAAGTCGATGGCGGTGGCTGACCGACATTCTTCGGCGATGAAGTTACCGGAAGAAACCAACACCTCCGGCAGCGGAAGATGCAAGAATGGAGGAAGCGAGAGAACAAATGGAGGAGGACGTCGACACGAATCCAATCGCGATTTCGTCGTCAATCCTGCGCAAATCCGTTGTCAATCCGTCGTCAATCATCGGCGATCTCGGTGGATCTAGAGACGGAGGAGAAATTGGAGAGTCGACGCCGCCACGCCGGAGTTTGCAGAGGTTGAAAGTGTGTTGGTGAAGAAAGGGGACTGAGTTGACTCGGAGGAGTCTGAGCTGACTTAGTCAGGTTCTTTTGTTGTGTTTTAAAAATGAACCGAGTTGACTCAGTGAGAAGTGATTGAGTTGACTCAACCATAAATATATTTTTTTTCTGTTTAAATTTGTTATTTATTTCTTTTAATATGCTTTATATTTATATTATTAATGATGTCTATTTTAGTAATTTTATTCAATACATTTTCCATCATTTCAAAAGTTAAGCAATTTTAAAATTTAGTTTACCAAACACTTACCAACTTTTTCTTAAATTGATTATTTCCTAAGTGAAGCTATAAGTAGATTTTTTTCTTAAGCAAAGCAATCCCAAACATAGTAACTGAATTACAGTTTTTTCTATCCATTCTAACCAAAAATCAAAGTGTAGAATTTGAAGAAGCCAAATGCTACAAGTTTTTGCATTAATGTGATTGAAATTAAAATTAATAGAGCATGAAAAAGATTGATTATTTAGAGTTAAAAAAAACACCCTTTTAAGAATTGTATTTGGATATTGGTCAATAACCATCTCTAGCAAAAGATTAGGCCAGAATTGGTAAAATAAAAGATGAGAAAGATACACGAAGATTCTGATGGACTGTAGTATCAATTGCCAATAATGGAGTTTGCTTTGATCAGTTACTTGAGAGATTCACGTGAAAACAGAAAATATTTGTTTCTATCTTTATATATCTATTGGCTCTTATCTTTACTTTCCTTTTTTTGTTATTTTGACTGTACTCAAAATCCCAAGAAAATCTGATAATCTTATCCAGTAATTCAATCATGGGATACGATTCTAACGGATCTTTGAACTCTTTATAAATACCACAATCATATTCATGGACTTTAGTGTTTGATTCATTATTGAGGAGATGGATAGAGTAACATGGTTGTTGCTGTTGTTGATATCATCATTGACGGTGGTGGGAGTCACCTCATCAAGAGCAAGTGTCAGGCGAAATCTGCTGGCCAATGGCCTTGGCAAGACTCCTCCAATGGGGTATGTTTTTTCTTATTCCCTTTTGATGATTATGATGGTCAACATTGATCGATGTTATAACACAACAACATTTGTGTAGGTGGAATAGTTGGAATCACTTTTACTGTGATATTAATGAGACCATTGTTAAACAAGCTGGTATGTTCGTTTGTTTATTTTGATCTTTCATTTTCATTAAAGTAGATTTGATGACGATTCTTGTTCTTGTTTCGTAACTGGTTTGGTTTCACAGCTGATGCTTTGGTTTCCACTGGTTTATCCAAGCGTGGATATACTTATGTTAACTTGGGTATGTTGTTATTGATTTTCTCTTCTTATTTTCTGTTGTAAGCATTTTAGACTCAAGCCTAACCAAAGGGTATGTTTGATTTTCCAGATGATTGTTGGGGTGAATTAAATCGCGACGAAGATGTATGATTTCATTCTAACTCTGTCCTCTTTCCTCCTTAATAGTGTATTCAAAGAATAATGAACAAAAAATATGAATCAATTTCAGGGGAATTTAGTGGCTAGAAACACAACATTTCCATCTGGCATTAAAGCTCTCGCAGACTATGTGCACGGCAAGGGGCTTAAGCTTGGGATATACTCAAGTGCAGGGTAACATGACACAAACCTATCATTGGATTTTCAAATATTCTTTCTGTTCCAAGCACATACTTGCATTTCCAATCTGTTTTGCAGGTATTACACTTGTAGCAAACAAATGCCCGGTTCACTTGGTTACGAGGAACAAGATGCCAAGCAATTTGCTTCTTGGGTATGATCAATACCACATTTGTTTTTCTGTTTCAGATTTCTAATCTTTAAAATGTTAGCAGTAACAAAACTGATAATATGATTCATATTATGTGCAGGGTGTTGATTATTTGAAGTATGATAACTGTTACACCGATGGTTCAAAGCCAACTATCAGATACCCAGTGATGACCCGAGCTCTAATGAACGCTGGCCGCCCCATTTACTTCTCACTATGTGAATGGTAATTATATTGTTAATAACTATGTTCTGACCAAATGTTATTTTAGTTGAACACATTTTTATCATTGAATATGTAGGGGGGATTTGCACCCGGCTCTATGGGGTTCTCCGGTAGGAAATAGCTGGAGAACTACTGGTGACATTACTGATAACTTTGACAGGTAAAACTATCAAGTCATATTTTGGATTTGATTATCTCATGCTTGCTTGAAAACGCATTACAACTTGTTTTGTTATTGCTTTGCAGTGTGATGTCCAGAGCAGACGTAAATGTTATGTATGCTGAGCATGCGAGGCCTGGTTCTTGGAATGGTTAGAATTAACAAAAATGGCAAATTGTTTCAACTTTTCTTTAGAGATTTGTATTAAGTTATGTGGTTTTATTTGAACAGATCCTGATATGCTAGAGGTGGGAAATGGAGGAATGACAAAAGATGAATATATTATACACTTTAGTCTATGGGCTATTTCCAAGGTAATTATATATAAAAGATTTTGATTTTCTACTTGGTTCCTTGGCTTTGTGTTAACTATATATGGTAATGGTGTTGCAGGCTCCTCTTCTCCTTGGCTGTGATGTGAGGAATATGAGTAAGGAAACCTTGGAGATTGTTGGCAATAAAGAGGTCATAGCAATTAACCAAGATCCACTTGGTGTTCAAGCAAAGAAAGTTAGGGAGGATGTTGAGGTTTGGGGAGGCCCGCTTTCGGGGTATAGGTTTGTGATGTTGCTATTGAACAGAAACATTTGGCCTGCTAATGTTACAGCACACTTGGAAGACGTTGGAATCCCTCCGAAAACTGTTGTTCAAGCTAGAGATCTGTGGGAGCACAAGACAATGGAAACACTATTGGAAACCAATATTTCAGCCAACCTTGATCCTCATACATGCAAGATGTACTTGTTGACTCCTATTGCTTAAAGGCCAAGGACTTCTTTAATTGTGTAATTACCTCTCTTCAGGTCTAATAATTACTAATTAGTGAGAGTTTGAAGATTTTAGTGATGTAATTCTAGTCTATTACTCAGCTTTGGAAATTAATAATAGTCTGGAAATTAGTCAACTGTTTATCTCTACCCTTAATTTTTTTGGCTTAAGAAAATCACTTTTTCCCTAGTGATTAGCACTAAAATTTGGCAGCACAGTTGCAGTTGCAGGTAGTTCTCCATGGAAAACATTTTACCTCGATCACAACGTCTGATAACTGTTACACAGTACAGCAATCCGGCGTTTATTAGTCATGTTGGAAATCTAGATCATTAAACATCCATACACATCAATAAACCATCAATAAACAACCATAAACATACCCTTGGTTTAGAGGAAGAAAACCAGTGAGAATACACTCAATATTTTGCTAAAAATTACTTTCATTCAATTATACACCCATACATTCGTCCATTACAATCTTAAAGTTTATATACAAAAATACAGGGCAATGTGCAACCATAAGATCGCACCATCATTGCCATCCAATGGACCATGTGCAACAATAAACTGGCACTTTGCCAGACCTGAACTACTGACATAAAGAACTGGCACAGCCGCCCAATACATCATTAGAATCAAAAAGTAAATCTAACACATATCAAAGCAATCTAAAAAGTAAACTAAATAATACAAATAGTTCAAATTAAACTAAACTAAACTTAAACTAACATAACCAAACCATACCCAAATGCTACAGAGTTCCTAGAAAAGTTTCAATAGTTGAACAAGTCAGGCCAATTAGAGATCAAAATCAATGTTGAAGCAAGCAGTCAAACTTTGCAGATGCCAATTTGTTTTAACTACAACTTTCAACAGTTGATGAGCAATAAAGACAAGCAGCTGCTCCAAGAGATCATTATACAATAATAAATAAATTTAGGATACATTGAAAGCTGGCATGTCTCTGTCTAACTTTGTAAACTTCTCATAGCTTCACTACAAACTATAAATCCTGTCTGATTCTCTTGAAAGCTATATTATATATACTCTTTTCTTTTCTTTTTTGAGAGAGAGATCGAATACCAAACAGATTCTCATGGCTGGTGGAAGAATTTGTTCTCCCTTGTTAGTGCTTCTTATATGCACAGTTCTGGCAATTGCTGCTGCTCGTGTTGGAATACACGGTGAAGCAGAAGAAGTGAGAAGAAAATTGTTAAAAAATGGTCTTGGTCAGGCTCCTCAAATGGGGTGAGCTTTTGTGCTCCTCAAATTGCTTGTAATTACATATATGATGAATTAGTTAAGATAAAGTTTAAAAGAAGTTGAAATGTTGCATTGTGATTTATGTGCAGATGGAACAGTTATAATCACTTTCCCTGCAAACTAAACGATAAACTTATCCGTGAGACAGGTAAAAATTATCAAGTTTGTATTCTGCTTTTGGTTTTGAGTTTGATTTTATGTATAATATCATCTGTGATACAGCTGATGCAATGGTTTCTAGTGGACTCTCTGCCCTTGGATATCAGTATATTAATTTAGGTAACAAAATAAATATGAGATATGACTTATGAGTATATGTGATGCAAGTAAATACTTCATTTCTTCTGATTTTTATTTTTTATTTTATTTTTATTTTAATGTGTAGATGATTGTTGGGCTGAACAAAATAGAGATTCCAAGGTATATTAGTGAACAGAACAGAATGTTTAATTTGTTTATATTATTTATCTTGGGGATTCGAACCGATGAATAGGGAAACATCGTGCCTAATACTCGCCCATAACTCATAGTAATTAATAATGTCAATACAGCAAAAAATAAAATAAAATAAATAAACCAATCATAACACAAAATATACGTGGAAAACCCAAATCGGGTAAAAACCACGGGCCGTCAAGACGACAGAGAAAGTTCTAATATATGATCAATTGTTACAACCATATACTCTAGGATTCTCTCTCTCACCTCAACCTCAAAACACACTCATATGATCCTCACCGAGTACCCCCAATATCCCATAAGTCTCCCCTGAATATCACCACGGATCTCTAACTTGATCCACCGATATTCCCTTGAATCCCTCCCTGAATATTCCCATGTGTCTCCTTGAATCTCACCACACTCTCTCTGATGTTACATGGTATTCTTTTTCTCCACACCAAAATAACCTAATTACAATGTTCTATTTATACTAGTTATGGGGAGTTCAAATCCTATAAGGAAATAATAATCTTCTACATATAAGACTTCTTGTTTCAGCACAAAGTCCTTTTCCTCCACGCACAAGAACTTCCTATTCCATGTAAGGTCTCTTTCCTTAATCATAAGGACTTTCCAGAAGACGGGCTTTTTCCTTTTCCATCTAAGATTTCTTGATCCGCACAAATTTCCGTCGAATCGCTGTGAGTACCGATGTCTGCAGTACAGTGTTTCCCACAGCGGAAACCTCTAGATGTCGACCGCTGTCATTACCGTTGTGCAATCCACAGTGCAATGCGCAGCGGTCCTTCAATGCTTTGCAAACTCTGTCTCTCTCGCTCCCTAGACCGCTGTCAAAGCCACAACGCTAGGGACAGCGATTTTCTTCTTCTTCTTCTTCTGCTTTCGTCTTCAGATCTTCCCTCAAACACCTAATCCAACTTCCAAACATATCCCATGTCTCCAAAAAGCTCTACATCAGTTGAGTCTCGTTTGGTTAACATTCGGTTCATTCAAGAATATGAACCAAAACCTAACAATTTACATAGAGAAGGTAGTATATATGTTTCACTAAAGGCTTCCATGAGAGATTTGAAGCAAGTTTTAGGTGGTGTAATTGTATTGTATGCAGGGAAATCTGGTACCAAAAGCTTCTTTCTTTCCCTTTGGCATGAAGGCTCTAGCCGATTATGTTCACAGCAAAGGCCTAAAAATTGGGATTTATGGTGATGCCGGGTACTGTTTTGTAAAAGATGTCATAAATACATAGTGTTATAGGATAGGCCTTGTAAATCTGAAGTGCTGTTTGTATATATCCAGGACAATAACTTGTGCAAAGACAATGCCAGGCTCTCTTGGTTATGAAGAACAGGATGCTGACACTTTTGCTTCTTGGGTATGCTCTTGCTATTTTTACTTTACTTGAAACATGTTGTCACATAACATAACAATTAATGCATTGATGTTTGTTTAGGGAATTGATTATCTGAAATATGATAATTGTCACAACAAGGGAGTGAGCCCACAAGAAAGGTAACCAAACAAACTCAAAGTCACAGTCAAAGTGCATATTTTTGATGAATTTGTAAGTGACTGACAGATATTCCAAAATGGGGAAGGCTCTCCTAAAGACAGGAAGGCCCATCTTTTACTCTCTTTGTGAATGGTATCTTCTTCTTCCTATTTTACTACAATTCAACTAGTACTAAACATACATGTAACTAATATGTATGTATATGCAGGGGTCAGGACAACCCTGCAACTTGGGCACCTAGCATTGGTAATAGCTGGAGAACAACTGGAGACATCAAAGATACTTGGGACAGGTAATGCTACTTCATCATTTCCTATTCCAAATCAACACACACATCGATTATTAACTTCAATGATCTTCTGCAGTATGACAACACGTGCTGATCAAAACGATCAATGGGCATCTTATGCTGGACCCGGTGGATGGAATGGTTCAAGCCAGCTCTAACTAAATCATATTATCTTTTCATTCAATTACAAATTAACTCTAAATCTTGCTTCTAATTACTTGCTTAAATGATTGAAATTTAGACCCAGACATGCTTGAAGTAGGCAATGGAGGCATGTCAAAGGAAGAATACCGCTCCCACTTCAGCATTTGGGCTTTGGCAAAGGTAATACATAGTCTATTCAAATATACACTTGGTTATATATATATATATATATATATACTTGGAGGAATCTTCAATGGGTACTGATGAATATAGGCTCCACTGATCCTTGGATGCGATCTTCGGTCCATGGACGATGACACATTGGAAATACTCGGCAACAAGGAGGTTATTGCTGTTAACCAAGGTATTATTAAAAATATTCACGTACATGCGATCGTTATATATATAGGCATATAGGGTAGATGGTAAAAGATGTGAATTGTAATAATGTGCAGATAAGCTGGGGATTCAAGGGAAGAAAGTGAAGAAGAATGGAGAATTGGAGGTGTGGGCAGGAGAGCTAAGTGGGAAGAGAGTAGCAGTGTTGTTGTGGAACAGAGGAGACTCAAAGGCCACCATAAGTGCAGAGTGGAGTGAGATTGGACTCAAATCATCAGCTCTAGTTGATGCTCGTGATTTATGGGAACATACAACTACACACTCTCTTCAACATCAAATTCAAGCAACTCTCCAATCCCATGCATGCAACATGTACATCCTCACCCCACAATAAATAACTACACATCAACTTTTATTATCACCATCAAATGTATCCTACTACACTCACTCATAAGAGATCCTTCATGTATTAATTCAAAGTGTGATTTTCTGTATTTGGAATCATAATCAAAATCACCCAATCTAATCATCACATTTAGCTCTACTATAATTCAATATTTGAGTCACATTTAAGCTGCTGTCCATCAAGTATTTGTCCACTTTAGCTCATTGAACCTCAAGATTTAGTCCTTATAGTCCTTAAAAGGGTTCTCATAGGGTTTAGGCTAGTCTTTCCTTATTTATATCACGAACAAGTCTTAAGTTCAACCAATATAAAACAAAACCCCTAACAACAAGCGGTCCCTAATCAATGTATTTTCAACTTTGGCTCATTGGACCTAACGTATTGTCCTTAAAGAGCCTTCATGGGTTGAATGGAAAAAGAAAAACCATGATACCAAGTTCACATGTTTAAATTAGGCCTATTTATCGTGGTTGCAAAGGGTTTATTGTGTGAGTGGCCTTAAAAGTTTCTCATATACTATGAACAGTAGAACCCCTCTAAACTAATATTCTTGGAACCCATTATTGAGTATTAATTTAGAAGGGCTATTAATTTGAAGGATTTTATATTGTAAAATGTTATTTTGTCTTAGAAAATGTATGGAAGTCGGTTTTCTTGATTAGAGAAGGTTTCCTTGTTTAGTCGGTTTTCTTCTTCAGGGAAAGTTTTTATTTTTTATTTTTTATTTTTTATTTTTTTTTATTTCAGAATTCCTTATTTATGAAAGATTTATTAAAAACAAATTCAATTCCTTTTGGGAATGTGATTACTTAGTGACCAAGTATACTCACCATATAAATAATGAGGCTTATTTTTTGGTTGTATATAACAAGAGAGATCTCGTGATATACCTAAAAATTTTATTCCTAACTACTCTTAAAAATTCTCTCTTTTCTCTCTTCTTGGTTACAATAAGAGGACAATTCAAAAAATGAAGGATGAAATCAAAAATATCAAATACGGTGGCCTTGTGCAAAATAGCGTCTTAAAGTACTTTTCTAGTTCTTGATTATTATGTAATATATTTTGTAATTTTATGGATTATTAATTTATGCGACAATCGGGACTGAAATTTTACACTAGGTTTTAAAAAGAAATTATTAATTATTATGATAGAGGAGTTTGTTAATTTTTTACATTGGCCTGAGTCGGGACCATGAGATTTTATTAATTTATAGAGGATATTAATTTATAGAAGATTAATTTACAGGGGTTCTACTGTATATAGTATTTCTTATTTAAAGTCTAAAATAATCAAATGAGTAATACATATAATTTATCTAGTTTTAGTTTTATATATTATTTTTAATGATTTTTATATTTTCCCTAAATTAATTTCAAAACCATTTATAATTTTTTCCCTTTTAAAAATATTTTTTTTTCCTAAATTAGAAATAAAGGATAATACTATACTATTCCAAAATTTAACCCAACAATCAATCCAAATGGGGCAAGTGATTTTATGATAATGACAAATAAGTTGTCACATTGTTTTGCATTTTAAGAATTACTCAAATAAAAAAAGTATAAATTTATCCAAATTTTGTGTTGGTTTTGAAAAAAAAAAACAATAAGTTACAGAACCAAAAAATTAATTCAAAAATCAAGTGAACATTAAGTATGAATTAAATGGTATTATAATATATATATATATATATATATATATATATAGTAAAATGGAACCCTCACGGCGCAACATGTCGTCGTGAGGGAGCTTCGGCCATAAATTCCTTATATTCTAGCTTTTCTCTTATTATTGATCCACATGTTTAATTGAAGTGAAATGAAAAGCCACCATATACATATCCGTTGAACTCATTTGAATTAATGACCCCCTTATTTAATTGCATGTTAATATTAATTATCCACCTATTTATAAGAAGAAAATGAAAGGGTCTCTACACATTGAACATTTGAACCCCTTCAATTTAATGATCCACATATTTAATATGTTAATATTAATGATCTACCTATTTAAATGAAGCAAAATGAAAGGTCACTACATTAAAATATTCAATAATGCTAAACATCCCACCTAAAATCCCACATTTTTCATCCCACTACATGTGGCATATGAGGTGTATGAGTGGATACACATTAATGACACCTACCCCATGTATCCACTCACAATTTGACACCTCACATGCCATATGTAGTGGGATGAAAAAAATGGGATTTTAGGTGGGATGTGTAGCATTACTGTAAAATATTATTTAACTAGTTTGATCATGCTTATTTTGCAAACATTTTCTATTACTTTCTTTAGGGAATGGGGTGACAAGAGCTAGGTATCTACAAGACTACAAGTGCCTTTCCAGATAGCTACAAATGCTTTGGCTGCAGATGAGAACCCATATGTCAATGAAAATCTTCCCTTTATAATATCTTTCAGCTAATATTCTTTTTTATTACTATTATTGTAGATTGGATCTGTAGTAGAAGGTCAAAGTGGTGGAAAAAGGATTTACTGTAATATCATTGAGAATGATGGATGGGAAAGCTTTGGTCATAGTTCCAATTTTAGTGTTGATAACTTAGGTGAATTATCTTTTTCCCTTTTCTTTCCTTTTGATCAATTTTAATCATGTGCACATCTATTTGTATGTTATGGGATCGAATTATTTAAATCAATTTCTTTGTAAAACTTACTAATTAATCGTATCACTAATTTTTTTTTATAAGTATTTTCTGATAACTATATTTGTAAAATCAAGTCACTTAAACATAATGAAAATTACCTTCCAATAACTTCCAAGCTCCAACAACCCCAAAATTATATGGATATTGAGTGCACTTTAACAACCCTATCACGCAAAAGTGAGGATTTATTAATGGAATTTTTATTTTATTTTTTTAATATAGAAAAGAGACATTACATAGCAGAGGAACTAGAACAAGGACTGGGATCTAGCCACAAACACTCCTTACCAAAGGTGAAGGCTAACGATGCTAGATTATGTGCCAAGGAGTTCCCCTTATGAGAGGAGGCTTTGACACTTACAAATTCCAATAACCGAAAACAAAGTCTTAATGTCATTGACAATAAAATGAGAAAGTCCCCATGATTAGGAATTGAGCTACATAAAGAGGAGACAACAGCAACGGAAGAACATCCAGAAATCGAAGCAAGGATATTGAAGTGCTTGGCAAGCTTGAGACCTTCACGTAACGCCAAGAGGTGGCCCATCTTGGACGAGAAATTACCCTTAAGGCTGGTTAAGGAGGTGGCAATCACTTTCCCTTTGTAATCCCGAATTGCATACCCTAAACCAATATTGTCAGATCGCCTACGAAAAACGACAGCAGAGTTTAGTTTCAGCAGGCTAGGGGGAGGTACTACCCAATCTACACCATGTCTGAGGGGGGTTAAGGGGCTTGAAAAAGCCTGATTCAAGTTAATGAACTCCTCCAACATCTATAGAACCCTGTTGACCACCAAGGTGGGATCGCAACACTTTACACCATTAACCAACACATTTCTATTATTCCAGACAAGCCACACAATAATGCAAAAATGGCTAAAACAAGCAGGATCCAAAAGGGGCATCAAAAAAAGAAACATATCCTGGACAGAGTTGAATTTTCTGGAAGAGATAAGACTGCCAAAATGTGTGTCAACCCAGGTCTTTTTTGCCTCTTTACATCCAAAAAGGGCATGGACAGCAGATTCTGATTTAGCATTACATATGAAATAGTAGGGGCCAGCTACAATCTTCCTTTTCCAAAGGTTTTCCAAATCGGGAATGGCATTTAAGCAAGCACGCCACACAAAATTTTTAGCCTTAGGAGGAATGTTGAGCTTCCACAAATAGGACCACCATTTACTCACTTAGAGGAGGGTGAGGCTTCAACATGAAGACTATCCTATAAGGCACATTTGTAGCCACTACTTTTTTTGTCAAAATGCCACCTGAGAAAATCCTTACCACCCTTCCAGCTAATGGGAATAGAGAGAACTGCTTCCCTATCAATTGGTAGCAAAGAATGATTTATGATATCTTGGTTCTAGCCTTTTCGAGTACCATCCATCAGGTCAGAGACATGTAAATTCGAGCCCGAGTCAAAAGTGATGAGTTTGAAGGACTTTGGATGGGGAATCCATTTATCTCTGAAAACGTGGATACTATTGCCATCTCCCACGTTCCATTTGAGACCCTTAGACAGGAACTCTCTACCTCAGACCAAACTCCTCCAAATATGAGAGCACCATGCCTTAACAAGGGCTGTCAGGAAATCACCCTAACTAAAATACTTAGCTTTGAGAACTTGAGCAGTGATAGAGTCCGAGACAGAAAGGATACACCATTTTTGTTTGGACAATAGGGCCTCGTTAAACAGGAAAAATCCTTAAACCCCAGCCCACCTAGATTTTTTGGTAATCACATCTTTTTCCAACTAATCCAATTGGTTTTCCGCTTGCCGTCTCTAGATCCCCATCAGAACTTCGAGGTCATTCCACTGAGTTCATTACATAAGCCAATGGTAATTTTAAGCAAACTCATTGAATATGTTGGGATGGCTTGGGTAACCGCATTTATAACCACATCTTTGCCTCCAAGAGAAAACATATTGCCATTCCAACCCTTCAATTTGTTTCTCACCCTCTCGTTAATCTCATTGAAGAGTTTTTTTTTGTTCCTCCCCACCATAGTTGGAAGACCAAGATATTTGTCATGGGAATTACACACCTTAATATTTAGAATGCTTTAAATCTTTATTTTCAAAGGAGCCGCGACTTTCAGACTAAAGGAGATAATCGATTTATTCAAGTTAATACACTGCCCTGAACCCTTTTCATAAGTAGCCAAAATCTACCTAATGCTCTCACTTCTCGCTTTGGTAGTCTTACAAAAAATCATACTATCGTCGGCGAAGAAGAGGTGACTAATTAGCGGACCCCCTCTATAGCTTCTAACACCCAAAACACGACCGTTTCTTTCAACTTTCGTTAATAAACTGGACAAGGCCTCAGAGCATAAAAGAAAGAGATATGGGGAGAGTGGGCACCCTTGTCTCAGACCTCTTCAAGAGGTAACAGAGCAGACAACATTTCCATTAAGCTGAAAAGAAAAGGTGGAAGATGAGATACAATCCATAACCAGATTGATCCACTGTGTCGGGAAATCCATCTTCTTCATTATTGCCAAGAGAAAGGACCACTCGACTTTATCGTAGGCTTTGCTCATGTCTAGCTAATGGGCCATATGCCCCTTCTTTTTTTATTTCTTACGGCCCATTGAGTGGAGGATTTCGAAAGCTACTAGGACGTTGTCGAATATCTGTCTTCTAGAGATAAAAGCTGACTGAAAATGAGAGATAACATGCGGCAGGAAGCTCTTCATTCTGGCAGCCATCACTTTCGTAACCACCTTGTATATCACACTACACAGAGAGATGGGACGGAAGTCCTAGATTTTGACAGGATTTTTCACTTTGGGTATAAAGACCACATTTATATCGTTAAACACTTTCATTCAACACTTTCCATTCAGAATACGCAGACAAAAATTGGTCACATCAGAGCCAATCAATCCCCATGCTTTCTGAAAAAATATAGCCTAAAAACCATCTGGTCCGGGAGCTTTTGTAGGACCCAAGTTGAAGACCACAGCTTTGACTTCTTCAACCAAAAAGCCAATGTTTAAGGCCTCAATCATATATTTTGACAATCTGGTCTTAATGTCTCTCGAGGCTCTCTGAGTATCAGAATTAGATGGGTTAAAAGAACTAAAAATGGTGGAGAAGAAATAACTTTCAACACTTGAAAGGCCTTCCTCGGACTCCTGAGAATTCCCATTTGCATCAAGGAAGCTAGAAATATAATTCTTCCTCTTTCTTGCGATTGCTTTGGCATGAAAGAACTTCGAATTTCTATCGCTCGCCTAAAGCCACTCAACTCTGGACCGTTGTTTCCAGAAGATTTCTTCCCGCTCAAGAAGCCCCTCCAACGAAATCTCAAGCTGTCTAATTGTGCGCATAACACCTGGTTTCCCACTTGAGTAGTAAATACGATCAATTTCTCTGTTTTTATCTTTTATTTGCTTCCTAAAATTACGAAACCTCTCTTTGCTCCATGCTTTCAATTTAGAGGCACACCAGTTTAGTTTCACACTTAAATTCCTAACAAGATCAGCTGTACCCACCTCATTCCAAGCAATATTCACGATGTTGCTGTAATCAACCTCTCTGAGCCAAAACGGTTCGAATCGGAACAACCCACCTCTTGCGCTCAGAAAAGGGACCTTAGGGGAGCTATTGAGAAGAATTGGCCTATGGTCAGAGGAAAAGAAACCCAAATGGTCCACTTTCACATTCCTATAATTGTCCCTCCATTGATCGTTTGCAAGGAATCTATCTAGTCTCTTCTGGATATTACTCTTCCCTTCCTTCCCTTTTATTGTTCCAGGTATGTCTTAGACTAGAAAAACCAATGTCAGTAAGGTTACAATCATCTACTACCTGCCTAAACTGATTTATTTTAGAGAAAGCTTTCGTCGATCCACCCACCTTGTCGAGAATACTCAAGAGCTCATTAAAATCACCTCCACATACCCATGGAATGTTATCAATATTCTTAAGATGATGAAGGAGATCCTAGGAATACATCATTTTACTAGCATTTGAATCACCGTAGAACCCTGTAAACTACCAGCAATGACCATTCTCAAACCACACACGGGCATCAATGTGGCCAGAGGAAGTAGAAAGAATCGTAACAACACTCGAATCCTTCCAAAGAAGCAGAAGACCACCACTATTACCCATACTGTCAACACAAAAACAGTTGTTGTACCCAGATAGCACCCTACACTTACCAATTTTAGAACCGTAAAGTTTTGTCTTCGATAGGAAGACGATGTCCGGGGAATATTTTTTTAGCAACCTTGACAAGGCCACGAACACCCAGACGTTCTCCAGCCCCCGAACATTTCAACTGAGGCCTATCATTGTTCCCGACGAGCCTGGAATTCAGGCTCCATCGATATAGAATTTTCTGTGATGATGATCGAACTCTTCACTTTCTTCAGATTTCTATTATTTTCATCCAGTATATCTAACCCAACCTTCCTCTTACACGCTTTGCCGTCCACTATTGACTTACGAGTCGACATGTCACATTGCTTACTAGGGGAGTTGAATGTGGCCTTCAAGATTTTCTGAGGACTTTTTCCTCTCCTAGGAACCGTACTACCCTTGTCTGCAAAAGGGGAAGAAATATTTCTTTTAGGGGATCTTCTAGGTGACTCACTGATCTCGTGGATTCTCTGTAAGGGGCTGGAAATTAACACTGCTGCTTGCTTAAGTTTCACCTCTCGAACTGATCGCTTCCATTTCTTAGTAATTTTCTTCTTTAGGGATGGTATAGATTTAGAAGATTCTTTTGATATAGGTAGCATAAAAGAAACCTCTATAAGGGATTGGGTTGTTAGTCTAGGTTGGGACACTTCCTTTGATGGATCAACTGTTTGGTTAACTTGAACAATTGTATCAGTAGGTGGGCTGATTGTGGATTCACTAATAAGGAGGCCCAAATTGTTGGAGGCAACATCCACTACAATGCCCGACCCATCAATAATCACCTTATTTTCAATGGAAACTTTGTTAAGTTTTAATTGCATGAACTCTAATCCATAAGTTTCGAACATTTGCTTTTTTAACATCCATTATATTTAACTTATTTCTTTATGCATCCAACAATTAAGTTTAGATTAAATTTGTAGCAATGTTTTTGAGTTAGAAAACATTGGAGATCAAAGTAAATCCTGTCTCTAGCAGACTCTTTGTCTCTTCTAGGGTGAATTCTTGCAGGTGCAAAGAATGTTAAGAACAAAAAAAAGAAAAAAAAAAAAAAGAATAATAAACATTATTATTCTTATCGGGGAAGTTTAGTTTAGATGAGTAATTTATATGAATAAAAATAAGAATAATAAACATTATTATTTATATATAGTATATACCGTACAGCCACATGAATGGATACTTATTATGTTATGAATGTTGGTTCCGGGAACCGGAATCGGTATCCGCGCAGCGGAAGGGTGACGGGCCCGGTTTTAAAAATTTTTCGTAAAAATAAAAACGTTTTAGCCGGATCGTTGCGATCATATTGATTCTAATATTTAATTATAAATAATAAAGAAATAAGTAGTTACCCTTGTAGACTTTCCGTGATTCGCTCGAACCGAATTCCTCCATTGTAGAATCTTCGTGATTCCCTCGAACCAAGTTTTTTCACACCGAATCTTCAACACCAAAGAACCAACGAGTGGGCATCTCGGTATTAAACAGAAAAATTCGACTCTCGAATTTTTGTACTTGTTGTGCACTCAACACTTGAGACAACTAGAGAAATATTGAGAGACACTCTCACAACATTCTTTAGAGGCTTAGATCCTAAAAATAATATTTTCTTTATGACACTCGTGTAGGAAAAACAAAGAGAGATTATAAAAATAAAAAAATAAAAACTTATTTTCTTTTCTCTCTTTTTCTCTCGTTCATCTCTATGTATTTATGTAAAACCGAAAACCAAGAACTCTTCTTGTGTAAGAGAAAACAAGAACACATCTTGTGTTTAGAAGAAACAATTTTTCTTCTTTCTCATTATGTGTACTCAACACTTGAGAAAACTCTAAGAAGTATTGAGAGACTCTCAAATAATCTCTAGAGCTTTAGTATTTCAAAATTATCTTATTTTTCTTTTCTCTATATCTTTCTTGTAAAAAAAAAAAAAAAAAAAACAAGATCACTCATAGTGTTCTTTCTTTGTAAGAGAAAACTAAGAACACTTAAGAGAAAAATGAGAACATTATTTCTCTTTTAATTTTGGCGAGAGAGAGACAGAGAGCAAGTTGTGTGAACCCAAAAATAACTCTTAATTTATTTTACTTTTTAATTTTATTTTACTACGACTCTCTTCTGATCAATATATCGAGAGAGTGAGGGAGAGCAATAATTGGTCCATTTTTTTATTTAATAAAGCAAAACAAAAAATAAATTAATTAAAAGAAGTCTTTGGTGGGTGGGTGGGTGGGCGGTGCACAAAGTCACCACCACGGCACCACACCACCCCACTTTTTGACTATCAAAACAATAATACAACCAATCATTTAACCACTCCCAAATTAATATATAAATATATATATATGTAAATAATCAAATTATTATATAATATATATATGATCAAATAATCAAAATATTATTTAATGTATATAATTAAATAATCAAACATTATTTAATAAATAAAACAATACATAAACTTCTTTATGTGTAGATGATTAATTCCAAATTAATCACTAAGCCTCATTATATCTTAGAGCATCTCCAATGCAAATATGTATTTTTGAGTTTCTAAATAGTGTCATATCAGCATTTCTATTTATTATGGACCCACTTTTGATAAAAAAAATTAGAGAAATGCATATTCACATCTCCAATGCAATTATCTAAAGTCAAATATGCATCTATTTTATGTCCAATCATAATAAAACAATTATTACACTCTCTCTCCTCTTTTATTTTACAATTAAATGAAGTTTAATCTTATTGGTAGAAAGAATTGAAAGCTTTAATCTTATTGGTAGAAAGAGTTGAAAGCTTTAATCTTATTGGTGGAAAAAGTTAGAAATCCTAGTCAACATTTCTAGGAGAGTTTCTAAAATTAGAAACTCAACTCTAAATTCTCTAACTTTTTTTGGCCACATCATCTCCATAT
Source organism: Acer saccharum (assembly GCA_030490815.1). Lineage (NCBI taxonomy): Eukaryota > Viridiplantae > Streptophyta > Magnoliopsida > Sapindales > Sapindaceae > Acer > Acer saccharum. The sequence continues at coordinate 42,094,843 of CM059873.1, forward strand.
TCAACTTAGATAAAACTCGAGAGATATTAGAAATCAATTAAGGGGACACGAGCCTATGATATACTTGCATATTGAGGGACTAAGTGAGTCTAGAGCTTAATTAGGAGGATTGTTATGGTTGAGTCGTTTCCCTAGTGTAATCACATTTCATGCATCTCTCCATTCCATTCTATCCATGTATATATTATGTTAGTTAGTTTATATATTTATAGTATTATTTACACTTTTCCGCAACCGCAACACACGAGTTCTCTCGGAGTGTTGTAATAATAGCTAGAACCGGTGATGGTCGGCGGATCCCACCTCCCTGCGGAACGATACCCTCACTTGCCACTGTGATAGTCTCTGTGACTCGCGCGCTAGCGAGGTCGAACTTAAATGTTTATCTTTTGACCGACATCGCAACGACGTGTCGTCAATGGGCCTTTTCTCTAGGCAGTCATAGAAAGGATGCAATTCCCTCCGAAATGGATCTCAATGGTTATGGACTGTATCTCAACTTCCTCTCTATCCTTCTTACTTAACAGGAAGACGGTCAGCTAAGTGGTTCTTTCTAGAGGGTTGAGACAGGGGTATCCCCTCTCTCCCTACCTATTTATTATTTGTGCCGAAGGTCTATCCAGTTTGATTAGGAATTCAAAGAGAAATGGTCGAGGTTTAGGGATTAAATGTAATAGAGGCAACCCTCTTGTTAGCCATTTGTTCTTCACTAATGATAGTGTCCTTTTTTGTAAGGCCTCTTAAGAAAGCTGTTCCACCATCCGAAATCTGTTGGCGATTTACGAAAAACGGTCGGGGTAATAGGTGAATCTCTAAAAATCTCAAGTTACTTTCAGCCCGAACGTGTCTCCCATTCTTAAACGCGATATTCAAGAGATGCTCCAGATTCCAAATTCAAACACCCAAGACAAACACCTTAGCCTTCCATCCATTATAGGCACACACACACACACACACACACACACACACACACACACATTGGGTACCTCAATGTCCAAATTTTGGTGGGGATCTAAGGATGGGGAACGGAAGACTAGCTGGGTCAAGTGAGAAGATCTTTGCCTTCCCAAAAGCTGTGGAGGTTTGGGTTTTAAAGACCTCCACACACACACACACACACACACACACACACACACACACACACACACACACACATTGGGTACCTCAATGTCCAAATTTTGGTGGGGATCTAAGGATGGGGAACGGAAGACTAGCTGGGTCAAGTGAGAAGATCTTTGCCTTCCCAAAAACTGTGGAGGTTTGGGTTTTAAAGACCTCCACCTTTTCAATTAGTCCACACACACACACACACACACACATTGGGTACCTCAATGTCCAAATTTTGGTAGGGGATCTAAGGATGGGGAACGGAAGACTAGCTGGGTCAAGTGAGAAGATCTTTGCCTTCCCAAAAGCTGTGGAGGTTTGGGTTTTAAAGACCTCCACCTTTTCAATTAGTCTCTTCTGGCTAAGCAGGCATGATGTATCCTCAAGTCCTCTGATTCCCTAGCTAGCAAAGGTCTTGAAAGCCAAGTATTTAAAAAAAAGAGGACTTTATCCAAGCTTCCCTCAAACCTGGTAGGCTCCCACACTTGGAAAAGCATTCTATGGGAAGATCTTTCCTTGTGAAAGGGCTCTACTGGAAAGTGGGTAACGGATGCCACCATTAAGGCCTTCTCTAATCTGTGGATCCCTAGACCAACCACCTTCAAAACGATCACTTTCTACCCTGACCTGGATTCGAGAGTGGCCGACTTTATCGACTTTGATCGACATTGTTGGGATCTTGACAAGCTGCACCATACCTTCCTCCCTACTGATGTTGAGGTAATTACCACTATCCCTATCAGTATTTATGGTGGTTTGGATTGCTTAGCTTGGCACTATGACAAAAAAGGTCACTACCTTGTGAAGTGGGGGTACCAAGTGGTTCTCAATGAGAGAATTCTTTCTTCTCCCTCTAACTGTTCTGTTGTCCACAAATGGTGGAGTACCCTCTGGAACCTTATCATCCCTCTAAAAATCAAAATTTTTGTGTGGAGGGTGTGTCGTAATGCTATTCCCTCATTGCATAATTTGTAGAAGAGAAAGATCGTGTATAATTCCTCTTGCAGTTTTATAGTGTGAGCACGGAATCTGTGTCCCATGTTTTACTCTGGTGCAAGAACTCTCGGAAAGTTTGGGGCAAAACTAGGTTTGTTACTTGGCTCAAAAGCTTCAGGGAACTCCTAATTTATGATGTCCTATCAGGGCTGTTGACCAGGATCGGCTTTGATGATTTGACCCTTGTGAGTGTTATTCTTTAATGCATTTGGGAGAATTGAAATGCTCTGCTAACTAGTGGGAAGGTTAAGAAGCCAGATGATTTGGCACTCTAGGCTAGTAATCTCTTTGCTGAATTTCAAAATACTCGTCTTGCATTAAGCCCCTATTCCCAACAAGTCGTGGCAACCAATGTTTCAGAGTGGCTTCCTCACCCCCACCTTCCCTCAGGGTTCCCTAAAGCTTAACACAGATGCCTCGGTTTGTGTTGGCTCTTCTTTTATTGGAGTGGGAGCTGTGGTCAGATATAGCAGAGGTTTGATTGTGATGGCAGTGTCTAAGCAGATTGCAAGCACCTTCTCAGCTGAAATGGGTGAGTTCTTAGCTTTCTAGGAAGGCCTCCTTATGGCCAAATGCCATAATCTCTTTATCAGTTTGGCTAAAGTTGATGCCTCTACTATAGCATCTGCTCTGAATTCTCCTTCTTTTGATCTTTGTGATGCTAGCTTTGTAATCAACGATATTAGGGCCTTATTAAAAGAGGTAGGTGTGCCTAAATGCCTTGCTATTCCCCGAAGCGGCAATAGTTTAGCTCACAACCTAGCTTCTTTGGCCGTCTCCTTGTCTAAGGAGAATTCTTGGCTGAATGTCAACTCTTCTTGTATCTTTCCTCTTTGTGAATGAAGTCCAATTTCCTCAACAACAAAAAAAATTGCAAATTCATGCATGCTTACTAATTTATTACTTCATGCGTTGGTTTTCTTTTTCTGATTGTTTAGAGAACTTTTAAATTAAATTCATCCATATCTATATCTATATCTATATAACATGGTAAAATGGAACCTCCAGACACCACATGTCGGCGTGAGAAGCGTTTGGCTTTAAATTCTACTATTATTCTCCTTAACTTATATCTATGACCTATTTATTTATTTATTGAAGTATATTAATGACCTATTTAATTAAAGTAAATGAAAGGTCATCCTATATCTATATACACACATTTTTCTCAATTTTTATTAATGACTTATTTAATTGAAATTAATAAAATGAAAAGTCACTTATATATACATTGAATTCCTTATAATTGATTTTTTTTTTATTCAATTAATGATCTACATATTTAAATGATGTAGAGTGAAAGGTCACCACATATTGAATTCTTCACCAATTGAAAAAATTGATTGAATTTGTGTTGTCGAGAGTGAAACAGTTCGTTAAACCAATTGATATTCATTAAACATTAATTACAAAACATTACCGATCAAATGATTAAAAGGTGAGCCTACTAAACAAAGAAAACCTATTCGTTGGTCCCTCATTTATACCATTCCATTTCTTATCCTTAACATATTAACGTGCTATATTAATTAATTAACCTATCAATCAATTGAAGTTAACAAGAAACCATTAATATAAGCATTTGATGTTAACCTTTGGATTACTATATGTCTATATTAAGAGCAACTAGAGATGCACATTTGGGGAATGAGGATGGATATAGGTCCCCCCATCCCCCCCTCATATGGGGAAAATGGGGATGGGGAATTTTAGGGGGAGGTATATCCATTCCCAACTCCAGTTCCCCATTTTCCCCATTTTTCCCTGTTTCCCCCCCGTTTCCCTTGGTCCCCCATTTCCTCATTTGACTAAAAATTACAAATTAAATTTTAAAAAAAAAAAAAACATTTTATTGCAAATTTTAGATTTAGGTTTTGAAGTTAAAAAGAGTAAATATGTATATATAGTTAGGGTTTTCAAAGAATATATATATATATATATATATATAATTATATATTTATATATGTTTGGGGGAAATGGGGAAATGAGGATGGGGTACCTCCCCCATATCCCCATCCCCATTTCAATATATTTGTGGGGAAATGGGGAGGGGTCATCCCCATTTCAATTTGGGGATGAAAATCATACACCCCCCCCCCCCCCCCCCCCCCCCCCCCCCCCCCCCCCCAATCATTTCCCCATTTTCCCCCCTAAAAAAAATCCCCAAATGGGGATGGGGACTGGGGACGCGAGAAATGGGTATCCGGGGGAAAATGTGCAACTCTAAGAGCAACCCTAAAAGCCTCTTTTAATGTCACTCTTCAAATATCAATTTGCTTACCTATGTGGCAATTTAAAGAATGAGAAAAGAAGATTCATTCCAAAAGACTCTTCAAATAGAAATAGTCCTATATTATTGTAATAAAAGCATTTAATGAACTGTTTGAAATTAGAAAGGTATATTTATATATGTTTGGGGGAAAGGGGGAAATGGGGATAGGATACCTCCCCCATTCCCCATCCCCATTTCAATATATTTGTGGGGAAATGGGGATGGGGAGGGGTCATCCCTATTTCAATTTGGGGATGAAAATCATACCCGTCCTCCCCCCCCCCCCCCCCCCACACACACACACACACACACACACACACACATCATTTCCCCATTTTCCCCCCTAAAAAAAATCCCCAAATGGGGATGGGGACGGGGACGCGGGGAAATGGGTATCCGGGGAAAATGTGCAACTCTAAGAGCAACCCTAAAAGCCTCTTTTAATGTCACTCTTCAAATATCAATTTGCTTACCTATGTGGCAATTTGAAGAATGAGAAAAGAAGATTCATTCTAAAAGACTCTTCAAATAGAAATAGTCCTATATTATTTTAATGAAAGCATTTAATGAACTGTTTGAAATTAGAAAGGTATATTTATATATGTTTGGGGGAAATGGGGTACCTCCCCCATATCCCCATCCCCATTTCAATATATTTGTGGGGAAATGGGGATGGGGAGGGGTCATCCCCATTTCAATTTGGGGATAAAAATCATACACCCCTACCATATCATTTCCCCATTTTCCCCCCTAAAAAAATCCCCAAATGGGGATGGGGACGGGGACGCGGGGAAAATGTGCAACTCTAAGAGCAACCCTAAAAGCCTCTTTTAATGTCACTCTTCAAATATCAATTTGCTTACCTATGTGGCAATTTGAAGAATGAGAAAAGAAGATTCATTCCAAAAGACTCTTTAAATAGAAATAGTCCTATATTATTTTAATGAAAGCATTTAATGAACTGTTTGAAATTAGAAAGAATTGTTAAATTTAAAATCAGATAAAGTTGTTAAAATACAATAAAAAGTAATAAAATAAAATCTGAAGAATGAGAAAGAATTTTTGAATTGAAGAATACTATTTACCGAGTCTATTAGGGCCACATATGTAGATGTGGCTCATCTAACTTTTCCAACAACCTTAATTAACGAGTCTATTGGAGTTGTTCTAATCTGTTTTCACTTTGTGTAGAAGTTGTACGGTTATTAGTTTTGTTTATATATTCAAACACCCAGTGTTTGATTCATGGTGATAGTGAATTAAAGAATAATTTTTCGATTTGGATGTTTTGTTCTTGCAAAATCAGAACTCTACTTTGCTTTGTTATTCATAATTTTTATTTTATTATTTATGTTAGGTTATTTAAAGGGTTTTCTTTATTTTTCATTTATTTTGTTGATTGTAACAATTTCTTATGTTCGCTAATGTATCATTTGGTTTCTCAAGAGTTATAATATGATATATGTTGGAATTAATATGTTTTTGTTCTAGTTTATTAGTGATGATGTATTTTTATGAAGTTGAATGTAGTACTTACCAGAGAGCTTTGTTGAGGATGGATGCTACGGTGTTGAGATTATGGTTACTCTAATCCAATGCACATCTAGGTTATCATAAGAGCCACTCGCATCCATAATGTTTCTTGGTAAATTTTTTATTTCTTTTTTTTTTTTACTACAAACTTTTAAAATGAAAAAGTTGGTGTTCTATTACATTTTCATACTTTCATTGGTCTAAGATTTTATTACTAATATTTCTGTATAGAAGGGAAGTAAGATCAGAGAGATGAATTTCATTGTTCAAAAGCGACTTAAGTTTTAAGATAATAACGAGGAGCTCTATGCCAAGATGTTCTCTACGCCATTGCTTAGGCTGAGTCTTGGGAGGTCTACTTCATGTTGCTGTGTGTATTCCAAACTCTTGGGATGTCAACTTCACAGAAGTTTGACCTTAAATTTACGTATGGCAAATGTTGGAATTTTGCAGCCATGATTACTAACCAACACTTTCTTTCCTATATAAATCATCTCCCTCTCAACAGTTGTCTAGACTGTTAAATTAATAAACCCTATTTAGGTTGTTTTAATTAATTGTAAAGATTCATAATTTTCTTTTTAGTTCAGTTTAATTTAGGTTATTTTAATTAAGGTTTCATATTGTATATTCTTTAATTCATTTGCCGGTTGGAATTCAACAATTTGATAATAAATTGATATTTTATTTTAATTTTATAAATTCAAATTTCACATTTTTAGTAAATTGATTCATTTCCTAATTCTTCACATTCTATTAAAAGTTTGCGTTAAGAAATGTGTTAACAGTAGCACTATAGCAAATAAAATCTTATTAATAGTCAAAGCATATACAAACTCCAGCAGTAAAACACGGTAGCCTAGAAATTATAAGTATTTGGCTATGTGCACATTGAGGATGCGGATTTTTTATTAGTTTCATTGAAAGTAAAAATAAAACAATACGAATAAAATTTAAAATATAAATCCGATATTGAATTAATGATTGCTTTAAATTTTATAGTGCCCGCACATCGTGTGGGGCTACAACCTAGTATATGTATTATATATATATATATATATACAGTCTTTCTATTATCAGTTCGAACTGATAAAAGTTATATCAGTTCCTTGTATGTAGGCCAGTAGATTTAAATACTTTGACTGACAAGTGCATACAGTCAAAGTATTTAAATCCAGTGGCCCACATCCAAGGAACTGATATAATTTTTGTCAGTTCGAACTGATAATAGAAAGATTGTATATATATATATGAATTAAATGGTGATGATAAATCATTTGACATAATATTTGGGTTGATTTATTATTTTTTTTTACTAATTTTTTATATTGTGTAGAATTACTATTTACTAGAAATAAATTTAAAAATTGTAATTTAAAAAATATACCATAAATAGGGTTGCACATTGGGGAAATAAGGATGGATATAGGTCCTCCCATCCCCATCCCCATCCCTCCCCCATCCTCATTTTGGGGGATGGGGACGGGGATGGGGATGGGGATGGGAGGACCTATATCCATCCCTATTTCCCCAATATCCATCCCTAGTTTAATTTGTAATTTTCAACCAAATGGAAAAATAGGGAAATGGGGAAATGGGGTAAACAGGGAAACGGAGAAAATGGGGAAATGGGGATGGGGATGGGGATGGGGGGACCTCCCCCCAAAACTCCCTCCATCCCCATCCCTCCCCATTTCCCCATTTTTTCCCCAAAAAATTTCCCCCAAATGGGGATGGGGAAGCGGGGAAACGGGGATCCGGGGGAAAATATGCAACCCCCCCCCCCCCCCCCCCCCCCCCCCCCCCCCCCCATAAACATAATTTTTGGGCAAATGTAAAACATGAAGAAGATAAATATAGATAGACGGAAGCAGAAACATTTTGGTGAGTGTGTGCTTGGTTTGGTTTAAGTGAAAAATGCAGTCAGTGAAGATGTGGGGTTTCAGCAACCAAACCCAAACCCATCTTCATCATCTCAATCAACTATCTACACTTGCCTTCCTCTCCTCTACTCCACCAATAATCTTCAACAACTACAATCACAGAAAGGTAATGAAGAACCCAACTGCTTTTGTTGTTGCTGCTGCTGCTAATGATAATGTTGAGAATGGAAGCAGTGCAGTGGTTGCCAAAGGGTCTGGAACCACGGCCAGAGGAAGGAGACTTCTTAAGGTTCGAGAAGAGAAGAGGAAACGTGAATACGATCGCCTTCATAAATATCCTTCTTGGGCCAAGTAAAAAAGATCTCTCTTTCTGTCTCTTATGTGTTTGAATTAATGCTTCAATGAATTGTTTATTTATTTTTTTCTCATGATGAACTTGTTCATGTTCTGCTCTTAAAAGGGTTCTTGAAGATGCCTGCAAAGACGATGATGAGCTTCGAGCAGTTCTTGGAGATAGTATCGGCGACCCTGAACTCATGCGAAAACGGGTATTTTTTTTTTTTTTTTTGTTTACTTGTTTAGTTATCATTTTTTCAGTTTCAGATTATATAGTGATTCTGCATGGAAAAGTTTTGATGTATGTGGAAAACATGTTGCAGGTTGAAGAAAGAGTTAGAAAGAAGGGTAACAACTTCCAAAAATCAAAGACGGGCTCAGTCCTTTCATTCAAAGTCAGCTTTAGAGAGTAATCCATTTTCACTATTCTTAAAATTTCACCCCCAAATGTCTAGTTAACTTACTAGTCATAATTTATGTAGTTACTATTAGAACAAGATCTATTCCCGTTCAAAAAGTTTACTTGTATAGATGAAGACACTGATATATGAGACTCTTTTGAATGCCTAATTAAGTTTAGGATGCATAATTGAGTTGATAAAGGCAGATGGTAGATTTACAAGCTTTCATTATTCGAGAAGGAAACAATACTGTGGTTTGTGTTTGTCTGTGGTTCAGCTTTGATTTTTTGTTACATTGCTTGAAATCTAATCACAAGAAATAGAGTAGCTGGGAATCTGGATACTCCATTGTTGCATCATTTAAATCCTGAAATTATATTTTCTGTTATACTGTAGTTAGTATCATTGCAGAGCAATTTTGCCTTGCTTCACTGAATGGTAAATTTAATGCATTTAAAGAAGGAATCTGGATAATCTGTGAGCTTTGTTAATTTTATTAGGGGGACAAAGTAAAAGGAAAAAATAAGGTAAAAATATCTTCCGCTAGGTAAAGTGGCAATAAGTAATTGGTAATCTTAGATTGTGTCACAAGTCCGATTACTGTTTCAAGTTGGTTACTAAACATAAGGTATTTCCTTTGTTGTTTTTGTACATATATGGTATAAGATTATAGCTCTTGAACACATGTTTTACTTCATACGTCATCCATTTTTCGCATAAAAATTCAGTCACATAAGTTTGCATGTGGTAGTATCCAAACTAGTGATTTATTTTTATGTTGAAAATAACTATATCAAGTTAAATCCATCAAAACTCTTCCATTATTGTTAAACTGTTTTCTTTTCTTTTTTTGAAAATCCATTATTGTTAATTTTCAATTGAAGTTATTGTACATTAAAGGTATTGACATAATTTGCTGACTTGTATATATTACAAGTACCCCAATTTGACTTGAACAATAATGATTTCAAAGCTTTTTGTTGAAATGGCTAACTGTATTAGCATTGGAACTGCGTAGAGTAAAGTTATGGGCATAACTATTGATGGATCCCTCAGTGTTTAGTGTATGTGGTTTTACTGTGTGTCAATCTTTTTCTGCCATGGAAATTAATGTTACATGCTCTTTTCCTGGTGACTTCACAGTTTTAATCCTCTCGACTCCTTTATATGGTTTGAGTTATATGGTTCACCAGCTGATCGAGACGTAGATCTTATTGGTAGTGTAAGTATTTCTCCTCCTAGTTCCTAATGTTGGCATTGAATTTTTATTTGATAATCTGGAACATCTTGTGTAATTATTACAATTTGACCCTTGTATTTTTTTATTTGTATATTTATTTATTTTGATGGGTCATTAAATTACTTATGACGGTTATACAAACAGATCATCCAGTCCTGGTATGTTATGGGGCGACTGGGAGCCTTCAATTCTTCTAATATGCAGGTTTGTCCATAGTTCTTTCTGTCCTTTTTCCCTGCTTTCAACTGTTTTTTGCTCATTGCCCTTGTATAATGGTATGATAATTGTGTTTTGCCAAGTTTTTACTTTTATTTGATACTAATGTTCATTTCAGTTTTTCATCAAGCTTGTATTGTGTGATAAAATATCCTCAATTTATGAGAATAAATTTCCATGCCATATGTCAGATTTCAGTGGCTGGATGCATTGCATCCGGTGCACTGAAGATTCTCTTCTAATGCAGATCCAACAGAGAAAACGAGTTTATGTTGCTGATGGAATATGTAACATTAAAAACTAAAAAGAAAGAGGAAAAATAGAATGATCCAGGTTTATTATTGAATCTTACATTCATATTTGTGTGAGAAAAGAGGCATCTTTTATTTGGTGTTCTTGGCAAATAGATGACACAGAATTATCGGCCGACTTCTTTCGGTTATATTTATTGCCATACAATAAAAGATAATGATACTTCCTATATCATTTGGATGACAGTTGGCAAATTCATCAATGGAATATGATACTCTTTATGATGCAGAAAAGGGTTTAATGTGATGCCATCATCATTTCATGATATCAGTGATGTTGAGTTTCAAGATAATTGGGGCCGTGTTTGGTATGACTCCCATTGCATTTCTGTTTTTGGCATACTCTTCCATTTGAAAGTGATACTGACACATGACATATCATCATGACATTACAGGGTAGACCTTGGTACATCTGATTATTTCGCTGTTGATGTTCTTCTCAACTGCTTGACAGTATTGAGTTCAGAGTAAGTCTTATGAATCTGTTGTTACTGTTAATGTTCTTCTCATTCTTGATTTTGTTTTTCTACTCTGCAACTCTAGTTTAACCCCATAATTCCTAATGGCAGATATTTAGGCATTCAACAGATAGTGTTTGGTGGCAGACGGATAGGTGATTGGGAAGAAGGTATGACAGATCCTGAGTTCGGATACAAGTATTTCAAGATCTGAAATAAATGTGGGTTGTCTACTCTTTTTGTATTGTATTTTGTTCACTCTTAAAAATGTATATATACACAATCTGTATTTTATATAATCTCTTTCACTTTGTGAAGAGAAAGCAAGAATATTAATTAAGAAAATTTTATGAACAAACATAGATAGTCAGTCTATCAAGACTTCATTTAGCACTCTTAAGATATAGCCCCTATGTTTTTCACATGGAAGAAAAAGGTGTTGAATGTATATATAAACTAGTACCAACAACTAGTAGCGGCGTTGACGACGAGACACGAAGAAGTTGAAGTCAGAGTGCAAGAAATTCTGTTGGTTGAGCCAGGAAGCTGCAGCATTGAGATGAGAGTGTATGGTGTTCTGATCAGAACTCCCAGGATTAGTCCAAAGTGTCCCAAACATCTTGTAAGAGGCCATTGCAAACGGAGGAATTTTTATCTCAATTCCCAAATTGTTTCCCTTAGACCCCCCACTCATGTTCTCCTCCTCTTCTGTGCTATTTGGCAAATGACCTGAAAATAGCATCACAAGTTGAAGCAAGAGTAAAGAAATGTTTCATGAAGGCTGCTGCCTTGGTAGAAAGTGAAACATTTACATACCAAGCCACTGACATCCAACTATCAGCAGACACATCTGAGCTCTTGAGTGTCAACAATGCAGGGTATGATTTAGCTAACTCATACACCAGAGAGAGAGAGAGAGAGAGAGTAACAAATTATTTAATTAAAATATTGCTCTCATTTCATTTTCAACTTTCAAAGTATGAAGAAATTACCTTTTCAGAAAATGGAATCCTGGTGTAAGGACTTGTTGGCTCGTTGAATTGACAGTACAGGATACCACCATTACCATGTTGATGATCTACGCTTGTTTCTGATCTCCTACTTCAATTCAAGTTCAAGTTCAAGTCCATTATATATTAAATATTTGGATACCTGAATTTAAACTTTCTTCTTCAGTGTTATAATCGATACCCGTTTATTAGTTATTTGTACATATGAATTTATCTTTAAGCTTTCTTCTTTTATTATCTCAACTATTATTATGATAGATACTTATACACCCGTTTATTAAACATTTGTACACGTAAATTTATCCTTAAATTTTCTTCTTTTATTATCTAAACTATAATTATGATTGATACCCATACATCAATTTTTAAATATTTATACATGTCAATTTAAATTTAAGTTTTCTTCTTTTACTATTTCAACTGTGATCTAGTGATTTTATTATCTCAACTATCGTCATGATCTATAAAATTTTATTGTTTCTACTATCGTCACACAATTAGGGATGGGAATTTCCCCCATGGAAGCCCCACCCCCACGTGGCCCCAGCCCTAATTGGGGGCAAATTTTGCCCCCAAAACCTAAATGGGGGTGGGGGTGGGGGAACCTCCCCACCCCCATTTCCCCATTCTTCCATATATTTTTATTTATTTACATATTTTTAATTTTATTTTCTTAAAAATAATAAAAAAAAAATCTCTAGCTCTATTAGTATATTACTAATATTTTGGATTGATCGAAGACTTTAAATTTGTTTAGACTTTTATGTGTAATACACTAATACTATATTACTATAGTTATTTGTATTAATTTCGGATTAAATTAAATCAATTATATTTTTTAGATTGTATATTTTGTTAATTATTGGATTGGACATTAAAACAAGGCGAAACAAAAGTTTGGTCCGATCGAATTCCAAATTCTAAATTCTAAATTTTGGATTGAAAAATTTTAGGGTTAGAAATGGGGGACAGGGGTGGGGGCAAGGGAACCTCTTCCCAAACACCCCCATCCCCAGTCCCCCTAAATACCCCCGCCCCATTGCCATACTAACACACAATCTATACAATCAGTGATAGATCCAGTAAACATAGAGAATAAAACATGTAATAAGATGTTTTGAAAATCAAAACCTGTAGCAGGAAACGGGTTGGTGGGTGGAAATTTGAAGAGCTGATAGAGTAGGAGAGTAGTATTGAATTGTTTTGTCTCCAGTTTGAAGGATGATTGGTGCACCCGCACCATAAATGCTCCATCCAAGATAAAACTCCCACAGATCTTTAAAGGAGAAGCACTCCTCTACTTTCTCTGTCACCTTTCCCTGTTGGGTTGTTGTTGGTACAGTTGGTGTGACAGAATCTATAAATGACTGAATATTGGAGTGAGAAGATTTAGAAGTCTCTTTCAGGTCCCACTTTGACATGTTTTTTTTTTTTTTTTTTATCTATCTCACTTCTCACTTCTCACTTCTCACTCAACAGTCAACAGTCAACAACACAACACACAAGAAAATTTGTTGAATTTTCTTTTTATTAGAGAATTTAAGCACCCTTTTTCCTTTTCCTCGGGACCTAGATTAATTTATATTTACAGGAAATAATAGAAACATTAAATGCTATTCTTCTGGTCATGTGTGGGCCTACCATTTATATGCAACAACATTACAATTATTAATTAATTTTTTGCTACTAGATTTAGATTTTAAATTTATGACTGCCTAACTGGCTAACTGGATTAAACCTCAAAAAGCAACCAACTTTATTTAACTCTTTTAATTCATCCAAAGAAGAAAAAGAAATACGAATACAAATAATTACTTCATATTTCTCTTTTTATAACCGAGAAGCTTAATTATATCCGTAAGATGTTTTCATTTAATTTTATTTTTTTTTATTTTTAATAAATAGATTTATTATATAAGTGAGAAACTTAATTATATCCATAAGATAGTTTTCATTTCTATGTAAATAGATTTATCCTCTTTTGGCACCAAGAGAGTGATGCGGATCAGGATCCGATCCTCTCCTCACCTCACCTCACCTCACCTTATCCTCACCTTTTTAAAGCACGTGATTGGTTATAAATAAAGTGTCATTCACATCTTAATCATTCATTCATTGCAATGCTTATGTGTCAAAAGATTAAGTGAGGTGAGGGTGAGGTGAGGTAAGGTGAGGTCAGGTGAGGAGAGGAACCTTGTTCGATGCTTAAACAGGGAAAAAAAAAAACTAGTCTTTTAATGGCTATATGCAGTGGGAGTGAGATATGCATTCTTCTCAAAAAGAGATGGTGGTCTTGTCAAGTTGGTTTGCGCAGAAAAAGTATTTATTGTTAGATTTTGGCTCGTATTCTCGAATGAACCCAATGTGAACCAAACAAGACTCAACTGATGTGGAGCTTCCTGGATACGTGGGATACGTTTGGAAGTTGAATTATGGTGTCTGAGGGAGGTTGAAGAACTGAAGAAGCGGAGATTAGCTCAAACCGCTGCCGAGCCGCTGTGGCTTATGGCAGCGGTATGGCAGCGGTAGGACACCACTGCCAATTGTTCAGCAGCGCAAAGGCAGCGGTCCAATTCCAGTTTGTACCGCTGCGGTGACCGCTGTGGTCATGGCAGCGGTCGTGGTGGACAGCGGCAACAAGAGCGATCAAAAGAGTTGACGTGTTTCGACGTGTTGGGAGCGGGGTGCACACCGAGACCAATACGGTAGAGACGATGTATTGCTGAGATCGGGAATGTTGCGCGGAATAGGAAAATGTATTCTTCTGGAAGTTCTTGTGCTTGAAGGAAAAGGATTTACTCCCTACAAGAAGACTTGTCATAAAAAGAAATAGTATTTATGTGGAACAAGCAAGTCTTGTACGTTTAGGAGTAGGATTTCCTTTTATATTATACTCCCTGTAACTAGTATAAATAGACCTTGTATTTAGGTTATTTGGTGTGGAGAAAAAAAAGAACACCATGTAAACATCAAGAGTGTGAGTGAGATCCGGGGAGACCCAATGGGAATATCCAAGGAGGGATCCAAGGGAATATCGGTGGATCTAGTTAGAGATCCGTGGGTGATATTTACGGGAGACCTAGGGGATATTGTGGGGTTCTTTGTGAGGATCTTGTGAGTGGGGTTTGGGGTTAGGTGTGAGAGAGAATCCTAGAGTATATGGTTGTAACAATTTATCATATAGTGGAACTTTCTCTGTTGTCCTGACGGCCCGTGGTTTTTTACCCGTTTTGGGTTTTCCACGTATATCTTGTGTTGTGATTGTTTTATTCTCTCTCGTTTATTTTTTTGCTTATTGACGTTATTATTTGCTATGAGTTATGGGCGTATATTAGGCACGGCGTTTCCGCGTTCATCGGTATTAGAGGATTATCCCCAACAATTGGTATCAGAGCGTTATGGTTTGGCGATGGCGATGACAAGTCTTTACGGGAGATCGTATGGAGGACTTGGTGGCATTTGGATAATGATGATCATGGTTGCCTAGTATGGTTTAGCAAATGAGATATGTCCTGAAGGCGGTATTTAAACTCGTTAGGGTTTGATGAAAGGAAGAATTTGATGGAGGAGAAGTTTGGCTTGTGGTGATAGGCACAAGTCATGGAGATTCAATCTGGGTTACACAAGGAGCTGATTGACTATCAAAAAAAAAAAAAAAAAAAAACTCCTGACTACAAAAAAAAAAAAAAAAAATCTCTCTGTGGTATGGTGTGTAGGCTTATCCGGCAGAGCACTCCCAGTTTCTAGTAGCAAGTCTTTCACCAGGTATGTGATGTAAGGGCAGAAGGTCTTTCACAGGTTTGGGTGATGTAAGGACATGTTTATTCTTTTGGCAGTTTCCCCCACTGGCCATGAAAGAGGATATGTTGCTGCTAGTGGTCCATAATTGTGCGCATGACATTGGTCAGAAAGTGATGCAAGGTGTATGGTGGACAAAGATGTCGATGGCTGACGAACTCCCTAGAAATCTGACTTGAGGAGTTGCATCACAATTTTCAGTAGGTTATTTCGACATGGTGCCGGAACAACGAACACAAAAAAAAAGGTGTTGAAGAAAAATCTTAGGATGGTTCGTTCCTAAGTGGTTATACCTTGTGGTGGGGTATGTTGATTCTCGGTGATGAGAATTGTGGCTATGGACAATGTTTTGAGAATTCAAGCCAAAGGGGAGAATTGTTAGATTTTGGCTCGAATTCTCGAATGAACCCGATGTGAACCAAACAAGACTCAACTGATGTGGAGCTTCCTGGATACGTGGGATACGTGGGATACGTTTGGAAGTTGAATTATAGTGTCTGAGGGAGGTTGAAGAACTGAAGAAGCGGAGATTAGCTCAAACCGCTGCCGAGCCACTGTGGCTTATGGCAGCGGTAGGACACCGCTGCCAATTGTTCAGCAGCGCAAAGGCAGCGGTCCAATTCTAGTTTGTACCGCTGCGGTGACCGCTGTGGTCATGGCAGCGGTCGTGGTGGACAGCGGCAACAAGAGCGATCAAAAGAGTTGACGTGTTTCGACGTGTTGGGAGCGGGGTGCACACCGAGACCAATACGGTAGAGACGATGTATTGCTGAGATCGGGAATGTTGCGCGGAATAGGAAAATGTATTCTTCTGGAAGTTCTTGTGCTTGAAGGAAAATGATTTACTCCCTACAAGAAGACTTGTCATAAAAGGAAATAGTATTTATGTGGAACAAGCAAGTCTTGTACGTTTAGGAGTAGGATTTCCTTTTATATTATACTCCCTGTAACTAGTATAAATAGACCTTGTATTTAGGTTATTTGGTGTGGAGAAAAAAAAGAACACCATGTAAACATCAAAGAGTGTGAGTGAGATCCGGGGAGACCCAATGGGAATATCCAAGGAGGGATCCAAGGGAATATTGGTGGATCTAGTTAGAGATCCGTGGGTGATATTTAGGGGAGACCTAGGGGATATTGTGGGGTTCTTTGTGAGGATCTTGTGAGTGGGGTTTGGGGTTAGGTGTGAGAGAGAATCCTAGAGTATATGGTTGTAACAATTTATCATATAGTGGAACTTTCTCTGTTGTCCTGACGGCCCGTGGTTTTTTACCCGTTTTGGGTTTTCCACGTATATCTTGTGTTGTGATTGTTTTATTCTCTCTCGTTTATTTTTTTGCTTATTGACGTTATTATTTGCTATGAGTTATGGGCATATATTAGGTACGGCGTTTCCGCGTTCATCGATATTAGAGGATTATCCCCAACAATTATAAATATATTACCAAATAATCTATCAATCTATAAGTAATTATGAAATTATATAAAGGGGGGAAAGAGAGAGTTATTGAACGGTTCCTTGGAGTGACATGTAGACCGTTTATGAAATATACGTGAAAATTGTTAATGTTGAAAAAATCCAGATTTTTAATGGCTATAGGTGTATGTGTAAGTGAGATATTCACCACTTTAATGCATTCTTCTAGTCTCGCCATATATATAGATGGTAATCCCTTTTTTCCCTCGAAAAGGGATGGCCTTGTCGGGTTAGTTCGCATGGGAAATTTAGACATCTTAAAATATCAAATCTGTGTGTAAAAGTAGTTGTAAATATAATACCAAATAACCTATCAATCTAAAAGTCGTTATGAAATTATATAAATGAGAGAGAGAGAGAGAGAGAGAGAGAGAGAGAGAGAGAGAGAGAGAGAGAGAGAGAGAGAGAGAGGACCTACAAGAGTTATTGATTGGTTCCTTAGAGTGACATGTAGAGACCGCTAATGAAATATATGTGAAAATTGTTAATGTTTAATAAACCTGAATTTTTAATGGCTATAGGTGAATGTGGAAGTGAGATATTCACCACTTTAATGCATTTTTCTAGTCTTGCCATCGATGGTAATCCTTTTTTTCCCTCGAAAATGGATGGTTTTGTTAGGTCAATTTGCACGGGAAATTTAGGCATCTTAAAATATCAAATGCATGGGGAAAGTATTTATTAATATATTACCAAATAATCTATCGATATAAAAGTAATTATGAAATTATATAAAGGATAGAGAAAGAGAGACAAAAAAGAGTTATTGATTGATTCGTTGGAGTGACATGCATGTAGACCGTTAGTGAAATATATGTGAAAATTGTTAATGCTGACACAGAAATTTCACTTTCGCACCAACTAGTAAATATATAAACCCAGAACTCTAAAAAAAAAAAAAACGACACAGCCCTTAGAGAAACAAGATAGTTGTTGATAAAAATAAGGGTTAATTCTTTTAGATTTTTTTTTTTTCAAAGAGATTCTTTTATTTTATTTTGTGATATGAGGGGCATTTCGGTCTTTTAAATTTTATTGTTTTTAAGTTTTTAAATTAATATTAAAGGGACATTTTGGTATTTTTAACGGTCAAACTTGGACAACGGTTAAGTTTAAGGGGGGTGTATTCAATTAGGATTCTTGTGGACATTGAAAGACATTTTTTAAGTGATAGATTTTCATGGATTTCTACCGATTTTCATGGATTTCCACGGATTTTTATAAATCCACATGGATTTTCATTGATTTGTTTAGATATTCATATGAGACTTTTATGGATTTGTTTAGACATCTATCTCAGACTTTTATGGATTTGTTTAGACATCCATAGACTTTCATGGATTTGTTATCTCTGACTTTTATTATAAATGGAGAATTATACCACTATATGCCCAATAACACAACATATACACTCATTGTTACTACACCTCTTGCTCAGCAAATGGGAGTTCTTTTTGTCATTATATTTCTTATTTTTCAAGTTTTTTTTTTTTTTCTCTTTTTAATTTCTTCCCTCGTTGCTTCAGTACTAATCTATATATGTATGTATATAGGGTTCTCATTAGTTTTTTTATATATGCAGGGAATGAAATTGTTGACAGCTAGAAAGAATAATGTTGTATAAAACAAATCTAGATGCTAAAAACAAGAATAATGAAAGAAAGAGAAACAGAAGAAGACTAGAAGAGGCGGAGGGGAGAGAGAAGAGAACGGTGGGAATAGGGAAGAGAGGATGAGAAAGGAGAGAAAGAGAGAAAGATTGAATGAGGAGAGAGGAGTGAGAGAGAGAAAAAAAGTTAAAATTTGTACACATGTCATAATATAATTGAACCAAAAAGTATAAATTAAATTGATTATGTTTGAGAGAGAGAGAGAGAGAGATAGAGCAAAGTCCACTAAAATCTTTAGGGAAAATGCCAGACATTTTATAGCATTTGATATTTATATCTCTCACTATCAAGTCCACCAAAATCCATCAAAATCCATGAATTAAGAAAATCCTTTAAAATCTAGTCCTAATTGAATACACCTTGATTCTTGGAGACATTTTTAAAGTCTCAATTCAATACACCTGGATTTAGAAGGATTCTTTAAAAGTCCATAGAAATCCTAATTGAATACCATTGGATTCATATGGACTCTTTTAAAGTCTTTAAATGTCCAAATTGAATACACCAGGATTTATAATGTCTTTAAATGTCCTTAAGAATCCTAATTGAATACACCCCCCCTAAGTGTTTAACCAACGGTAGAGGAAATGAGTGTGAATTAATGATAAAGTTGTTTGTGAACGTAAAAGGGAAAACCTGAGGGGAGTTTGGTGCAATTTGCTTTATGTTCGACAACGAAGATTAGGGCCCGTCTTGCAAGCCGTTTTTTGTTTTGTTTTGTTTTTGAATTCCGAATACGCGTCTGTTAGCATTTACTGGAATCCGTATTTTAAAAATAAAAACGGGAAAAACGCGTCTGGTAGGAAAACCGAAAACTTTCGAAAATTGAAATATCAATTTTTACATTTTGTTTAATATTATAATAATTATAAACAAATTGATTAAATAATTAACTAAAAAAAATTGAAATGTAATTTTTAAATTAAAAAAAAGTTATCAGTTGAAGAAGAAGAAGAACAGGAAGAAGAAGAAGATGAGTAGATTGGCGACTCAGTAGAGCAGATCGGCGGCGTCGAGTGGCGATCGGCGGTGAGAGGTGAAGCAGAGCCGATCAGCGGCGAGCGGAGGAGGAGGAAGAGGAAGAAGAAGAAGAAGACGGCGGCGATGGTAGCAGCAAGCGGAGGAGGAGGAGGAAGAGGAAGAAGAAGATGGCAGTAGCGACCGGCGACCGACGAAAGGCAGTGGCGAGCGACGACCGGCGGCAGGCAGTGACGATCGGCGGCGAGGAGGAGGAGAAAGAAGGTGAAGAAGAAAGAAGATGAAGAAGAAAGAAGAAAGAAGATGAAGATGTGCAGTTCGTCTAGTCCAAGAGAAAAAATATATATATATATAATTTTTTTGTTAATTTTTTTGAAATTGTATTTGAAATATAGAAAACAACTTTTTTCTGTATTTCAAAATTTCCACTTTTTAACACTTGGCTTTGTTTTTGTTTTTGTTTTTGTTTTTAATTTCCGAAAATAAAATGAAAAATAGTTACAGGACGCGAATTCGAAATCATTTTTGGAAAATAAAAACGAAAACAGGCCTGCATGACGGGGGCTTACAAATCCGAAATCCGAAATCCAAAATCCAAAATCCAAGTTCCCTCTTTGGTCGCTCTGGTTTTGAATGGGAAAGAACGAATTTTTAACACCCAAGGCAATCGCCAACAGAATTAAAGCCAAGGGACTCCAGAAGCTGAGATGGTACTGCCAGATGTGCCAGAAGCAATGCCGCGACGAGAACGGCTTCAAGTGCCACTGCATGAGCGAGAGCCACCAGCGTCAGATGCAACTCTTCGGCCAGAACGCCGATCGCATCCTCGACGGTTTCTCCGACGAGTTCGAGACCACTTTCCTCGATCTCATGAGACGTAGCCACCGCTTCAGCCGCATCGCCGCCACCGTTGTTTATAACGAGTACATCAACGACCGTCACCACGTCCACATGAACTCCACCAAGTGGTCCACTTTGACCGAGTTCATCAAGCATTTGGGCCGCGCCGGTAAGTGTAAGGTCGAAGAGACTCCCAAGGGATGGTTCATCACTTATATTGATAGGGATTATGAGACCCTTTTTAAAGAGAAATTGAAAAACAAGAGAATGAAGTTGGATTTGGTTGAGGAGGAGAAGCAAGAGAGAGAGATCAGGAAGCAGATTGAGATGGCTGCCGCTGAGCACCTGTCATCCGAATCTGATAATAACCCACCAACGGATTTAAATTTGGAGGCTGCTGCTGGGCTCAAGATTGGATTTTCACTTGCTTCATCATTGTTAAACAAAGATAATAATGCTACTACTACCAATACTAGTAGTAAATTGGTCTTTGAAGAGCTTGATAACAATAGTAACAAAAAGATTGACAAAGCTAGCGGTGGGAAGTCGGCCTTGGAGGAGTTGATGAGAGAGGAAGAGAAGGTCAAGGAGAAAATGAACAGGAAAGACTATTGGTTGTGTGAGGGAATCATTGTCAAGGTCATGAGCAAGCCATTGGCTGACAAAGGGTATTATAAGCAGAAGGGTGTTGTGAAAAAGGTCATCGATAAATATGTTGGAGAAATTGAGATGCTTGATAACAAGCATGTGTTGAGGGTTGATCAGGATGAGCTGGAGACTGTCATTCCACAAATTGGTGGTTTAGTCAGGATTGTTAATGGGGCGTATCGCGGTTCAAATGCAAGATTGATGGGAGTGGATACGGATAAATTTTGCGCTAATGTGAAGATAGAGAAGGGTGTATATGATGGGAGGGTGCGTAATGCCATTGACTAGGAGGATATATGCAAACTTGCCTAGTGAGTTTTACTCTCTGGAGAGCATCCACTTTGATATGTTGCCATGTATTTGAATTTTTCATTGCTGCTTATTCCAAGCACATGATCTTTCTTCAATCATTGTGGGTTTTCCATTTCATGAATGTTTAATCAACTTTCATGAACCAAATAGAAACACCTTTTCTGGCATTGTACACTTCTTCATGTTTTGATGGTGGATTGATGTACACTTTGTAAGCAAATTGTTTCTACTTTAAATTCGCGTACATGCAGTATTGGATTTAAATAGGTTATCCGTGTACGTTTGATCAAAGTATTTCAATGACTTTGAATTTTTTCCTCTCTCCCAATTGTGTCTGTTTGGGTGGATTATTTGTGGGAGGTTTGTCCAAAGATTCTTGTTTTATGAGTCATGTAGCTACTATGTCTGATGAATTTTATACTCGGAACACATAGTAGGCATGGAGAACAACTGATGTTTATGTAGTGGATTAATTGAGGTGACATTTCACTGTGTAAAGTTGTGTAAAAATTCCTGCTATTTATACAATTTTGAGGAGACTAACTATATGTGTCATCTATGTCATTGGGTAATTGCATTGTTATTGGGATAGAGGATATATGCTACAGATATTCTGTGTTTATCCATACGGCCTTAACAGACTTATATTCCTACAAACATGAGCTAAAGTTAATGGACCTTCCATGATATGATTATGTCAATTACACCATTCATGTTTCATCATTAGATTAGCAGGTCCTTCCAATCAAGTAGCAAGGGATGGGCAGAGAAGGGGTGTTATAAGCAGAAGATGATTGAGAGGAAAGAAGTCAATAGCTTTGGTAAGGTAGTAAGGTATTTAACTTACTGATAGATTTAGCTTATGCTGTGAATCAATGACCTAGGATCAGGAATGGATTCAACATTTGATATCAGTCTGCTATTATTTCACACACAGAGCTAGTCAGAGTCACAGAGAAGTAGAGAAGATATATAGGAAACACAGAGCTAGTCACAGGTACACCAACCTTTTCTTGTTGTAAATATTATAAAATGCAGAGAATTGGAGTGTAGGTTGGAAATGAACAACACAAATTGTATTGTTTAGTATTTACAAAGGATTATATGTCTTTTTTAATTACTACATACAAGTCATTCATTTGCTTACCACCTTCTATTTTGTATTGTGAAGCAAATGAATGCTGTCTGAACTGTACATGTATTAGATATGCTCTGTTGGGTTTTAGAGGTGAGCTACTATTCTTCTAAAATATTTATACATCTTTTTCTCTGACTTTGGTGTATTTCTTATGCTGCCTTTAACTTTGTATATTGGGGTGGGGGGTGGTTCAAAGGAGGTAATAAGAAGCAAAATTAAATTAAATTAAATTTTTTATTATAAAGCTATGCACTTAAGTAATTGTATGTAATAAATTTGTTTTATTAAAATATGGATGTGGGGCAACAGATCCACCCAATGATCATTTGAAGATCAGGAGTTCCAAAATCGCAAAACAATGTTAAAATTAAGTCATAAAAAATAGCTAATACATAAATTTCAAAAAAACAAATTGATAAACACCGTTAATGAAAACAGTAGAAAATATCCAAACAAATCAAGGAAAGTCTCAGTTTTACATTATTCCTCATTTTCAGGAAACTCAAGGGAGTTCTATATTGTTTATTGCTTGAAACTCATATTACCCCTGATCGCGGAAAGCAATACAATTGCTCGGGCATTGATTTCAGGTACCCCTGCCAAATGTCAAAAATGATAATGATCACCCCACCAAACCATAAACATTTTTTATAGGGATATTTTTAAAAACCTCAAATTTCGTTTTTGACCAAAAATCAACAAGCTGTTAATTTCTATTAAAGTGGAGGAGGTTTTTGGCCAAAAAAGAAACTAGAGGATGGCTTTTGACCAATGTGTCAAAATTAGAGGGTGATTTCATTCTATTTTGCATGAAGACGATCTCATCTCCCTAACCTAACAACAGTGTATTTGGCCATTAATCCAATGAACTAGTCAAATTTTGCACAGGATTATAAACAAAACCATTGTCTTGGAAGACAAATTACCTGCAGTATACGAACAGCAATAAACCTGTCAATAATTTGCTTTGATATATGTTGAGGCAAATTCATATGCTCTAACAAAAATTCCAGATGATGCTTCCATTGAAATTTCATAAGCTGTCAACACAATAAACTATAAGAGATTGCAAGTTGTAACACAATGCAAAGGACTTGTATATAAGAGAAACAAAAATGGATCTATTATGACTTGTACCTTAGTTGCAAATTGTTCATCCCAAAATGTATAATTAAAACCTTCAAATTTACCCGTTTTGTACAAGTCATCAACAAAAGTGTTAATCATCGAAGCCTGATCAAAGAAAAATAAGAACATAATCAAAGAGAGCAAATGAGGGATAAATAATGTTGAAAATGGAAGCTTACATTAGGTGTAGTTCTCAGATAAGGATAGCCAACAACAAAGCCAATCAAATTATGTTTACAGATCTGCATAGAATGAGATATGTTCTGATATTGCTTTACTCAAAAGGCATAACAATCACAAACTTACCAGAGTTTGAAGTTTATCTGCTATTAAATCCAAATTATTTTCCTGCCTATGCAAACAACTGCAGTTTTTGTAAATCCAACCATACAACAAAACCTTTCAACTATCGGTTAACCAATCCATGATTATGACATAAAAAGTTAAAAAAAGAGAATGTCAAACCTTAAAGGCACTGCAACTATGTTTTCCGGATCTGTAACGGCCAAGTCCACATACTTTTCATTAACATCTAAACACAGCAACCGACCTGGTTTTGAAGATTTCCACTTCAGCGATTTCTTGTACAACCTCAAGGGCTTCACATACGACATCTAGCACTCAATTCATGGACTCAAATATCAAAGAGTTGTGATGTCCTATATATACGGTTAGGGTTTCTTAGATATTCATTTTACTTAAAATTACACTTATACCCTCCCTCCCTCCCACCGTGTTTAATTTGTGATTGATTTACTTGGTTGAATAAGCTGGAAATCATGAAGAACAATGAGAGAGAAATAGATAAGAATTGAGAAAGAGAAGAAGAATGTTTTGCCAACTGTGATATAAATTCTCATTCATGTTCCTCTTAATTCAGGCAGCTGAACTTTGGGAAATGATTCCCTACAAGACTCATATGTAATTAAAATACACACTCAAGGAATGGATTCCCTACACAATAACTAACATGGACTCTGGCAAATAAAACGGTGGGCAGCATGGAAATCCAGAGTTCTAGATCCAGCGGCTGTTGGTACGGACTCGGAACCAGCGTTCCCAAGAATCATCTGCTGGAGCTTTAGTCCTACAAATACGAATTAGCTATTTAGCTGTGTGTGTAATTCAATTCAAGAATAAATAATTGAAGTGATTATATATACTAGTAGTATATACAAAGAAATGTTGCTTACATGGGTAGGAGCGGATCAGGAATGGATTCAACACTTGATATCAGTCTGTGAGAAAGAAGCTTTTATGTTATTTTTACACACAGAAGCTATTATCTTGATATATATATATATATATATATATATATATATATATAGGAAGGAAAGCAATGAAACAACGATGAATAAAGCAACCAAGTCTGAAGCTTACTGATCGCAAACAAGGGAAGATTCCCCCAAAGTCTCAAGCTGGTCCAACTCTTCCTGGATAAGATTGATTTGGTTATGGAGATGGGAAATGGTAGCTGCCAACCGATGCTTCCCCATGAAACTAGGAGTAGGAGGTCCTTGTGTTCCTTGCTGCTCATCCATCACAGATTCACAGATACAACACCAAGTTTGATCACAGTTCACAGATACAAATACAAATATGATGATGGAGGTAGGTGGTGGGTTCAGTCATTAGCGGCATGCTTGACTTTTTCACTTCATAATTGTATTAAAACTTAAAAGGTTTCTTTCATTAATGGGCCCTTTCAATTTCTGGATACTATTAGTATTGGGCCATCATTAATGGGCCCTTTCAATTTCTGGATACTATTAGTATTGGGCCAAGTCCCCTTGTCTATTCAATTCATTCATGAGTTACCTATTGACCTCCCTTCCGTCACTTATTGCTAATTTCAGAGAGTTCAGAGGGGTTTAGTGACCATTTTAAGAATTCAAGGGGCACATTAACAATTCGCAAACAATTCAGGTGGCAACAGTACCATTTAATCTTTTTATAATAACATGAGTCAACTACTTGTTGAATTTTATTTTAGATTTGTATTTTTAATTTAGACAAGTAGGTGTCTCAAGTTATTACAACAACTGAAATCTAAGGGCATCTCCAACCCAGCTCTATTTTAGAGTAAAAAGCCAATTTGGAGCAAACATAGATCTTCAACCCAGCGCCATTGTTTGCGCCATTTAAGTTTCAGTGAACAGTGTTACGCAATCCCTAGCACAACACAGTTCAAATAGTACAAAAATTTCCTTTTTTTTACAGCTCTAAAGTTTAACTTAATTACAGTTTGACCCAAATTTAATAAAATATATTCTGATTGTATCCCTTATTTAAAGGTTTTGTTTAATCACAGTTTTACCTTTAATCAATTAAATTTATTCTAATTTGGTCCTTTTTATTATTTAATGATTTTGTTTAATTTATATTTGTTTTAATTTAATTAGTATTTATATTAACATTTATAATAAACTAAAATTAACTATATAATACAAAATTTGCAATGCAATTTTTTTTATAACATAAATCACTTAATTGAAAACACAAAAATTAAAGCAAAATACATTAATTAATAAAAACATGACCCAAGTTCATACAAACTTCATAGTGATAAAATAAATTACCACTAATTGGAGGACACTAAAATTAAGGAAAAATACAACATAAATTACAACAATGATTTAGTAGTCTGGAAGATTATTTTTGGATCCTTCAAGATTATTGAAAAATTCGCCAAAAGACCCAGATGTATTTTGAGATCTTTGGCCTTCTTGTTGAGCTCTTTTTTCCATAACTCATAATTTTTCACGATGCATAAACTTGTGCAAGTTTGGCTCAGTTATGAAATTCAAATCTTGCAATAAAATTTTGTTTTCCTCCCGAAATTCAACCATGTCCAATTTCTCTCTTGGATTGCGTAATTTCTTTGCCTATCCACACCGTTTTTTTTATTAAAAAAAACTTCAAGGAGTTTTTGACTTCCTTCTTTCAAAGATTCAACAAATTTTGAACTTTGTTAATCAACCATCCTTTTAAATTTTGCTTTCTTCACCCCAACAGGCCGTTGCGATGAACTATCGCCAACCTCATCATTAGTTATATTCAGAGAAAATGAACATAGTCTAGGAGATGCTGAGGTGGGAGACTCTAGAATTGGAGAGTCTTCTTGTGATGATACAATATTACCACTTTACCTTTGAAAGGCTGATGTTGCACTATCGTTATCTGTAAATTTTTGAAGATCTTTGAGGATGGGCCACACATGATCAAATTTGAATCCTATTTTGTAATTCTTATCCTGTGTTAATAATATTTTGGCTCGAATTATCTGCAAAATGGTACAAATGCATATTGTTAAAATTCAATATTAGATATAATATTTCTAAAACTTTAATTGTAACAAATACTCACAATATCAGCTTTTGAAGCACCACTTGGATTTAGACTTTCGATCTGTTGTAGGCATCCCCTCAGTTTCCCAATTGTAGTAAGGACGGATTGCATTCAACACTACAAAGATCTCTTGCCACGGAGTTGACTGATAATCTCTGGTTTGGTATTGTTGTAATCAGTCTCAACTCGAGACCAGAACATATCATTTGATTGTTTAATACATATGATTGGGTTTTGCGAAATATCAAGATATCCATGACAAAGGTGTGTGTCTTCTTCGTTGGTGTATAAAGAACTTAGGTAACTTGAAGTCATTTTTTGGAAAAAGTGATTTGAAGGAAAAAGTGATTTTGGATTGCCAAGTACCAACAATGATATTAATGTGTTAGAGGCATCTCATCTATTTGCTAACCTCACTCAACGTATTGTTCATCCAGATTATTATGTCATTCAAGGAAAAGAATATAACAACGGTTATTATTTAGCTGATGGTATATACCCAATATGGTCTACGCTTGTACAAACTATTCACGATCCACATGGTCAGAAAAAAAAAATTATTTGCAATGAAACAAGAAGGATGTAGAAAAGACGTAGAACGTGCATTTGGAAGGTTTTTGCAATGTGAATCAGATTTTGCAATGTGATTTGTAGGGTTTTTAGTATATCAGATTTTGCAATGTGATTCATAGGGTTTTTTGTTTGTTACTGTATTGAGTTTATTATTTTCATGGATGAACCTGACATTTTTGTCAATGTAAGAACTCTAAGAGAGATTTTCACCTAGAGGATCCCGGATTTTAAGAAATTTTCGGGATCCCATCTTGATTGTTGGATTCAATCCATCCAAAGGCAACATGAATGTTAAATAATGATAAATAAAAATTTAAAAGTGGGGCCCATAGATTATTGATTCCTCTCTTTTTCCACCGATGGCAGGACTCACCAGTCATTAAATCTCTCTTTTTTTCATTGACGGTGGGGTCTATTTTTTTTATTTATTTTTTATTTTATTTTTTTGTGTTCTTTTGGGCCGTTGGATCCAATCCAACGGTCAAGAGCGGATCCCGAAAATTTCTTAAAATCCAGGATCTTATAGGTGAAACTCTTTCTCTATATATATAGCTGCAATCGCCTTGTTTTCATTTCAAATAACCTCGCTTTCTTTCTCTCTACATGTGATTTTGTTTATTCGCCCATTACTTCTTTCGTTATTGCATACTATTTCTTTCCATTTCCAGATTTTGTGAATTTTAGTTCAATTCATGGTTCTTCAAATTTCATATTCTTCTTAGATACAAGGATCTTCTCTCTTAGATATAAAAGGAAAGTAGAGTTACAATTGGGACAAAAGTAGGTTTGTTATCCACTCTTTTTATTCTTTTCTCTTTTTTTTTTTATAATATGGAGACCACTCTTTTTTATTCTTTTTTATAATATGGAAACATCTCTATAAAGTATAAACCGAACTAAATTCGATTTGTATAGATGACTCATTATTATTAAAAAAAAAAAAAAAAAGGAATGGGTAACAAACCTTTTATAACTGGGAAGATGAAGGCGGCTGAGAGGCAACGAAGTTGATCACAACAACTGAAATCTAATAAGATATAACATAAACCTAAAGAGCAATAAAATTGCAACATAAAATCACGAAACTATACATTCAGACAGTTCCATTGTTTTATGTTGTGAAGTGATGACATCTTTGCATTATGATTTTCATTGAACGAGGGGTTTTACCAGATAGGATTTAGATCCTCTACTGATCTAATATTTTTCGTGATCTTTTTAAAACATGTGATTGGTATTTGATAAAGTAGTTGTTAAACCAATCACATTTTAACCACACATTCATTGCAATGCTTACGTGTCATAAGATTAGGTAATGTCAGGAAAAAGATCAGATTAGTGATGGATAAAATCGTGTTATAAAAACCTAACTCGCAAGTGCACGAATCGTGAGATAAGTACAGCGACAAGTAGGGATCGTTCCCATGAGGAAAAGTGATTTACCGATTAAACTAGTTCTAATTAAAGCTAAGCAATTAACAATATCCAAGAGATTTTGATTGATTGATTGATTGATTTAGAACCGAATTATCTAAGAAAGCAGTTAACAAGAATATATGAATGTGATCAAGAGGTGAGAGGACTAGGTCATCAATGCTCCCCAACTACGTTTACTCAATGCTTCGAATTGACTTTGATAAAAGACGTTAATCAAGTTAAGGGTTCGTTCTTAAATTAAGTGTGATTAGCTTACGAGCATATTAACATGCATGATAAGCTTTACCACACATCAAGTTAAAGAACAATGAACCAAAACTTACGAGCATATTAACAGGCATGATAAGTTTTACCTATTCAATTGAAAAGTGATTGAGAGTGATGATGTAACACACTCAAACTCAATCATTAAATTATCACAACCCTAGATTCATGCCGAGCATATTAACAGGCATGAGCAATAATAAAGAGTTATGATATAAGATGAATTGAATGAATCAAAACTTGAATTAAGAAAATATAGTCAATTCTAACAAATAGTGTTCATAGAGGTTCACATTGATTCCTTAGTATGGAATTAGTTACATATCATGAAAATAACAAAACAAGAGATAAAAAAGATAAAACCCATTGAAAAACTTCAATAAATTCTTCAATTATTCGATGTTGAAATCTTCTTTATCTTCGAATCTTCTGTGTGTCAAGATGGATGTGAGAATTGTGCAATGATTTGTACTGAAAAAGGTAATTGGTCCGGAGAGCGAGAGCGGCTTTAAGAACCCTAGCATTATGTATTTATAGCACGGGCTAAAGTGACATGAAATAGGAATCCCTTGTCAGCGAGGATTTACCTCACCGCTGTCACTGCCACTCTGAAAGCCATAACGGTCATGATAGCAGTCTTGTAATATAAGCCCAGCGATGTTGCTTTGATAACGCTACTCGGGAGCAGTTTTGACAGTGGCTAACCACTGATGCTGGAACGCTGCGATAACCGCTGCAGGAATTGAGGGCGGCGATGAGGGCGGTCATTTCTGACATTGGAACGCTCTTGGGACCGCTGCAATAATTCACAGCGGCTCTGACAGTGCAAAGACACTATTTGCAAAAAAAACCCCTAAACTTGCATAATTTCCCCTTTTCTTTTGAAATCCTCCAAACATAACATTTAGATCTAAAAACCTGAAAATGCTCAAACACACACATTAAAACCCAAAAAGACTCGAGAAACAAGCAATTGATTGAAGGGAGGAATGGGGATCAAAAACATATACAATAAATGACCGATCAAATACCCCCAAACCTAACTTTTGCTAGCTCTTGAGCAAAACTAAGAAAACAAAACTACAAAAACTAAACCTTAAAATAGAAATCCTAACTAAGCCACTTTCGTAGGGAACACGATAGAATTGAACGAATGCTACAAGTCTTTAAACCTCTAGGTGTCCCTAGTGTCCCTAGATGAGGAGTTTCGTCTCCTGAGGGTTTATAGCTATGACACCCATAAACATATCCTGCTACAATCTATCATCCAAAATACGACGATATGTGCCCATATTGAGACAATGAATGCAACAGCCAATAAGTAAAGACTAATATTTAGTCACGAATCCGAACACATTGCTCAATTTATATTGAAAAGCCCAAGCTCAAATATTCTAGCTTCCAAGACACATCGTCAAAATGCCATAGATATAATTCGCCTTGACTCTAATTCTCACAAGATATCTCTCATTAGTTCTCACAGAACCTAGGCAAAAACACTCATCAAGCATATGCGATTGGAATTATGCACAAGAAAAATTCAAATTATTATCGCATATAGATATATCATTGAAAGAACGCTTGATATGGAAGCAAAAGATCTCATGAAAAGAATCAAACATTATGAACAAGATAATCACATGTCTTAATTCTACTATTATAGCAAGGATAACCAGCAGATCAAATAGACTTTCATTCAGGTTGTAATGGGGTCATTGGGTGAAGGTTAAGGAAGAACAGAAAATTGGAATTCAAAAACCTAAGATCATCCTAAGAGAGTTTTCTATTACCATTTCGGCTTCGCACAAGTCTCGTGGTTCCCTTTTCAAGTGGAATGAAACCACTTACTATTTAATTCCTCAGAATTCTCCTTTCTCCCTTTGTCAACTCCTTTTGAGTAGATTCAAACGTTGTCATCTTCATTGACTTTATTGCACCCTTTACATTCTATCATTCATTTTTTTTTTTTGAATGAATCAGAGATTACAACTATTGTATTACTTTCAGCTTCAAAACTTTTGGATTGAATGCAGCTCTTCATTTCCTTTACTTCAGCAACAATTTATGCACCCAGTCATGTGCAAAAATAATACATCTTCTTCACTCTCTCAAAGTATGATCCCAAGTTATAAGGTATGGCTATAACATTGGTTTATTTGGGTTACAGTTAATGTGGTGAAGAATAAAAAAGGCTATCAGTGTTTGGCTTCAAACAGGGCTATGGAGCACACACATACAGGTGGGAAATATTTAAGGCCTTTTAAGTAGCTTAAGCACACATAGTCTATATCACTTCCACTAGTTCGTCTTACTCAAGATCAAAATGCAACATGCGAAATCTTTTATGATGATCATTCTATAATGCTCAATATATAACCTATAGAGATTGAATCTAATGCTAAGAACCTACTGAGTATTTAAATAGTAGAAACAATAGGGCCCTCATAGTATGTCATTATGTACGCGTTTTGGTTTAGTGAACTCATAAGGGTAGTCTCCACTATTAATCATGGCAATTCAACTCAGCATCCTATCTACTATCATATTAAGAGCATGTCATAAGTTTTGAAAGATGCAATGCAGTACCCTAAATGGCAGGATGTTAGTGCAAACCCATTGATTAATGCATCTCATCTCTAAGGCGCACACTGAAGTATCTCGTCTTGGAAGACACAGGAACGCCAGACTCTATAAGCAAAACAAAAAATGACTCAAAAACAAACTATCACACCCCTAAACCTAAATCCAACATTGTCCTCAATGCAATAAATTAAAGCACACGACAAACAAGATAAAGATAAGGCAGAGCAATAATGACACAAAATAAAACAGCAAAAACAATCATAATAAACTGAATTCACAAAGTAAATCCTGAAAACCACAATTTAAAAGCGAAAGTAAATAAAGAAAAATAAAAGAGAAAATAAAAGAGAAAATAAATTTTAAAAAAAAAAAAAAAAAAAAAAACATATCCTTCTGTAGACTTAGGTCTGTCTACAGCGCCTCTAGCAGTCATCATCTCGCTGCTGGCTCGGGCCAGGAGGTGTAGTGAAGAAAACTCCATGCTATTGCTAGGCTACAGTCTCTAGATCAGCAGCGTCATATCCTGAAACAACATGGGAATGAGAGGTGTCAAATGACTGAGCTGGGCGAACCATGGCCTGACGGATCTCATCAATCGAGATCTGCATGGTGTCCAAGCATGAGATCATCTCAGTCCTCAGTCTTACTACCCCTGTATCTATGTAGCCCCTTGTTGTATATATATATTCAGTTGAAAGACACACCAACCGAATATATGGAAAAAGGACAGTCATGCCACCTCTTGACCAAGTCAACGAAAGAAAACGTTAAACATTTACCACGTCAGCAGGACCCGCCGCTCAAATTAATAAAAGCCAAAGATGTACTCGCCAAAGCCAAAGACGTACTCGCCAAGGTAAACCAGTCTAAAAGAAACGATAGTGTTTGCCGCATAAACCTACTCAGCTAAAACGCAGGAACAGTAGCCTCGCCCCCAGTATACCTCTTACAACAAGGATTCATCCAGGGGCAAGGCCTAAAGAGACATTACGCCTTAAGGAAATAATAAGCCGATCTCGACCTAGAGAGGTCCAAAGGAGAAACAAATTCTAATCCGTTTACAACACCAGATTCCTAATATAAATCAAAGTGGAGACTCCACCACCAACACGGCATAAGCTAGGAGAAACCCTAGCTAGCCTAATATAAATAGAACCACCTGTTCTACAGAAAAAGGGTTCAAAATTAGTAAGAGAGAAGAGAGCAATTGTGTGAGAGATCTGAGTGTGTAACGCTACAATAAGTCATAGTATTATTTTTCCGCCCTCAAGGGTGCCGTGGTTTTTTCTCATTCAAGGGTTTTCCACGTAAAACCTGTCTCTTGCATCCATTGATTATCTTCTTGTTTCTTATTTAATTTGATATTATTGTTGAATCTTGGCAATCCAGAATTTACCATCAACAATTAGCGCTAGAAGGAGGGGGGCTTTTGAATAGAAACTTCGAGGAACCCTCACGAACAGACACAAAACATGAGCAACAACAGCGATAAATATGGAAATTCCAGCGGCAATCAGGTTGTTAAAGCAGCCGTGGCAGCAGGGGATGGAGCGTTGGCAACCGGGGAACAATCAATAACAATGCCGGAAACCAGGATAGTCAATCCAGGGAATTTACAACACTTCCAAGCTGCGCTAATGAATTTGGTCAGCAAGGCTAGCAAAATAGGACTCTCACTTCCTATAGGCATGAGAGTTTCTTCTCCCTACGAATTGACAACAAGCACACCAAGAAACCATCCAACAGGAAGACTGCGGTCAGAAGTGCATATTGCAACCCCTAATGCCCAAACAAAACCGTCTATGGAAGAGACACCCCGGGACTATCATGAAGTCTTTGAAGGAAGAAAACAGAAGAAGGGAAAAAGAATACTAAGTGAGGATTCGTTGAAGAGGCAAGACCGCGAACAGACTCATGGGACAGCCCTCGACAATACATAGAACACTCAAAAGCCAAAAAGAACGTCTGGGAACTAAAAAGCACACTCAAGAACTAAAAAGCACTCCCGCGTCCCAAAAAGCAAACATGCACGCCAAAACGAAAGCCTGCATGCCAAAAAGAATGCCCGAAAGCCAAAAAGAACGTCCGAAAACTAAAAAGCACGCTCAATAACTACAAAGCACTCCTATATTCCAAAAAGCATGCCTGCATGCAAAAAAGAAAGCCTGCATGCAAAAAAGAATGCATGGAAGCTAAAAAGAATGTTTAGAAAATAAAAAGAATGGTCCAGAATTATAAAGCACTCCCACATTCCAAAAAGTATGACTGCGTGCCAAAAAGAATGCCCGAAAGCCAAAAAGAACGTTTGAAAACTAAAAAGCACTAATATGTTCAAAAAAGTAACCTCGCATGCCAAAAATAAAGTTTGTATGCCAAAAAGAATGGTCGAAAGCCAAAAGGAATGTCTAGAAATTAAAAAGCATACTCAAGAGCTAAAATGCACTCCTGCGTTCCAAAAAGAATGCCAGCATGCAAAACAGAATGCTTGCATGACAAAAAGAACGGCCGAAATCCAAAAAGAACGTTCGGAGACTAAAAATCACACTCGAGAGCTAAAAAGCACTCCCGCATTCTAAAAAGAATGCCCGCATGCCAAAAAGAAAGCATGCATGCCAAAAAGAACACCTGAAAGCCAAAAAGAACATCCAGAAACTAAATCTCACGCTCGAGAACTAAAAAGCACTCCCGCATGCCCAAAAGAAAGCATGCATGCTAAAAAGAATGTCTGAAAGCAAAAAAAAAAATCACGTTTGGAAACTAAAACGCACGCTAGAAAACTAAAAAGAACGCTTGAAAATCGAAAAAGAACATTTGGAAAATTAAAAGCATGCTCGAGAACTAAAAAGCAATCCCATACTCTAAAAAGCATGCCCACATGCCAAAAAGAAAGCTTGCTTGCCAAAAAGAATGCTTGAAACCAAAAAGAACGTCTAGGAACTAAAAAGCACGCTTCAGAACTAAAAGCACTCCCATGTTCTAAAAAGCATGCATGCATGCCAAAACGAAAGTCTGCATGCAAAAAAGAATGCCCGAAAGCCAAAAGAGAACGTCCGAAAACTAAAAAGCACGCTCGAGAACTAAAAAGCATTCCCGCATTCCAAAAAGCATGTCCGCATGCCAAAAAAAAAGCCTGCATGCAAAAAAGAACGCTCAAAAGTCAAAATGAACTAAAAAGCACTCTCGCATTCCAAAAAGCATGCCTACATCCTAAAAAGAATGCCCGAAAGCCAAAAAGAACGTTTGAAAACTAAAAAGCAATCTCGAGAACTAAAAAACACTCCCGCGTTCCAAAAAGTTGGCCCGCATGCCAAAAAAAACACCTGAACGCCAAAAAGAATGTTTGGAAACTAAAAAGCATAGTCGAGAATTAAAAAGCACTCATGCGTTCCAAAAAGCATGCCTGCATGCTAAAAAGAAATCATGCATGCCAAAAAGAATTCGCGAAAGCCAAAAAGAACGTTTGGAAACTAAAAAGCACGCTTGAGAACTAAAAAGCACTCTCGCATTCAAAAACGCATTCCCGTATGCCAAAAAGAACGTTTGAAATCCTAAAAGAACGTTTGGAAACTAAAAAATATGCCTGCATACCAAACAAAATGCATGCATACCAAAAAGAACGTCCGAAAGCCAAAAAAAAACGTTTGTAAACTAAAAATCACACTCGAGAAATAAAAGGCACTCCCATGTTCCAAAAAGAATGCCCACGTGTCTAAAAGAAAGCTTTCATGCCAAAAAGAACGCCTGAACACCAAAAAGAACATGTGGAAACTAAAAGCACGCTTGAGAACTAAAAAGCACTCCCCGCTTTCCAAAAAGCATGTCTACATTAAAAAAAGAACGCCCGAAAGCCAAAAAGAACGTTTGGAAGCTAAAAAGCACGGTCAAGAACTAAAAAGCATTCCCGTGTTCCTAAAAGAAAGATTGCATACCAAAAAGAAAGCTTGCATGCCAAAAAGAACGTCCGAAAAACAAAAATAACGTTTGGAAACTAAAAAACACACTCGAGAACTAAAAAGCACTCCCGCGTTCCAAAAAGCATCTTGCATTCCAAAAAGAACGTTTGAATAGTAAAAGACACGATCGAGAACTAAAAAGCACTCCCACATTTCAAAAAGCATGCCCGCATGCCCGCATGCCAAAAAGAAAGTCTGCTTTCCAAAAGGAATTTTTGAAAGCCAAAAAGAACGTTCGGAAACTAAAAATCACGCTCGAGAATTGAAAAGCTCTCCAGCATTCCAAAAAGCATTCCTACATGCCAAAAAGAACGCCCGAAAGCCAAAAGAACGTTTGGAAACTAAAAAGCACGGTCAAGAACTAAAAAAGCACTCCCGTGTTCAAAAAAGCATGTCTGCATGCCAAAAAGAATGTCTAGGAAGACAAAAATAATATTCTTTGTGGCTTTCGAGCGTTCATTTTGGCATGTAGGCTTTCTTTTTGGAATGTGGGCATGCTTTTTGGAATGTGGGAGTGCTTTTTAGTTCTTGACCGTGCTTTTTTGGCTTTCAGGCATTCTTTTTGGCTTTCGGGCATTCTTTTTGGCTTTCGAGCATTCTTTTTTACATCCAGGCTTTCTTTTTGGCATGCGGGAATGATTTTTGGAACGCGGGAGTGCTTTTAGTTCTCGAGCATGATTTCTAGTTTCCGGACATTCTTTTTAGCATGTAGGCTTTCTTTTTGGAACGTGGGACTTCTTTTTAGTTCTCAAGCATGATTTTTAGTTTTCGGACGTTCTTTTTGGCTTTCGAAAGTTCTTTTTGGCATGCAGGCATGCTTTTTGGAACGTGGAAGTACTTTTCTGTTCTCGAGCGTGCTTTTTAGTTTCCAAACCTTCTTTTTGGCTTTTGGGCGTTCTTTTTGGAATGCAGGCATGCTTTTTGGAACATAATAGTGCTTTTTAGTTCCCAAGCATACATTTTAGTTTCCAAATGTTCTTTTTGGCATGCAGGCTTTATTTTAGGCATGCGGGCATCCTTTTTCAAACACGGGAGTGCTTTTATTTCCCGAGCGTGCATTTTAGTTTCCAAACGTTCTTTTTGCTTTCGGGCATTCTTTTTGGCATGCAGGCTTTCATTTTAGCATGCAGGCATGATTTTTGGAATATAGGAGTGCTTTTTAGTTCTCGAGCATGATTTTTTGTTTCCGAACGTTCTCTTTTGCTTTCGGGTGTTCTTTCTAGCTTTTGAGCGTTCTTTTTTTCATCTAGGCTTTCTTTTTAGCATGCAGGCATGCTTTTTGGAACACAGGAGTGCTTTTTAGTTCTCAAGCTTTTTTTTTAATTTCCAAACATTCATTTTATCTTTCGGACGTTCTTTTTGGCATGTGGGCATGTTTTTTGGAACGCGGGAGTGCTTTTTAGTTCGCGAGTGTGCTTTATTATTATTATTTTTTTGACGTTCTTATGTCTTTCGGGCATTGTTTTTGGCATGCAGGCTTTGTTTTAGGCATGCGGGCATGCTTTTTGGAATGCGGGAGTGCGTTTTAGTTCTTGAGTGTGCTTTTTAGTTTCCAAACATTCTTTGTGGCTTTCGGGTATTCTTTTTAGCATGCAAGCATGCTTTCTGGAACACGAGAGTGCTTTTTTAGCTATCGAGCGTGCTTTTTAGTTTCCAAACGTTCTTTTTGGCTTTTGGGCATTCTTTTCGGCATGCAAGTTTTCTTTTTGGCATACGGGCATGCTTTTTTGAATGTAGAAGTGCTTTTTAGTTCTCGAGCGTGCTTTTTAGTTTTTAAACGTTATTTTTGGCTTTCGGGCGTTGTTTTTGGCATGTAGGCTTTCTTTTTGGCATGCAGACTTTCTTTTTGGAACACATGAGTGCTTTTTAGTGCTCGAGCGTAATTTTTTGTTTCCAAACGTTCTTTTTGGCTTTCAGACGTTCTTTTTGGCATGCAAGCTCTCTTTTTGTCATACGGGCATGCTTTTTGGAACACGAGAGTGCTTTTTAGTTCTCGAGCATAATTATTAGGTTCTGGACGTTCTTTTTGGCTTTCAGGCATTCTTTTTTGCATGCATACTTTCTTTTTTGCATGCGGGATGCTTTTTGGAATGTGGGAGTGCTTTTTAGTTCTCGGTCGTGCTTTTTAGTTTCGAAATGTTCTTTTTGGCTTTCAGGCGTTCTTTTTGGAATGCAAGCTTGCATTTTGGAACGCGAGAGTGCATTTTGGAACGCGAGCTTGCTTTTTAGTTTCCAAATATTCTTTTTGGCTTTCGAGCGTTCTTTTTGGCATTCAAGCTCTCTTTTTGTCATACGGGCATGCTTTTTGGAACACGAGAGTGCTTTTTAGTTCTCAAGCATAATTATTAGGTTCTGGACGTTCTTTTTGGTTTTCGGGCATTCTTTTTCGCATGCAGACTTTCTTTTTTGCATGCAAGCATACTTTTTGGAACGTGGAAATGCTTTTTAGTTCTCAACCGCGCTTTTTAGTTTTCAAATGTTCTTTTTGGCTTTCAGGCGTTCTTTTTGGAATGCAAGCATGCATTTTGGAACGCGGGAGTGCATTTTAGTTCTCGAGTGCGCTTTTTAGTTTCCAAATGTTTTTTTTTTTTTTTTTTTTTTTTTTTTTTTTTTTTTTTTAAATTTTTTTTTTTTTACTTTCGGATGTTCTTTTTGGCATAAAAGCTTTCTTTTTGGCATGCAAGCGTGCATTTTGGAATGTGAGAGTGCTTTTTAGTTCTCAAACATGATTTTTAGTTTCTGAATGTTCTTTTTGGCTTTTAAGCATTCTTTTTGGCATGCATGAATTATGTTTGGCATGCGGGCAGGCTTTTTGGAATGCGTGGGTTCATTTTAGTTCTTGAGCATGCTTTTTAGTTTCTAGACATTCTTTTTTGCTTTTGGGCATTCTTTTTGGCATGTAGAGTTTCTTTTTGGCATGCAAGCATGCTTTTTGGAACGTGATAATGCTTTTTAGTTCTCAAGCGTGCTTTTTAGTTTCCAAACGTTCTTTTTGGCTTTCGGACGTTCTTTTTGGCATGCAGGCTTTCTTTTTGGAATGCGGGAGTGCTTTTTATTTCTCGAGCGTGCTTTTTTTTTTTTTTTTTTTTCAAACGTTCTTTTTGGCTTTCGGGTGATCATTTTGGCATGGAGGCTTTCATTTTGGCATGCATGCATGCTTTTTAGAACGTGAGAGTGCTTTTTAGTTCTCGAGCGTGCTTTTTAGTTCCCAGACATTCTTTTTGGCTATCAGACATTCTTTTTGGCATGCAGACTTTCTTTTTGGCATGCGAGCATGCTTTTTGGAACGTGGGAGTGCTTTTTAAATCTCGAGCGTGCTTTTTAGTTTCAAAATGTTCTTTTTGGCTTTCAGACGTTCTTTTTGGCATGCATGAATTCTTTTTGGAACGTGAGAGTGGTTTTAAGTTCTCGAGCGTGCTTTTTAGTTTCCAAACATTCTTTTTAGCTTTCAGACGTTCTTTTTGGCATGCAAGCTTTCTTTTATGCATGCGGGCATGCTATTTGGAATGTGGGAGTGCTTTTAGTTTTCAAGCGTACTTTTTTATTTCCGGTCATTCTTTTTGGCTTTCAGACGTTCTTTTTGGCATGCGGGCTTTCTTTTGCACATGCGAGCATGCTTTTTAAAATGCAGGAATGGTTTTTATTTCTCAAGTGTCCTTTTTTAGTTTCCAAACATTCTTTTTGGCTTTCGAACGTTCTTTTTGGCATGCAAGCTTTCTTTTTGGCATGCAAGCATGCTTTTTGGAAAACAACATGCTTTGTGGACGTGGGAGTGCTTTTCAGTTTTCGAACGTGATTTTTAGTTTCTGGAAGTTCTTTTTGGGTTTCGAGCGTTCTTTTTGGCATGCAGGCTTTCTTTTTGGCATGCGGGCATGCTTTTTGGAACGCGGGAGTGCTTTTTGGAACTCAAGAGTGCTTTTTAGTTTCCAAATGTTATTTTTGGCTTTCAGACATTCTTTTTGGCATGCAGTCTTTCTTTTTGGCATGCGAGCATGCTTTTTGGAACGTGGGAGTGCTTTTTAGTTCTCGAGCGTGCTTTTTAGTTTCCAAATGTTCTTTTTGGCTTTCGGGCGTTCTTTTTGGTATGCAAGCTCTCTTTTTGGCATGAGGGCATGCTTTTTGGAATGCTAGAGTGCTTTTTAGTTTTCAAGCATAATTTTTAGTTTCCGAACATTCTTTTGGCTTTCGGGTATTCTTTTTGGCATGTAGACTTTCATTTTGGCATGCTTTTTGGAACGTGGAAGTGTTTTTGAGTTCTCGATCGTGCTTTTTAGTTTCCAAATGTTCTTTTTGGCTTTCAGGCGTTCTTTTTGGAATGCAGGCAAGCTTTTTGGAACGCGACTTATGAACAAATGTGTGTGTGTGTGTGTGTGTGTGTGCGAATTTTGCTTTAAGCATATGAAAAGAAGTAATTTGATAATCAACATGCAAACCATATCAACATCTATTCTTCTTAAGCTTTTTCATACAAAGTCACATCGATTATCATCCGGTATTTTTGCTTTTAAGAAAATAGATTTCAACATATGAGTGTGTGTGTGCATGTGTCTATTTATTCCATTTCTATTTGACACTCGAGCAAACTTGATTTTCAACTATACTCCTTTAAACCCAAACCCACCCCCCCCTTTTTATTATAGGTTTTGAATCAAAGAATGTTTTTTAGTATTATTATTATTATTATTATTATTGATTCTTTTCAACACTTCTTTGATTTTTTTAACAAATACATATACACTTCATGACGACTTTCACTCATCAAAATGGTGTAGCCCTTTCCTACATTGGATGGCTACACAACCAAGTTGTGTAGCCATTTTCATGAAGGTGCTTGTTGAGTTTTATGTAGTTGTCGAAGCAAAATGGATACTAACCATAGGTCATCTTAAATGTACCAATCAAAGGACTTCAAGGTGTACCCACAACTTACATATATTCAAACTCAACTTACTCAACTAAACATACAAGGGAAGCAAAGTGCCCTTTTTGAAAACCAAAGTTTTATGGCTCATAAGCACATGATTTAAAAGCAATACAAAGAGACATACTTAAAATCATTACTCCTCAAGAGAGTAGCATTCAAAGAATATGAAACTCATATTTTTCAAAACATGTCACTCATCATTCAAACTATCAATTCACACGTCATGATTAAGATCAATGTGAACAAGATCAATGTGAACAACATCATTAAAAGATCTTAAAAGAACAAATGTTATTGAGAACCATAAGAACACTATAATAGTTCTCTAATATGACATGCTTCATGATGTAGTGCAAATAATGAGTTGAGAGATGAAAAACCAAGAAAACAAGCAATATGATATAGAAATACCTTAGTAAGCTTATTTATTAAATGTAAATCCTTTGCCCTTTTTATGAGCTCTCTTGGCCTGTTTGTCCTCATGATAACAAGTTGTTGGTGTGTCATCCTAAGAGAATAAAAACTTAACATTTCAACTCAAACACACAAAATGACTTTCTCTAAAAGTCATAACAAACATCATCACCATATAGGTTTCAAAAATTCAACTTCTCTATAGTTAACCAATGAATTTAGACTATCATAACAAGCTTGTGAGATTGCTAAGTTCATGTCAAGTTATAAATTTAGACTATCATAACAAGCCTGTGAATCTAGAATAAAGACCTTTCACAACTTGATCCACAAGAATATCATTGATACTCTTCTTTTCAACATTATTAGCAACACATGCTTTGTCAAGATTAACAAGGTTTGCTTTCTTCTTGTTCCGAACATTCTTAACATGCTTTGTAACAACATCATGCTTTACAACTTCTAATGCCCTGGCATGCTTGAAATAAAGTTCAATCTTTTT
Organism: Acer saccharum; assembly: GCA_030490815.1. Lineage (NCBI taxonomy): Eukaryota > Viridiplantae > Streptophyta > Magnoliopsida > Sapindales > Sapindaceae > Acer > Acer saccharum. The sequence continues at coordinate 42,136,593 of CM059873.1, forward strand.
TATCCCTAGTTGCATTACCTATTTTGCAATATTTAATGTATTTATACTACCTTGTTCTTCAATTTACTCTTGGTTTTGGATCGTTTCTTTTTATGAGGTTGCAATTTCCTCAATTTTGATTGGCTTATTTCATGACAAAACACATTTGAAGATGATTTTGTAATGGGTAGCTTAGGTCTTCAATGACAAGCTTCCAAGAATCTCCGTGACTTCAAGAGCAAGAGCGAAAGGTAAATCACTTAACTTGACTCTTGAAGAGACTAGTTGCACACACACACACACACTTTTCATGCAGTTTTATTCATCTTGCATTTGTGTGTCTATTCTAGTGTGTGTGCTCTCTTTACATTTTTCACACGAGCACTTGATTGTTAGATCTAAGTGTGGTTTTGTGTCTTGTAATTCATTTCCCGATGCTTGATCGGAAACGTCCGCGCATGCACGATGATGTGCTTGGTTTAGTGCAATGAGTGATCACTAGAGATAGTTCTAGTGTGCTAGTCCTTGTGCGTCGGTCTCTACCCACGCACCACCCACGTAGTGCACTCAGGTTGGTTTTCCAAGTCCCGATGCGCTGGTAACTTTGCTGGTAGAGTGTGTTGGTCCTACCAACGCAGTGGCCTTGGGTTGATTTTTCTAGGTCCCAGTTCGCTGGTAAGTTTGCTGGTAGTGTGTTGGTTTCCAAAACGGCTTAGTTTCATTTAGGGCTCATATATATATATATATATATATATATATATGTCATCTTCTCTTCACTTCGTTTTTTAGAGCTTTAAAATTGATTTCTTGAGATAGAAGCTTCAAGAGTTGTTCTTTAACTCTTTAAACCCAAAACCCATCATCTTCATGAATCATTGAGCATTCTTAGGCATAGGTCTTCATCATTAAGTTGACTTGGTAAGTTGAACAAAAACCCCATCTTTGTTATTTGTTCATACCTTCCAAGATTGTGTATTTATTACATTTATTAGTTGATTAAATGCTAGGACTCTCTTTGTTGCATATCTTTATGAGTTTCCTTGTATGATTGGGTTTGTATTGTGATAGCTTGTATTTAGGACATTTATGCCCTCTAGCTAAGTCTCTATGTTGTGCATTTAGACATTGTTGATTATGACTCATTTATTGCATTTCTTGATTGCATTTATTGTCCTTGCCATGTTTTATGACAACTTATGTTTACTGGCTTTTGTTTGATGACTAAATTTTATATTCTCATATCTATATCTAGTTAGGTCTTTATGAACATTCATATAGACAGTTTGATATCTAGGATTGCTTTTATTGCCATCATATATTCCTAGATAAGCATTTAGTATAGCCTAGCATTAATTGCATTTAGAATATTTTAATATATTCACTTAGGTTGCTTAAACTCTTTATTGAATCAAGTCTTGTGGCTAAGTGGTTTAGTGCACAAACAATTGGTCTATGATCACTATTAAAGGCATGTGGGTAGCAAAGACGAATTAGTAATCAATTAGGTGTGATGTGGTCAACCTAAATTGTAATCGTTTTTATAAATAGTGGATTTGAGGACCGTGTGTGGCTAGAAGGATAGCCTCAGTTTTTCTTAGTTGTGGGTTTCTCACGTAAAACAATCAACGTGTCATTTATTGTTTTCCACACTTTAATTATGTTGATTGTTATTCATTGTATTGGGTTAATTTTTATAATATTGACTAATCCGAAAAATTGGTAACTAATTGGATTAACATCCGTGTGTAGCTAAAAGTGATGCTTCCATGAGCTTTTCCTCAACTACCAAGTCACTTGAAATTCCTTAAGGATGAGTGTAAGGTTCCCATTTGTTGATTGGCTCATTTCGTGGACAAACCACATGTTGGGGATTCTTTGTAAGGGTAGCCTAAGTGTAGGTGTTATTGCTAAGGCCCTTTGAAGACCTTATTCTTGATAAGCACCGAAGGTAATTTTCTTTGTGCTTACTTGTCTTGAAGAGATAGTTGCACACACTCACAACTCATGCATTTGTTTAATCCTTGTATGTTGTGTGTCTTTTGTGTGTGCCTTAATGCTCATTATCATCTCTTCTTGCATGTTAGTTTGATTGCTTATTGCATTGCCCATTGCTTTGTCATGCACATCTTTGGGATTATTGCTTTGCAAAGAGCGCTGTTCAAAGCACTCTACAAAGCGCTGTTCTGAACAGCGCCCCCCATACCTGATGCAAAATTGATAAATTAAATGCATCAGGTCTGATGGTTTTTTGATGGGCGCTGTACGAGCGCTGTACAGAAGCGCTGTTCGTACAGTGCCCCTCTGTTTTCTCGTGAGAACAGAGCAAGGGCTCTGTACAGGCGCTGTACAGAAGCGCTCTACGTACAGTGCCCAAGGCAAATTTCAGGCCAACTTATCAAAACGACCACACTTTGATTTGGCCCCCTATATATATGCCACTTTGACTTTAGGTCAATAACAAGAGTTCATATTCAGATTTCATACTTAGGATATTTTTCAAAGAGAAGAAAAATTCCAAGAACTCATTTTTAATCACTCAAACACTTTTTCCATGATCATCAATCATCATCTAGCATCATCTTAGATCGTCTAGTTGTCATCTTGCATTGATTCTTCATCATACTTTGCTTGGTAAGTTTTTTACTAATATCTTACATATTTTGTGTCTTTCTTAACTAAGAAATCTCAATTAATTACTTGTATGTTATTTAATATACTTTGAATACAAGTTTGAGATAAGTATGATGTATGTTTGAGAAGTTGTATTGTGCTAGCTTATTAGGTTTTGTGCTTAATATTGTTTAGCTAAACTATTTGACATGTCATTTAGTTTTGATATCTAGGATTGTTCTTAATTGCATATTATTCATCTTAGATAAGCATATAGGGTTTCCCTTGCTCTATGTTGCATTTTGGATATTCACATATATTCACTTAGGGTTGTATTCTCTTCATAGAGAAAGTAAGTCTTGTGTGTAGCATCCGGGATTAGGTTGCTTAGATCGCAAGCAAAATTGGACTAGGTTTACTCATACCGGGATTAGGTAGGTGTGTGATTACTTCCTGGATTAGGTTGTAATCGTTTGCACATTTAGTGGATTCGAGGTTCGAGTGTGGCTTACTTACATAGCCCGTGGTTTTTCCCGTGAGGGTTTCCACGTAAAAATCAAGTGTTGTTTTAATTTCCGCACCATATTACACTTGCTTGTTTATATTATCTTGAGGGCATTTTCGTAATTTTGACTAACACGAAAAATTGGGTAAAAAGCGTAAAATCTATTCACCCCCCTCTAGATAGTTTTATACACACCGTGCTATATTTAGTTTCAATGAGCAATATCACTATCTTGTTCATATTAATCTTGCCGCTAGCTACGTTCTTTATGGCATGCTTTGCCATTCCGATCTTCTCAAGATAGTTTTGCTCTTTATCCTTTAGAGTAGAAACAATCTTCTCTTTCTCAAGGACAACCTTTTCAACCTCTCTAAGCTTTTTAGCAAGTTAATTCTTCTCTCACAAAAGCCTACAAGTGGTTGTAACAAACTCATCCACATGTATCTTGATCAAATCATCCTTCTCTTTAACCTCTCTCAAAGCTTCATCCCTTTGCTTTTCAAGAATCTTTATTTTAGCCATAAGTTCAAGATCAGTTGAATTAGAACTAAAGCCCTCTTGATGATTTGGATCAATCTCCTTGTCCAAAGATACTTGGCAATCTTTCTGTAGCGTAGAGTGAGAAGCCGTAAAAGCAACAAAAGTTGCTAACGAGCTCTTCCTCACTTGAGGACTCATCACTAGAGCTATCATCACTCCACGTGGCCGCCATAACTTTGCCTTTATTCTCCTTCCTAGTCTTCTCATTAGGACATTCCGAGGCATAATGACCAAGCTTTTTACACTTGAAGCATTGAACCTTGTGATTGCTCTTAGCTTGACCATACTTCTCATTACTTGGAGTGAATGACTTCTTGACTTCCTTTTCCTTAGAGAATTTACCACTTGGCTTGGCTCCTCTTCTCATAAACTTCCTAAACTTCCTAACCAAGAGTGTCATCTCCTTATCATCATCTTCACTTTCTTCATTGATGGCCTTGAGAGCTATTCCCTTGCTCTTGACTTTAGGTTTCAAGCTTGCCTCATAGGTTTGAAGTGATCCAAGCAATTCGTCAATGCTCATGCTATCAACTTTTTTGCTTTCTTCAATAGCTATCACCTTCGCCTTGAACCATTTGGGTGAAGATCTTAAGATCTTCTAATTAAGACGCTCTCCGGAGATTGGTACACCAAGTGCTTGACATTGGTTGGATATGTTTAGAAGCTTGAATTGGAAGTCTTTAAACTTATCATCTTCACTCACTTGCAAATTCTCAAATTGTGATGTAAGCATTTGAAGCCTTGACTTCCTAACTGCCTTAGTTCCCTCATTAGTAACTTGGAGAGCATCTCATGCTTCCTTAGCAGTCTCTAGATTTTAGATATATGAAAATTGCCTACTATCCACTCCTCCAAAGATAGCATTCATCGCCCGATGATGCCACTTTGCCAACTCAAATTCATTTGCAGTCCATTCACTTCTAGGCTTAGAAACTATAGATCCATCTTCGAGCATCTTGTTAGGAGAGTTGTAACCCTCTTCTACCATCATCCATGCCCTCTCATCAATGGAACGGATGTAGGCTTTCATCCGGAGTTTCCAAAAACCGTAGTTATGGCCTTTGAGTAGCGGAGGTCTAGAGTTAAAAGCTCTTTTAGATATTGTCTCTTCTTGAAGGACCATGACTCTAAAAAGCTTACAATCGTGAGTGTATCCCGGATCTCGTTTATTTCCTTCTAACGACCCACTTTGATACTAATTGAAATATACAAACGCGGTTAAATTGCCTAAAGCTAACCTAGATGGGGTTGAATAAGTGTTTATCCCTTTTTCAATCCCTTGAAACAAACAAGAGTTTTTCCCCTTAGATAGCTTGAATCACAACACTTGGACCATATAAAATATATGTAGACAATTGAAAAGCATTTTTAATAAATCAATGTCAACCAAGTCTACAAGTTGCAAGTGAAGGAATTATATTAAAACTAAAAACAAAGAATACTTGTATTCACAATTATGTCCAATATGTACAAGTACTAATCATGATATGATTATATACAAATAAGTCAATGAACAAATAAAATGATATTAACAACTTTGATCAAATGGAGTGCTTGCATCCCACACTTTACATAATCTTGTTTACAAAGATATCTAGAAGTGAAGATTATGAAACAAGATTCAACAATACATATATACAGATATAAAAGGTTGAGATAGGAAGAATTAACACAAGAGATTTTTTAACGTGGTAAAACCTCCGAAGAGGAAACATCCACATATTGAATTCACAACCATTGGGTACTATATTTATTGGATAATAGATTAGAAATTCCTCAAAAGTGACCAACTCATGATACACTCCATATTGAACTTTATGTCTACCCAACCCTATTGATATATTATAAATTCCTCAAAAGTGTGAAACACTCTCTATTGGACTCTATTTTTACTCAACACCATTGATAGATTAGAAATTCCTCAAAAGTGATCAACTCAGGAAACACTCTCTATTGGACTCTATTGAATATTTCGGTTACTCATTCATAGGTTTCCGAGTTCTGAGTTAGAAGTTACAAAACTTTACGTGTCTTTATCGTGCATGGTCTTCGTCCTTGTGTATCGAGTCGAATTCCAAGTCTTTGATAAAAAATTTGTAAACATTCATGTCCATGAGTGAGTTACGGTTCGTAATCCGAAAGTAGATTTGAATTAGTAGTTCGGAGGTCAGAGAATGGTCGAAGAACGCGAAAGGTGCACAAAGAGAGTGAAGGAGAATAGATGTGGCAAAGGGCCAAACCACTCTTTCTTCCCATGGAGGCTTGTGGCCACCACGGGAAGGAACACCTTCTGCCCCCGTGGTGGCCACGTGCCTCCACAAGAAGCTGAAGTGGCGTGGTGGTGACCCTTGCCTATTTTACCCCTCATCTCCATATAATTTCCCTCCCTATATATTCAAATGTGTTGAAAATTTTCATAAGAACTTCAATTTTTGTTTTAGTCATATTTTTTTTAATTCAACTCCGAATCTAGAAATTCAAAAGCCAAAAGTGTTGGTCTTGAAGAGAGGGAAATTCCCAAGCAGTTTCAAGGTGAAATGATGTCTAGCTTTTTCGTAGTAATCTGATCTTCAATCGTGTGTCATCATTTTGTAAGTGAATCATCTTCTCTACATTTTTCTTGTGATCAATTTGATGGATCTTCTTAATTGATTAATGAAAAATGTTTAGAATGCTTTTAATTCTATTCTTAGGCTTGTTGGATTGATTTCGAAATTAACTCTTGTGTTTTTATTTAATATGATCTTAGCTAATTTTGATTGAATATGAACTTGAATCTAGAATACTTTGTAATTTGTTCTTGGATGTTGATTTCTAGGTTTTAAGTTGCATGTTCTAAAACTAGAATACTTTGATTTGCAATCTTACATGATTAATTCTAGTTTCCATAGAATAAATTGATCATATGTTCTATGTTGCATGTGTTTGCATCATTTGCACTACATTTAGATCAATTACCTTGTAATAGGTGGAAGTCTCTTGTTGGAGTGTGCTTCTTCAATATTGAGCAAGAAGTCTTGACTAGAGACATGAGATGTTTTTTGGTTAGTTGAGCAAGAAAACTTGGCTAGGATTGTGAAAATCCGGTTAGTCAAGTAGAGATCTTCCTAAAGACTTATGGATAGTCTCGGTTAGGAAGTGGCTTTCTAGAAACATGGATTTGTCTCGGTTAGAAAGTAGAAGCAAGTCTTTTGCTAGTAAAAGGCCTGATGGTAGGATAGAAGGGATATTCAAGAGATAGTGTTCATGTGATTTGATCGTTTTGAGAGTGTACTTTTATCCAACTAGTGAAAGTTGGTGTTGCCAGTGGTTGTGGATTCAACTCGTGGATTTTTCCTCTTTGGAGGTTTTTACCACGTTAAAAAAAGTCCTTGTGTTGATTTTCGTTCTAGTTTCTTTACTTGTTTAACTTGTATTGCTTATAACACTTGTTTAATTGGACTCATATTGACTTGTTAAAGCAATTCATTTGTTAAGCTCTCTAAGTGTGTACAGCTTTGTTGTGTTAAGCTCTCTAGGTATATTTTACACTATAAGTGGTTAAGAGAATCTCATAGTAACAAACTAAAACATGCTAGATTCATAAGATATGATCAATGAATATTCTAGCAAATATTTAGAGCATGTATTTACACTATAATCAAATAAATCCTAATTTAGCTTTAAATATAAAATCAATGTGCTAAGAATCAATCAAAGCACAGATAGTCCTAGATAACAAACTAGCACAATACAACTCACAATCATATGAAAACATAGGTTTTTATAAAGCCTAACTCACATTCAAGTTTTTAATTAAGCACCACTAGTTTGTAATTGAAGCTCTATCATCTATCAACATTTGATCAAGCTATATACACTAAAATAGGAAGAAGACCCAAGGTATTTGAGGCTTTGGGCATTAGAATCTAAGAGAATCAAAGGATTAACAAGTACCTTGTGTGACAAAGGGCTGTCACGAAATTTGGTGTAGAACACCAAGATACTTGATCAATTGACTCCTAAGTTGCTTGGAAATGATAGAAGACTTCAAGATGAAAATTCTCCAACTTGAATCACTTAAATCGGATGAGAAATGAGAGAGATATGGTGTTTGGAAGATAGGAAAGTTGAGAGAAAATTCTACACTTGTCTACTTCAAGTTATTTGAAAAATGAGAGGGAAAAGAGATTTAAAGATAGGGAAGAGAGATGATTTTTGGGCAGCCAATGGCCACGCACCACCTCACCACACCGAGGAGGTGCATGGCCATCTCGGGGGCAGAGGAATCTCTTCCTCGAGATGGCCACGTGCCAACTTGGGGATGGGTGGCAAAATGATCTTTGGCCATTGCCTTCCTCCCTCGCACACCCTTGCGTTCTTCGACCATTCTCCAGCCTCCGAACTCTGAATTTGAATCTGTTTACGGATTACAAACCGTGACTCTCTCACACACATGGAAGACTATAGAACTTTGACCATAAATTAGGAATTCGACTCGATACACGAAGACGAAGACAATGCATGGTAAGTATATAGAAAGTTTCGTAACTTCCAACTCGGAACTAAAAAACTAATGAATGAGTAACTGAAATGACTAGAACTCAATAGGGAACAATATGAGAACATATTCAAGTTCGATATCACAAAAACAAAAACAAACAAACACATGATTAGTTGTCTTGGATTGATGATGATCCAAGCTTCAAGGAAGATTTAGCAACTTATCAAGCAAGACGGAGTCTTCAAGAGGAATAAACGTCATTGCACATCAAAGGTATATTTATAACTCATTCCTCTTACAAGGCTAAGGCACACGCACACATTGCATCCATATGTGTCCTTACATCGTTGTGCTCAATTGGTATAACACATTCACACCCTTGATATTGTATGCTTATGCATTAGACTTAAATTGAAAAAAATTGTAAATTGCATGTTCTATGACTATATCTAGGACTATATCAAAATTTGTTTTGATATGGAATTTATGCTAGCAAGACTCAAAAACCTAACACACATGCAAAGTGTTTGTGCCGTGGAATAGGCAATGGTCGTGCAAATTCCTTGTTCTCTTTCTTGAAATTCTATTCTATGGAAAAACATATAAATACTTCCTATTCTTTTTCAAGAACTCTCTCACAGCTCTCAATCAATTAGCCCTACAAACACATCACACAACATAATTCTCCCATCTACCTTACACATAGAAGAATCGAAGACGAAAAAGATTTCATCATTGAAGATTTGAAGAATTCATTGGAGACCTCAATGGGTTTTATCTATTCTTTCTCTTCTCTCGTTATTTTCATCATGTGTAACTAACTCCATACTAGAGAATCATTGTAAACCTATGTGATGCTCATGTTATGATTCAAACTCCATGTTTTTATAAATCAATTCAAGTTTAGATTTGTTCAATTCATTATATGTCTATATTCTTGACTTGTGTTGATCTATGGAAATTAATTGATGCTTTGAAATTCCCTTAACCACTTATAGTATAAACTATGCCTACATGGGAGAGGGGGGGGGGGGGGGGGGGGGGGGGGTGTGAATAGGTATAGGCCTAAATTCTACCATTTCTTTTTATTCGCAAACAATTTATACACACTTAGAATCTTTAAGAAGTAGATTGCTTTAATAAGTCAATATGAACATGATTAAGCAAGTGTTATACGCAATACAAGTTAATATCAATTAAAGAAACTAAAAGTGAAAATCAACACAAGTAATTTTTACATGGTAAAACCTCAAATGAGGAAACATCCACGAGTTGATACCATAACCACCAGCAAACCGCAATTCACTATGACAAATAGGAGATACACACTCAGAAAGCCAACACTCCCTAAGCTATCAACTTATATTCTACCCTCGAGCCTAGTAAACCACTTTGCCTACTTGTGACTATCACACCTCTAAGAAGCAACTTTCTATCCAAGACACTCATGTCTCTAGGAAGGTTCCTTGCTTGTCTATCCGGACCCATGCTTAGTTATCCGGATCACCCCGATCCTAACTAAGACTTCTTGCTTGGCTATCTGGAACACTTTTCTAGCCAAGTCTTCTTGCTCAAGTCAAAGCTTCACTCACTTTAACAAGAGACTTCCACCTTATACAAGGCAATGATCTAAGTGAAGTGCAACAAGTAATATGATGCAATCACAATCAAATAGAGCAAGTAGATCAAACAAACTCTATGAACAAGCAATTAGAGAACTAGATTAGGCTTTCAAAAATCAATTACAAATATATCTAGAAACCTAAGCATATGAATCAAATAAGAACTAGATTAGAATAAAAGAAATCACAATCAAAGTATCCTAGCTCTTAGAACATGTGACTAAACCTAGAAATTAACAATCAAGCTCAAGAACACATAGTATTTCTAGAATCAAGTTCATGTCCATCCAGTTTTAGCTAAAAGATGTTCAAACAAAATCACAAAAGCTAAACTCGAAAATCACTCAAACAAGCTTAAAAGTTGAATCATAATCATTCTAAACATATATCCTTAATCAAATAAGAAGATCCAAGAATTTGATCATAAAGGAAATGGAAAGAAGATGATTCACTTACAAATGATGAACTCACGAGTAGAGATCAGATCACTATGAAAACGTTAGACATAATTTGACTCTGAAAATACTTGGGGCTTGTCCCTCTCTTCAAGACCAACAATTTAGGCTTTTGAATCACTCAAATCGGAGTTGAATTGAGAGAGATATGAACAAAACAAAAATCAAATTTCTTTGAAACGTTTTATGCACTTGTGTTCTTCAAATTGAAAAATGAGAAGGAAAAGAGATTTAAAGGAGGGAAGAGTGATGTGGAGAGAAGAGGAATTCGGCCACCCAAGATGGCCTCTCCACCTCACCACCCCGAGAAGGCGCGTGGCCATCTTGGGGAAGGAGAGGTTTGGCCATTCTCTTCTTCCCTCACGCTCCTCACGCGTTCTCCAGCCTCCAAACTTCGAATTCGAATCTGTTTATGGATTATGAACTGTGACTCTCTAACGAACATGGACAACTATGAAACTTTGACCAAAAGTTAGGAATTCGACTCGATACACGAAGACGAAGACAATGCATGGTAAGTGAACGGAAAGATTCGTAACTTCCTATTCGGAACTCGAAAACTAATGAATGAGTAACCGAAATGACCGGAACTCAATAAGGAATAATTTAAGATCAAATTCAAGTCCGAAATCCATAAAACACAAACAAACAAACAAACACAAGAACAAACATGTATGTTATTTCCTAGATATAGTCCTAAAACATGCAATTTTAAAAAAGTTATTAAATTGAAACTAATGCATGTGCATACATTCATAAGTGTGTGAATGTGTTATACCAATTTAGTGCAATGATACAGGGACACAAATGTATGCAATGTGTGTGTGTGTGCGTCTACGCCTTGCAAGAGGAAGAAGTATCTCGATACCTTAGCATCCAAATAAACACATATCCTTTTGAAGACGAACTTTGCATGAGAAGTTGCTTTTATTCTTTGAAGCTCATAACAACCACAAACTACCTAAGCAACTTGACATTACAAAGAAAGAGAGTTTTGATATCGAATCAAGCTAACACAAATCGAAAACCTAACATGCTTGTCTAGGATTTTGATAATTCATAAATTAAGACTGCGCTATAAGACTATAGGTTCTCTTAATTACTTTTCAATTGAATGAGAATAATTGTTCTTGACATAGGAATATGCGAGAGGGTTTTGGTTTACTAATTCTTACACGTAATGGGTTCTTGGTTATTGCTCACATCTTCAACGAGGGTGAGTAGTGATTGAGAACACGTGGTTAAATCCGTTAGGAATAACGGTAATATCATAATTATGATAAGAATGAACCCTAAATTTGGATTGAATCTTATTAATTGAAATAATTGATGAACATTGAGTATTACATATGGGGAGCATTGGTTACCTGGTATTTCATCCCTTGATCACACACTAACTTTCTTTTGTTAACTGTTTTCTTAGTTTAATTTAATTTAGTTTTGGTTTAATCAAAATCTCAAACAATCTTTCAGTTACTTTTAATTTAACCTTAATTAGAACTAGTTTTAATCAATAATTCACTTTTTCCTCATGGGGACGATTTCTACTTGCCGCTGTACTTATCTCACTATTCGTGCACTTGCGAGTTCATTTTTTATTACATGATTTTACACATCAGTATATCCAACAGTTTTGATGAATGTGGACATCATTAAGTCCAAGTACATGCAGGAGGAGATCAGATGAAAGAGAGAGTTGTTTGAGAGTTTTCAGGGATGTGGATACCCCTCACTTTCCTTGAATGTTGACAAGAGTCCTAAGCTATAGAGACATATATTTCAATCAAATATTTTCAAATAAACAATATCAACATTAATGGAGGACGTTCCTACAATAAAGGTTAAACAAAATGAATATTCTTAAATTTAAGAATCAGAGATAAATAGAAAAACAATGTAAACAAAATCGTACTTGTTGCATCCAAATTGCAGCTGATATATGTGTTCTTAAACTCTTCAATATTGAAGGATATTCGGGACCCTAGGAAACGATTCATTCACCTCCTCCTCCATAGTGGACTTAGGTATGTTTGTTGTAAGAGTTAATGACTTTTCTTGAATTGGAGTAAAAATGTCGGCCTGCATTGCATGACTTTGCCTCCAAAATGCTATAGTGGTTTCAGTTGATATTGGCTCCTCTTGAGTGAGAAGGTGAGTATTAGCCTCTCTTATACGACGTCGAGAATTTGATGCTATTGGACGAACATGTGAACTTGATGGCTCCATTATACATGTAATTACAATCACAAACACTTTATCATTATTAAGAAAGAAAGCAAGGAGAAAAATGGAAAATGATGTTAGGATTATGCTCAATAGCAAGAGTGTAATATTGTAATTGACAATCTTTTTCATATTAATAAAGTGATTTCTGGTTTAACAAATCTTATAGCATTTATAGTTTAATATTATAATTGTCAAAGTAAATAATCATAAGGTCTAAAGACTATGAGAAAAGAAGAATTGTTCGTACATCTGGATATGTATGAGGAAGACACAATTCTTTAGTTAGTCTTGAATAATGTTCACAACTTAAGTTAAAGGTTGGGCACCTTTATCTTATTAAAGTTGTAGAATTCTTTTGCTAGCATTTGAGTGGGATCAAATGAGTTATGATGAGTCTGAAATCATCAGAGGGTCTTCGAGTAAAAGATTCTAGTGCATTGGGTGCATTGAACTGGATCACAATGAAAAGCTTTATCTAGAACCGTTAATAGATAATAGTCTTTTCATTATCAAGACAATCGGAGAGTCTATCTTAATCCTGAGATAAATGATGGACTTATGGTTGCAAGTGGTATCATTTGAGTTATCAATGAGTACGATTATATAGCATAGCCTATCCTCGATAGTTTGGTGATATTCATTTGTTAATCGATAGAGGATTTCATTTATAGATATGGACATCGTGGCTCCATTTATTAAATGAGAGTATAATATCATCATATGAATGTTTTGAGGTAATTGGATATTAAATCTCAACGTTGAGTTTTCGATAGTGACTATTGAAAACATGGCTTCTGGACAAGTCAAAGTATCCAAGTTCAAAACGTGGTCATATGAGTAAATATGGTAACTTGGAGAGTTATAGGCGGCCTATGAACTCTTAGCGATTACTGATATTAATCACGAGGATACACTATCTTCAATATGATTGTCTAGGGTATGAATGAGGAACAGCTTTTTATTCTATTTTTATTTAAAAGTTCAATTTTAGCTCTTTAGTGGAATGAGTTAAAATTAATGGATCGGACCTAAGTGAATCATTTGTTGATTGTGATTAGGTTATGTCTATTGAAGCTTAAATTTAAATAGCCCGCCAAGATCCCCAATCCACATGGACTTGCATGGATCACTTGATATATTCTACCGGACCAATTTATGGGTCCATCTAAAATTGCATTTAATATATTAAGAATATAATTTGCACATTATTTATTTAATGGGCTGATCAATTATATTAATATATTAATGAAAGGCATGTGAGCTTGTTTCTTTTAGTAATAATGGGTCTGGTTCACATGTGGGCTTTTTATTTAAAGTCTAATGGATTAAATAAAATAAGAAAATAATATTTGGCCTATATATAAGTATGTGGGGCGGCAAGGCTAATTTATTAGTCTAATATATTATTTTATTTTATTGTTTGATTAAATGAGAATTAATTAATTTATTAATTAATTATTTAATTAAAGAACAAAATCTTTTTCTAATTAGGAAATATGTTTCCTAGAGTTATACTATTGGTAGTAGTATACTAAAAGTAAAAGACTTATTTGGTAAGAAAATAAATAATAAGGTTTATTTATTTAATCAAATAAGGAAGTCTTTTATTAAGAATTAAACACTTATGAGTTGAATTAGGGTAAAGCACAAACTCTCTTTAGTAGAGAATTCGGCCAATCCTAATTGAAATCAAGAGGAGAATTCGGCCAACCCTAGTAGAAAGAGAAGAAGAATTCGGCTACCCTATATAATTCACATTATAGGGTTCGGCCACCAAAAGCTCTCTCAATTGATTCACTTGATCAACTTCTTCTTCTTCTAATTCTCATAGACAAGTGTTTGATTTTTTCGGCCAAGACACAAGAGAGAAGAGATTATTCTATTTCGATAGTACACTCATTGCTTATACATCAATAGGCTTTTGTGTACAACTTCGAATAAGGTTCACGCAAGTTTCGATCATTAGATTGAGAACTCAAAAGTGACCGGAATAATCTTTGTAGTCTTTTGGATGTTTTGTGACTAACGATAAGAAAAAGAGATTTTGTTTATCCATTCTCAGGTACGCAATTCAAAGAAAAAGGAGACCACGCTCCTAGGTGATTCACGTTCGTGCTAGGATTGAAGATCTTGCGGATTACCATCGATGTAAGTCAATCGGATCACGCGACAAAAGGTATTCTACTTTTGTTAGTTTATATATATGTTTAATTACTTTAAAAGGGTTAAGGTTCATCAAAGGAAAATTTTTAAACTATACTAAACTCGTTTTTAGTCTCGCTTCCACTGCGTTGACAGTATTTTTCCCTACAAATGACTTGCACTTAAATGAGACAAGGAAAACAAAAATACTAAAAATGCTAATTTGGTGTTTCCAATATTTTGTCTATGTAGTGTCTAAGAATAAATTTTTATTTCTCCTATTTTCCATTGTTATTTTTAAAGAATAATTACTAGACAGAATTTATGTTTGGATTTCAAATTTAAAATAACAATAAATAAATGAGATAATTCCATAAAATAGCCACTTTGGTTTTCAAATTTTTACATATGGCCACAAACATTGTGACATCTAAATAAATAAATTAGATAAATGATTAATAAAAAAACAACTCCATTGTAGTTTTCCTTTGTAAAATATATATATAGGGTGGTTCTCTAGTAAGGATGTCCTGAAATTATAAGTTAAGGATGTTCAATCACAGCCACACATTCATATTGGGTATGGGTATTTGTTAATGTAGGGTTATGGGCCCATTGTGAATGTGTGGCTGTGATTGGACGTTCTGAAATTATAAAATCAGGACGGTCCTGATTAGAGAAGTATTTTATATATATATATATGATGTTTTGAGTTTTGTGAAACCATAAAGTTCATGTGGAATACCATGGTACACTTTCTCCATTGCAGCTTTGATTCCACCATGTAATCTTTAGACTCCCAATATCCTTTTTAAGCTCTGTAAATGATAAAATCTAGGACCTTTCATCTTTGATGTCACCAAATCCATATGCCAAAGGAAGAACTTGCTCATTAGCATCTTTACATATAGCCACAAACATTGTGCCGGTAAATTAACCTTCAGATTAGTACCATCAATGGTAATAACTGGCCGTATAACACCACAAAATCCATGAAGTGACGCAACATGAGCAATGGACATATATTTAAACTGACCTGCATCATTAGTTTGAATTTCTGTAATAGTTCTTTAATTGACCTGTTAAAGTCGGTGACAATAAACATGTAACATTTGGTATGATTCCTAGAAAGGACCGTACACAACCTTTTCTGCATGATCCTTCTCCTTCCAAGCTTTCGTATACAACAATTGTAGTCCATGTTCCACCTACATTTCAGTCATGATGTCTTTGGGTTTAAGAGAGCACCCGTTGACTTGCAACTTCGGTGATAGTAGTTTGTTGATAATTCTAGAACTTGCTTGTCAGAGACGTGCATGGAAATCATCAATATTGCAAGTATGATCCTTCAAGAACATTCGAACGGTCCATTATTCTCCATCTTCCTTCTTAACCGCAATAATTGGAATCCACACTCAATGCCCTTATATATGGCCTCGTAACGTCTCTTCAAGACCTTCTAATCGTGATTTCAAAGTGCTCATTGAGAGCATACATATGCACTGCTCACTTAAGATCTTTCTTGCTTTAAAATAATCTACCCTTGCACAAACGACCATTGTTTGAAATTAAGTTTTCTTTGCTAATGGGTTGGAAGGAATACCTATAAGATCCAGGAATAATCCAAGGTCATAGGGTTACAGGTTTACCCAATCCATAATCTTGAAAGGTCTTACCCTTAAACTTGGCAAACTCGATGGACCACCCAGCCCCTGATCTAGCACATCCATATCCTCTAACACTAGATGGACCCGAACCGAACCCCTCCTCACCTCTTCATCCTCAATCACATCGTGTCGACTACCTTTGTCATCTGTAAACCCACAATCAGTGTATAACTCATCAAAATGATCTAAAACCTTAATCCAATGTATTCATGTATTGAGATACCATCCTTGTTATCATTGTTCGTTGGTTGACTATTTTCTTCTTCGTTAATGGTTGACTCCTTATTAAATACGGGTCTCACG
Organism: Acer saccharum; assembly: GCA_030490815.1. Taxonomy (NCBI): domain Eukaryota; kingdom Viridiplantae; phylum Streptophyta; class Magnoliopsida; order Sapindales; family Sapindaceae; genus Acer; species Acer saccharum. The sequence continues at coordinate 42,153,125 of CM059873.1, forward strand.
CTAAGGATCCTAGAAAATGATGTTGATATTGGAATGGATCCACATACTTCATTTCTTGCTACTGATGATGTAACTTATGCAGACAATTGCCGAAGAAAGCTTTGATACATGTATTGTGGAGTAGGTTGGCTACACTATTGAAGGAATTGGTGATGGTAGTTGTAACCATGATCAATTGGAGTACCATTTTTGACACCATCTGACACTATTTTGTCACAAAGGCCAAGGGTAACATAAACTCCAGTAGAATACTTTATCTTCCTGCATCAAACATGCCACATCTCTGTCATTTTTAATTTTCGGTCGAGCATGCCCACTATTGGTATGGACCAATGAGCTTAATTCTAGGTTGTACCTAGTTACATCAACATTCACAACATCTTGTACAACCTTCACAATAGCATCGTAAGTCACATCTCTAGAGACTAGCACCCACCTCATCTCACCACCCTCGTATCTATTAGAAATCCAACTTTCACCGCAACAGATGACCAATTTCTATCTTCATGCATTTAGAGGTCAAATAAGAATAAATACATTCGAAAGGACGGGAAACAAAGTGTCCTTTAATTTGAAAATTAATTGACATGTAAGTCGATAAAAATAGAAAAGGTTTTGGAGGTAGGTAAAATTAGAAAGTGAAATAGTGATTTGGATATTTATAAATTCTTACAATTTCCCCAACGTATTATGCTGTGGAGTGGTAAAAACAGAGGGTGTTTCATGTTTGGACTTTGGAGTACGCAAGCGGTTCGTTGACTTGAGGGCGACGCTGCCCGTTGCCTTATTACTATCTTTTCTTTTTCATTTTATTTATTTTTTATCTTGAGTGGAAACACGAACAATATCACAAACACTAAAATAATAATAAAATGGTAAGCCAATAAAACAAATTAAAAAAAAAGAAAAAAAAAAAAAGCCTGTTCGCTTCGCGGAACTAATATATTATTATACCATAATTTTTCTTTTATTTTTGTAACAGCTCATAATAATTTTCTTCAAAAAAAGGAAGAAGAAGAAGAAGAAGAAGAAAAGGTGGGCTCAAATTGAAATCTCTGTATCGTCTGCAATGGAAAAATAATGGGGGAATTAGGTATGAGTGAATCGGCTCCGACAACGTGAGACAAGGATCTGCAGCTGCTTGCTCAGGTAATTTCTTCTTCTCCTTGTTTTTGATCTTATTTTTTGAGTCTGGACTTGGATCTATCTCATTCGTATTTACCTCAATTTATTCTTCTGCAGCAGCAGCTTATGTGCATGTCTGATAATATGAATATTTAATTGTAGAATTAAAAAGTGGCTTCAAATTCAATTCGATCTATTATTATATGTAACAATTATACTACTAGTAGAAGCGGAAGAGTATCGAACAAGAATAATAGCAATAGTAGAGACAGAGTGATAATAATGACACAACCTCAGCAGTCTCTTAGGCGGTTGGGATTGTGTTCACAAATAACCCAACATTCTTCCCCAATTGTCTTCCCTGAGAAGCGTAGCAAGAAGGTTAAGGCTTCTTCCAGGCCTGATGATCCTCATTTCGATAAACCCCACCGTACAATTGACATTCCCGTTTCTGTTGCTGCTGATGAAAAGTCCGATTTGTTGGGCTATCTTGTTTTCACTGGCAAGCTCATTTTGGATAACAGAAAGACCATCTACAATAACAATTCTACTGATACTTCTACTCAACCCACAAATCAAGAAGCTGTTGATGCTAAGCTCACCAGCAAGGCTTTGGTTTGGGCTTCCCATGTCCTCTCTCTTGATGATGTCATCTCGGTCCGTATTTTATTTTCCCAATTATTCTTTATCATTGATTGTTTTGCATACAATTAATTGGTTTCGTTTCTTAGGTTTCATACAATAATGGTCTCAGACATTTCACCGTGCATGCTTATCCCGTTAAAAGGGGTTCTTGTGGCCTTTCCTGTTTCATCAAACCTCGAAGAGTCCGCAAGGACTACCGCTTCTTGGCTTCCACCACTGAAGAAGCAATTCAGTGGGTTGGTGGCTTTGCAGATCAGCAGTGCTTTATAAATTGTCTCCCACATCCTTTGGTTTCTTCAAAAAAGCAGGCTTCCTCAGAACTACTTCCCACTGATACACCTCCTGAGTTGCTTTTCCGATGTAAGAGTCCGCCAAAAATGCTTGTGATATTGAACCCACGATCAGGGCGCGGACGATCTAGTAAGGTTTTCCATGGCATCGTAGAACCAATATTTAAGGTGCGTGGTTAATTTGTTCTAGACTTCAATTTGCTAGTTCTGTTCATTTTTGCACAATTTTGCAATGATTTTATTTCACTTGATTCAATCTATATAAAGACTGAACTATTTGCCTGCATTGTGTTGCTGAGGTAATGAAATGGATGTGGTAGATAATTTGCTTTCTTTGATATTGTCGTGTCCATTCCCCTAGCTCTCCCCAAAACTGATTAAATTAGCATTAATTTCATCTATCTGACTATCTCCCATGAGGTTAGACCTAAATACACAGACTCTACAGGTCTCAAAAACCATCATCAACCTTCATACCATTTGTGACCATTTGTTAATCTCTCAATGGACATGATTTCGCACGAAACCAAATAAAATGTATTATTCATAAATTGAAGAAAAAGAGAGTCGATCTGTGCATGTGCCCTTGCTTCTTCCACTTTAACTTACAATGGCAGAACCCATAGTTGTCAAAGGCGGCCTCAAGGCACCAAGCTGGTGCCTTGAGTAGGCAACAAGGTGGGGCACCGTTGTTGAGGCGCTAGGCGCCCCTCAGGTATAATATATATATATATATAACTAGATTAGATAAGTTATCTAATCAAAACCCTAATACCCTTGTCGAAAAAAAAAAACACTTCATACTTAACTATGAAGTTTCTGGAGAGATAAGAGAATGGAGAACAGCGTTTTGAAAAGAGAGAAGTCGTGTGAAGATAGAAGGCAGAGGTCTTCGTGTGTGAAGAAATAATAAAGAGGTCTGTGTGTGAAGAAAGAAGACAGAAGTCTGTGATGAAGAGAGAGAGAGAGATAGAGAGTGTGTTTTCAGCAGGCAGAAGTAAAAAGTGTCAGTGAACATCAATCACATGGTTTTGATTTCCAGGCCTGCGTGATGAAAAACTATTTTTTTATGTTTTTTGAATTCATCCTTTGAAAACAGCTGTCTTGTCGGTCATATTTAAAAAAAATAAAATAAATGTGTGATAACTAAAACGCAATCCAGAAACCTGTTCGATCATGTGTTTGCGCCTAGGCTCCAAGAAGGCCTTGGCGCCTCGGTGCGCCTTGCGCCTTTAATAACTACGGCAAAACCATAGACGCCGTGCGCTTTCTCCACACCACCAGTGAAGGAGGCCTCCCCACCACTTAAAAAATTGGAAAATGAGGTGGCTGTAGCTCATTTGGGCATGACTTTTTTCTTTTTTGCTGAGTTCTTCTATTCTATTTCTTTATCATCTATGTCATTCTACATTGTTGGCTGAAAAGAATTTGTTCTAATGTTCGTCATACTCGTGTTTATATTCAATGTGCAATCTGTTACAGCTTGCAGGGTTTAAGTTGGAGGTAGTCAACACAACATCTGCTGGTCATGCTAAAAATCTGGCTTCCACTGTTGACATCAGCACATGCCCAGATGGTATTACTACCGGATGCACTACTGGATAACATGTTTTGGCTTTTCTTTTTGATAAATTTTGGTTGATACTATTTTGCATCTTTTCAGGGATTATATGTGTTGGAGGTGATGGAATTATCAATGAGGTTAGTCATTTGCTACTTTAGTTGAATGATGGTTCTTGTTTCCTTATATTCTTGAAGCTTATGAATTTCTTTTGCTTGTATTATAATCTATTGTTCACTGTGCCACCATGAGTCCTAAGGCCTTTGCCTTTTGACATATTTAAGGTCCAGCAATGCCCCTAATTCCGCTTTAATGGCTACTCCTCTCCCACATGGTTAAGGAAACGAATGTTTTCTCATCCATGGAGTACATAGAAATCAATGTCAACCATTAATGTTAAATGATCATTTATCAAAATTTAAAGTTGGTGGAAATAATTGTGGGAAGGCCTGGGTGTGGATATTAGTCATTCAAAGGAAGGAAGGAGCAAATGGTTAACCATTTCCTGAGAGACATAGGAATCCACTCGCATTTCCTTATCTGTGCAAGAAGTTGTTTCCTCTTCTTCTTTTCTCACACGTATGCATGCATGTCATTCAGGCAGCTTTAAGACTTAGAGGATGAGGTGTTGTCTGGATTCAACCTGGTCAGAAGATTAAAGGGGCTACGGTTATTTATTACCTTGTAGATTTTGTTCATTGATATTTGTTTAATTTTCTATAATAAATTTCCTGCTTTTCCAGATGAGACGCACATAATTGCCATCTGGTGTCTAGTTGTATGATATTAAAATAAGGTTTGGACTGATACAAACACTTATCCTCTGAATGTAGAGAGGAGTAATTTTCCATTGAGGCTGTGAATACCAGTTTTCTTTCCAGAAGTAACCAACTCATCCTATGAAGTCTTGCCTCATGGTTTATTCCTAAACATGGTACAAAGTTCCATCTATTGCAAGCATTAATTGGCCAAGTTTTGGAAAAAATTGTCACAGATGCAATTGTAGTGCATAAAAAATTACCAAGAGTGTCAACCATACATTAATGTCTTTGGAGTAGGATAAAAGATATTTGGAACAACTATGTGGGATTTTGAGTGTAGCAGTAGGTTAGCGCTGAATTGTTTTATTGTAATAATATTATTTGCTAAAAAAACATGTGAACTTTTACATTTTTATCCCAGGGAGAATTTTAGAGTTCAAATTGAATTTTCTGAACATTTAAATATTTGGTTTTCTATTTTGGATAAATTATTAATCATGAAACTAGGAAGTGTATATATATATAAAATTTGACATAAAAATATATCTTGTTTGCTAGGAGTCTTCAAAACTCTCACCCTTGCCTCCACGGCTCCACCTTGGCCTTTATGATAAATTTTCTCAAGGGGTAAATGTTGATGAGTTATTTTAGTGGAAAATACTTTACTAGAATATCATTCACTTGAGTGCACTAGTGCAATTAAGGAAGATGCACAAAATGTCAAACGCGGTCTCTTATTGTTTGTGTAAAAAATTAATTTTAGCACTAATTACCATAAATGTTTGACATGATGGTTTTATTTATGATTTGAATTTGTTGCCAAGTTACGAAGGAAATTAGGCCTCATCTTCTTTATAGTTACTTTCTTTGTCTTGTGTTGTAGGAATTTGTGTAACTACGTTTTTAATTATATCCGGTAGGAAGGGGGAAAACGTAATGAATATTAGAATTATTTTGATGTGAAATATGTCAAGTTGCAGAAAACATTTTGTAGAGAAAAGGTTTGGTGAATGGAGGTAGATTTTGTACTGGTTTCCCATAGCTGATTATACGGTGTCTATTTGCCTGCTCTTGAAATCTGATCATGAGGTGTTAAAACAGGATTTTGGCAGTGGTGAAAAGGTTACTCATTGTTTATGTATTTTGGTTCAAACTTTAGACTTCACAAGCATTTGGCTAAGGGATCAGTTAAATTTCTTTGATACCTATGTGGTAAATTGGATTCGTAGAATTATACTTGAAGGAGACATGGGTGATTACTGAGGTGAGGATAATTATGTTGTCTTCTATCAAATAAGGAAGATACTTTGTGGTAAGGGTGGAGTCCAAATTCTTTTATCAATTTAACATTCTAATCAAATTCATTATATGCATGTTAAATAAGTAGCCAAAAAATAGCCTTATTTCACCAGCCATAGTGACTGGGGTACACATGCTAGGCCTGACACTCACCTCACATTATTACCTGTACATATAGCCTTGCTGACCATAGGGCATAGACATTAGTTAAAAGTGCCAGCTTTTACTTTTTAATGTTTTATTGGTTTCATTTTTATGGCCTTCCTGGTCAGATTGAATGTCATGTGCCAATGACCTCTTGGCCAAGTGACATATTTTCTCTTTAAAGTGCAAAGTGATGATGAGATACATAAGGTACAAAAAGATTGCAAGGGGGAGGGTCACCTGTTCAGTAGCTCCACCAGCACATTATCACTGCTTATCAATAGGAAATTGTTATGGGACTATGTTCTTTTCATGTAAAATATGTAGAAATGATTATGGCATGTAATTATGCGAATTTTGGCTATGGCATCAGAACTGCCAATAATGGCTCGGTGGCTATCAATGTCACTGACGATGGTGGCTGGCAGTTAGTGCCTGGGGGTAGCCAATGAAGGTAGATGGCTTGGGCTTGCTGGGAAAGCAGTTCATGGCTGTCAAATCATTAGTCAGATTCTGTAATTTTAGCCTCACTTTTGGTTTATTGGGAATATATTATATGTTAACTGAAATTTTTTGTTGCTTTAAATGTTGGAAAATGGAAAAAAAAAATAAATGCTCAGACAACTCCCCTATTCTCTCTTCAACTTCTTATGCACTCAAGTTTTTATTTTTATTTTTTTTATGAGCATACAAGACAATTTATAGTATGTAATTTCTTTTTTCCAATGGTAGTTGTTACAAAATTGTTAAAAGTTGGTTGATCCTGTGGTCCTTGGCTATCACTTGATAAAAACACAGTAATAGAATCTTGGACATTTTTTATTTATTTATCGGTGGATATTGTGTTGATATTTATATTTTTATTTTGAAGAACACCTGGCTACTGTGCAGGTACTGAATGGTCTTCTTACTAGAGACAACCAGAAAGAAGGTATTTCTATACCAATTGGAATCATTCCTGCTGGTTCCGATAATTCATTAGTTTGGACTGTTCTGGGAGTTAGAGATCCAATTTCTGCTGCCTTGGCTATTGTAAAGGTGATCGTTTCTATTAATTGGCCTTTCTGATCTGCTTAAAGCTTTCTGGGAATTTTATCATTTTTAGTACTTCTTCTTTGTTTCTTTATTCTCTCTGAAATTCTCAACCTTATTGTCTCCCAATTGTCCAAACATTCTTAATTGCTTGAAGGTGGTGGGATGTTTTTTTTTTTTTTGGAAGCTAGGCAGGACGGGGTTAGTTTTTAGATGCTTTGTGGTTTTGGAGTTGCCAATACTAGGAAATTTTTTATGTATGAAAATTGTCATGAATATGTGAATAAAATTTGAATGGACCTATCTACTATTCTTCCATTAGAATAATATGAAAACTCCTAGAGCTCTTTCTTTGCTATGTGCATATATATTGTTATTGATGTGTGGGTCACATTTGGTGTCAAATGCTTCCACAAGATTGTTAACTGGTGCTTCAAATTCAATAATCGATATCCCGTAAAGACTTTCTTGATGAATGCCAAAAGTCATAACCTTAAAGTGATCTCTGATAAATAACTAAAAACATTTAATTTTCTTATTCCATTTTTACATATAGCAACTTCAACTGTATTAGAATGCAAAATTGTTTAGTAAAGAACAAGAAATGAGTGTTCCTGAATTTTCACAAGATTTCACATGAATTAATTGATGGGAGGCATAAGATTGAATTTAAGTTTTCGAAACATGATGTCCATCAAACTTTATTGTGTTAAATTAAAGCTTTTGGTCAGATTAATGCTTGGTTTAGATTTAAAAGGTTTAATTTTTTTAATTTTTTCTTTCGACTACTGTATTAAGTAATGAATTTGCTGGGTGTCGACAGGTTCCATCTTTAGTCAGATGTTTATACCTGCAATACCATATGTTTTTTTGTTGTTGTGGCTTTTAGCTACTGAAGTATACCTTTTTCATTTTAAATTTATGAAGTGAATCTTTTTTAATTCTGTTTTTTCCTCTGCTCGTATTTACTTTAGTGAAAAATCCTTCTACTTCAGACTATAAGCTGCTCACAAGGTATTTTGTTGGTTTCAGGGGGGTCTTACTGCCACGGATGTTTTTGCTGTTGAGTGGATTCAGACTGGTGTTGTCCGCTTTGGGATGACAGTCTCATATTATGGTTTTGTTAGTGATGGTAAGTCATGAACCTGTGTTCTTTTTTGTCTATTGATTTTATTGTGGCAACTCAAATATCACAACTGCATTATCATCATCAAATAGCAAGAAAGATTATATAGGCATGGTAATACTTTTTGTTAAGTTTGTTTTATGTTCCTTGGATGCTTGTATTGCTGGATGCTGCTTTCTTCCTGGTATAGTGGAAGGAAAAATGTTGAGGCTCAGGCTTCAATGATTGAGATGCGCTTTGATTACATGTTTCATTTCTGAGTAAGTACAGCAGGACAAGAAGCAAGAAATAGATTATAGGCTTTGGAAAGGAGAAATCAGAACAAAAAAGGAGGAAAATTAAAGGAAAGGGGAGAAAATCAAAGGAAAAGAGAGAAAGAACTCACAATCAATTACTAGAAATAAATTATAGGCTTTGGAAAGGAGAAATTAGAATAAAAAAGGCGGAAAGTTAAGGAAAGGGGAGAAAATCAGAGGAAAAGAGAGAAAAGAACTTGCAATCAATTATTGGTGATCGACAAGACTGTCTAAACAAACAGTAAAAAGACGTGTTTATACCTATAAAAAAAAAAGACGTATTTATAGGCAACTAAATGTCTAAATCTGACCCAACTTGAAAAAAAGAAAAAAAGAAAAAAAGAAAAAAAGAAACCTAAATCAACTAAAAAAGGGGTTCAAATAATTCCTAAATGAACTAATAAGTAAATTATACTGGTAACAAAAGTTAATTCCTGGTAAGTTTAAGTGCTGAAAGATAGGTGGCAAATTTCCTCAGTTCCTCTGTAGTTGGGTTAGTAGACTCTTGATTTAAAAGTCAAGTAAGCTGAAGACAACAAGAAGCTATGTGACCACTAGCATGGCAATGGTGGTTATATGAGAATGTTTAGGTTGGTTACTGGAAAAAAATAAAAAATCCCTCCTCCTATTAGAGCTAATTTGTGTAGTAGGATTAGCATTCTTAGCTTGAGACTATAGGTCGAGAACTAGCAAGACGTCCATTTGAGGACAAGGGGTGACATTGATGGAAAAACTCTCAAATTGGGTAGGTCCTTACCTGGATTTAGGAAACTGAAGTACTATCAATCTCTAAGGCTTTGTGATTCACTCTACATTGATCGTTGTCATTATTATAGAACATGTCCTGTGCAGCTGTTTCGTTTGGTACAACAATCTTTATATACTATAATATCGTATGCAGAGTTAACAGTTAACACTTTATCTTTCTCTAGATAAGCATGATTTTGGATGCCATTTATTGATTACTGCTTTACTAATGATATTATAGGTATTAGTAGACATTGCTTCAGGTTGATAAAATTTCTAAAGAATCTTGAATGCTTTTGGATTTATTGTTAATTTTGAGGAAGGTACTGAAAATTACACTGATGTATGCGTACGGAGTAAGTTTTTTTAGTCAGTGTGAAATGTATATATTTCATGTGTTTGTATCTCATTTGTTGCAGTGTTGGAACTTTCTGAGAAATATCAAAAACGCTTTGGTCCTCTGCGTTATTTTGTTGCTGGATTTCTCAAGTTCTTATGCTTGCCAAAGTACGGCTATGAAGTGGAATATCTTCCGGCATCAAAAGAGGATCTAGAAGGAAAGCAGTCTTCAGACCGAGAAATAGTCGACATGTCAGAGCTATACACAGACATTATGAGGAAATCAAGAAACGATGGCATGCCGAGAGCCTCTAGTTTATCAAGTATTGATTCGATAATGACCCCCAGTCGAATGTCTGGTGGAGATCCGGATACATGTGGTAGCAATCATGCTAGCACTGAACCGTCTGAGTATGTGCGTGGTCTCGATCCAAAATCAAAACGCCTCTCTTCTGGTAGGAGCAATATAACAGCAGAACCAGAAGTTATTCATCCTCAGTTACCACTGTCAACAACTCCAAATTGGCCAAGGACCAGGTCAAAGTCAAGGACAGATAAAGGATGGACTGGATTGACAGTCACTCATGATCCCTCTAGAACTTCTTGGGGAAATGCTGCAACCAATGATAGAGAAGATATATCTTCAACATTATCTGATCCAGGCCCAATTTGGGATAGTGAACCAAAGTGGGATACTGAGCCTAATTGGGATGTGGAAAATCCAATTGAATTGCCAGGGCCATCAGATGATTTAGAAGCAGGGATAAAAAAGGAGGTCATGCCTAGGTATGAAGATAATTGGGTTGTTACAAAAGGGCAATTCCTTGGCATCCTGGTTTGCAACCATGCATGCAGAAGCGTGCAGAGTTCTCAGGTTGCAGCACCAAGAGCGGAGCATGATGACAGCACCATGGATATGGTCTTAGTCCATGGTAGTGGGCGGCTACGGTTGTTGAGATTTTTCTTGCTGCTGCAGATGGGTCGACATGTTTCACTGCCGTATGTTGAATATATCAAGGTATGAGTCATTACTCTGATGATGCTTTCAATGTTTGAGTTACCAGATTTCACCTCATGTATTCAAGCAGGACCATATCCTCCACACCAGTACTATTGGTAGAGGGGTTGCCATCAGGTTTATAAGCCAAGTTTTAAACAATAAACTGAATAGCAGTTTGAGTGCTTTAAAAAACGTAGTTGAATATTGTAGGATTCACATTTCGCCTGCCTACCAATGAATTTATGTCCACAGTATTCCAATCATGCTTTGAATATCAAGTTGGTTAGAGATTAAAGAGCTTTTAGTTATTCTGATATGGGATCAAGAGTTTCCATTTCACACAGACAATAGTGCTAAGAACTATGGTTTTATAAATAAAAAAATTCACTGTTTTATGAAAATAGAGCTATCAACATCCGGGTAATGTGTGATAATTTTTACATGCTTGATGGAGTCCTGAGAAGATACTGAGTTCAAAAGTGAAATTTGGAAAATGATGGATTCTGAAAAATGATGTTTTATATGAATGTGTACGCAAAGACCAGAATTGATCTAATAATTAACCTAGAGTTATGGGGAAACTGAGAGGTTGCAATAATTATGTCATACTGCACCTTAATCCATCTTCCAGATATGTGCATGGTGTATATTCATCAAATAAATGTGTATCATGCACACTTGCACACTACTTGCAATATTTTCAAAAGTGCATTGAGCTTTATCAGGGACCATGTAACTCAAAGTTGGTGTTGTTGATACAGGTAAAATCAGTGAAGATTAAGGCTGGAAAGCACACCAACAATAATTGTGGCATTGATGGTGAGCTTTTTCCACTGAATGGACCAGTGATCTCTTCTTTGCTTCCAGAACAGTGCAGGCTTATCGGTCGTTCCCACAACCACAACCATGTATAAAGATCATATGTCCAAATTGAGTCGAATTCTTTGATGGAGCCCGGGGAAAATTATATGCAGGTTTGCTTGTGGAATATGCAGAGCACCCCCCTACACCAGAAAGAATAGCTTGTGTCTTTTTTTCCTTTTAACCCGCCCACATTGTGCCATTACACAAATGAGTTCCTTGTAAATTTTTTGTTCGGTTATGTGTAATCTGTTGCTTGTTGTTTAATTGTCCCTCTCTTTTGTTAAGTAAGTACATCTCTTTGGCTCCCTTGTTGGCTGCTGGGTGTGAGCTGTTCAATGTATTGTGAATTCTGAAAAAAAAAAAAAAAATCTTCTAGTTTTTCATGTAATCATTTCAAATTGGTATGGGGTTATTTTGTAATTTAGAGGAGTAGGAAGTTGAAATGGTTACAGTGATTTATAAATCTTATTCTACGTTGAAGGATTGTGACTAATTTATGATGTTGAGTTTGGTCCCAAATTTGTTGGTTACTTGGTTATGGTGAGTATGATGTCAATTTCTCATTATCCATACATAAAGAATGGCCTCTCATTCCTCATCTAATAAAAGAGTTTGATTTTCTTTTGCTATGACGAGGAGTCATGAGTAATAATAAAAAAGAGCAAGAGATATTTATGATGCTGGACGCCAGTGATTACGAGGCTATTGGTTGGTTCGGTAATTGCCTAATTGGTATAGTTAAATAAAAAGGAAGGGAGTGACACGTGTAGAGATAGATATGAAGAATGGTTAGCTGAGAAAATAAAAGAAAAGAAGAGAAGAGGAGGGAGCATCCTGCATCTACCGTTTAGATCATCATATATCATTCTGCGTTCTGCGAAAAGAGAAGGACATGAACACGATGAACATGATGCTGACTACTACTTGTAGTACAACTACTCTGGCTATGTCTTCGCCGATCAATACTCGCCCACCTCATATTGTTTCATCTTGTAATTGTAATTATAACAGAAGAAAAGGGTTGCTGAGGCTCATCTCTTGTGAAGTAGCTGTCAAATCCAACAATTCAACCACATCTCTAGAATTGGACAACAACAACCCATCTCTAGAATCTGCATCATCAGATGAAGAAGAAGAAGCTGAAGCTAAAATAGGTAGTAGAATAAAGGTCAAAGTGCCTCTCAAGGTCTACCATGTCCCTAGGGTTCCAGAGGTGGATCTCACTGGCATGGAAGGTGTCCTCAAGCAATACGTTGTCAATTGGAAGGGCAAGAGAATCTCTGCCAATTTGCCTTACAAGGTCCAGTTTATTACCCAGATTGAAGGCCGTGGACCTGTCAAGTTCTTCGCCCATCTCAAGGAAGATGAGTTCGATTACCTTGATTGATTTTTATTCAATCTCTTGTATTCTATCTATACTAATTGTAATCCATCACTTTTACTATTCCTCTTCTCTTGTAATTTCCTTTACTTAATCTTTCATTTCAATTATTTTATTTCTGCTTCACCCACTTTATATCAATGCAATTATGTGTGTTTGCTTTAGTGGCTTCATTTTCAGGTTTTGTCTGAGGAAATGAAAAAACAGCCTAACTGTTTTATCAATGGGCCACTTACCAAGTCCTAACCTGTACCCTTTCCGGGTAATAATAGTTGGTGTTTTTTTCTGCAATACTCTATTGGGTTTTCTCTAGGATGGCTAATTGCAATCACAATACCAAAGCTGAAGTTTTTCCTCTTCATAGATTCGTCATAGGTAGTATATTTTGTGCTTCTTGGTCTTGGGTGATTGATGACTAGGATGTTGTGAGGTTAAATACATTTTCAACTTAGTGTGCTTCTGTACTTATATACTCGTAACCAATAGCAATTTAAAAGAAATAACAAAGGCAAGAGGCACTAGTGAGGTCAAGATTCCCATAAAGGAATATCTTAAATGATGGAGAAATTAGGAAAAGCTGCAACCTGCAAGTACTGCAGTGGTGATGAAAAGGCCATGTTATTTGGCTTCAGAAGTCGTATAAGAAACAATTAGTTATAAATCAAAAACATCCATTAAAAATACATGCTCTGCCGTGGAGTATCTACTGTTAGGACATTCAGCCTACCTTTCATTGTTGAAAGCAATTCATGGTACCATCTATGATTGACAGCATATACAACCTCTAGTTTAGGGAGATTAAGAGACTGCAGTGCTCCATTAATGCTGTGATTTTCTGTGGATCAGTGTGTAAGTTTTGTTGCTACTGGACAATTAGTGAGTATGCTGTGATCTATCTCTTGATAGTTTTATTATTATTGTTATTATTATTGGAATGGTGGGTTAAATCAAGCATTTATGTGGTTTAATTAAATGTTAACTACACAGGCGCAGCAGATTGGGTCTAAGATCCAAGATTGAACTTGAATCAGCTGAATTCTTAAGTGTACACTGTTCATAGAGATGATTGTCTTGAAATGTATTTGGTGAAAATCATGTTAGTAACTTTGAAAGGACACGAAGTTGTAGAAAGTTGATTTTGAAAACTTGTTACTTGTTTAATAATAAGATTGGGTAGATATTCTTGATTCTTCAAAGTTGTCATGTTGCAGGTTTTGACATGGCTTTTAATTTCACTTAAGCTATGAGATTTGAAATTATTTAGAACACTATTATCACAAATGATGGAAAGAGATCCTTACCAAAAGACCAAGCTAGCTTTGCTTGCATTCTTCTTCTTTTGGAATATTAACATCTGTCTGTTGAATAATTGAAGTCTTTCTGGAGTCCTTTGTTATTCTTCATGGGTTCTGGTTAGAAAACTTGTTACAACTTGTGATCTTTTTCAATATCCAGTGGGTGTATTTCTTATTCATGTAAAGCTTGGGATGAATTAACATCCTTATGTTGAATAATGACTAACTTTGGTTTGGAGCCTTCCTAGATTCGTACATTCGTAAAATTGTTTCCAAAGATGCTTTGTGCTGTGTTATGGTTAATTGATTATGATAATATTACTGTAACCACACACAGTTTCATTGAAATTGTCCTTGTGGTTTACTAAGATACATGAGAGGCAAAGGACCACTTGTGCCTGATAACTGTCACCGTTCTGGAGTGTTAAAGAAGAGAGACTTGTGGTAGAAATGGAGAAATGAAATTGGGTTAATATTCAGAGGTGTTAATGTTGTCACGCCAAACAAACAATTGGGATTGATTATTGAATGAATAGAAAAAGAGAAAGGCAAGTGAGTGAAGATGATCATGATTAATGATGGGGTCCCAGACCCAGTAGCATTAATTAAGAAAAGAAGTAAAAAATACTACAACAATTAAAGAAGGAGAAGGAAGAAAGGTAAGAAAGGAAAGGAGAGGTGGGGTAGTGTTTTCAATTTTGAGTTGGTCAGGGAGGGAGTTGCTTGGTGGGCTGGACCTGGAGGACCCTATTTCAACCACAGACGCTACGTTCTTTTCATTTCTCATCCAATCCACTAATCCAATCCAATCATCACTCTTTTCTTTTTTTTACACTTACCTAATTCTTTTTTTTTTTCAAATTAACATTTTTACATTTCCCCCTCCAATTTCAAACACAACACAACATTATTCTTCTTCTTAAATCTTATTATTATTATTATTTCTAATTTAATAATAATTATTGATACAGAGCAAGCAGGAGCAAATTCGTTAAAGCCTCTCTTCTTCTTCTTCTTCTTCTTCTTCTTCTTCGTCTTCGTCTGTGGCTGTTGCTGTGTTCTCTTTCTAAACTAATCCATTATCTTCTTGTTACAACTATAAAGCCATTGCTTTTACTCTAAATACTAGACTTACTTTTTTATTTCATTTCCCTTTGTATTTTTCTTTTTATGCTTTTTACGTACTTCTACTGTTGTACTCTTAAGTCTTGTTCACAACAGCCATTGTTGCCATTTCCTTCACTTCTCACTTACTGCTATCCTCTTCTTCTTCTTTCTCATCTCTCCTTTTCGATTTTTCCAGTGACGAACCACAATTTCATTTCCTCATACGTCGAAGATCTGGACAAGCCCCCATGTTTTTTCAGATTTGATTTTCGAATTTGAATGTCTGCACAATTCCTAGGCCTAGGGTTTCATTTACATTTTGTTTTCTGTTTCCAATGACTACCAAACGCGCTTACAAGCTACGTATCCTTCTATTCTAGGGTTTTACCCAGATCTCTTATTTATTATTATTATTATTATTTTTGTATATATTGATTGATGTCCTTGACAAATAAAATAGAAGAATTTGTAGCGCATTCTTCTGCAGTGAATTGCCTCAAGATTGGAAGGAAGTCATCCAGAGTTCTGGTCACTGGAGGTGAAGATCACAAAGTTAATCTCTGGGCCATTGGCAAACCCAATGCCATTCTGGTACTATCCTCAATATTCAATATTCAATACTCATATCACCTTCAACTTCTTTTTAATTCTTTTTTCTCCTTATATACAGAGTCTGTCAGGACATACAAGTGGAATTGACTCCGTAGGCTTTGATTCTTCTGAAGTATTAGTAGCTGCTGGAGCTGCAAGTGGTACTATCAAACTCTGGGATTTAGAGGAGGCAAAGAGTATGTTTCTAACTTCATTTTTTAATTATACTACTGTCTTCTCTTGTAATCTCATTCCTCCGTGCAGTTGTTCGCACACTTACTGGACACAGATCCAACTGTATATCCGTCGACTTCCACCCCTTTGGAGAGTTCTTCGCCTCTGGCTCTCTTGACACAAACCTTAAGATATGGGATATCAGGAAGAAGGGATGTATTCACACCTATAAGGGCCATACTAGAGGGGTCAATGCTATCAGGTTTACCCCAGATGGCCGTTGGGTTGTATCTGGAGGAGAGGACAACACCGTCAAGGTTACAATTTTCCCTTCAATATCTTCTATGCATTTACTCATATATACTTTTCTGCTTGACTCCTGATAATTACACTATCTTAACAGCTCTGGGATCTCACTGCTGGAAAGCTCTTGCATGACTTCAAATATCATGAAGGTCAGGTTCAGTGCATAGATTTTCATCCCCATGAGTTTCTGCTGGCAACAGGTTTGTTCTAATTTTTCTTTCTTTCTTTCTTTATTTAAAACATAAATAACTAAATAAATTATGCAAAGTATAATGGTGTGGTAGTGTCACTAAAATACTACTTGATGTATATCTAAAGTAAGAGTTGGTCAAAATAAGGATTGACGTTTGGTTAATAGTTCAACAATTCCATGATGTACCAGCTTCCTTCTATAATTCTATTATATTCTTTTAATTTATTAGATTTCATTAGCATGTGATGTTATTATGTTTTCCAAACATGCTTTTCTTTTTTCCCAGTTGAGCAATGCCCTTTTGAACCAATTGCATCATGAAATATTATTGCTTTGCAATTTACATGGTGTACTTCCAGAAATTTTTTGCTTTGCAATTTGGTCATGTATCAATGTTGGTTCTATCATTTATGGAAAAGTTTGGTAAGAGTTTTAAAGTTTTAAAGACCGTGAAATGATAAGAACAATGTTTTAGAAACGCTTTTATTCTCATGTTTTTAACTAGGAAGACTATCTCTGATCTACAATGTGAAACAAAGATAGCAATTTTGCCATTCTCTTTTTTTTTTTTTTTTGTCTCGGCATGAGTCCTTAATTCTTTTACTGTTTTATGATGTATCATCATCACAAGAAAATATCATTTGTAATTTATATGTTACTTTGCTCTTGTCTATGCTCAGGGTCAGCAGATAGGACTGTTAAATTCTGGGACCTTGAAACCTTTGAGTTAATTGGTTCAGCTGGGCCTGAGGTAATTTTATGTCTTTTGACATTGTTTGTGTTGGCTTGCAGTAGTTTTCTGTTTGGCTATGTAAGACGAAAATGTGTGAATTCTACTATTTTGCTTACTGCAGACAACAGGAGTGCGTTGTATGACCTTTAACCCGGATGGGAGGACTCTACTTTGTGGATTGCATGAAAGTCTGAAGGTAAGCCTTCTTTGTAGTTCCATTTGTATTTTGAAAATCATATATTAAGGTAATACGCCATTTTACTATGTTGTACTTATTCTACTGTCAATTCAGGTTTTCTCGTGGGAACCAATAAGATGTCACGATTCTGTGGATGTGGGATGGTCTAGATTGTCAGATCTTAATGTTCATGAGGGAAAGCTCCTTGGCTGCTCATATAATCAAAGTTGTGTGGGAGTGTGGGTTGTAGACATCTCGGTATTACTCATTTTTTTTTCCCTCTGTTGTATTTGCTGTGGCTTTGCTCCCTTTTTCACTTTTCTTCTTTTTTTGGTGTTGATTGCAATAGATCTCAATTCCAGAACTAATGTACTGCTTCCAATTTTCTTACACTTACACAGCGAATCGAGCCATATGCAATTGGTAATGTTACTCGATTGAATAGCCATTCAGAATCTAAATGTACTTCAAGTGGGAATTTGTCAGTACTGAATGAGAATACATCAAAGGCTAGTTTGGGAAGGTTACCTGTTTCACAAAATTCAGATTCTTCCTTGAAGGAAACAAAATCTGTTGGACGGTTGTCAGTTTCTCAGAATTCAGATCCTTTGGTGAAGGAAACAAAATCTCTTGGACGGTTATCAGTTTCTCAGAACTCTGATCCTGCAAAGGAGTCCAAAGTTTTGTCATGTATGTTAGCTTCATTTTACGTATTTCAGTTTACTGGTGATTTTGGCTTTTCATTGTGTTCTATTTTTCTGTTTTTTTATTTTTATTTTTATTTTTTTATATATAATTCTTATTTTTCCCTTGTATGAATCATTTAATTCTGTCTTTTATAAGTCTTGAGTTTGACATATGCATCTCATTCCTGGTTCTGTCTACTGGTTGAACTTTGAAGCCACTGGAAGTGTACCTGGTACTCCTCAAAGGGTTCCTAGTGCGACAGTCTTAAAGAGGAATTCCTCAAAGGTCAATTCAGCTTCTAATGTTCCAATCTTAAACAAGTCAGATATCGTACCAGTAATTGTGCCTAGAACAAATTCAAGGTTTGATCAGGCAGCTGAATCCAGAAAAGAAGCTGATGTTGTTGCTAGAACAATGCCATTTTCTTTGCAATCAAAGACAGCTGACCTCCGAAAATTTTCGAATAGTGGGGATGAGATTGACAGACCAGCTGTTTCTGTTCTCTCTGAAACCACAGGCACTAAGGCTACTGAATTAAGCACTGTGGCTGACAGGAATAACTTCCCGGCTGTTAAAAGCTCGATCCAGGCCATATCTGCTTCCGAAAGGAATACGAGGGATGATAGATATAGTGCATCTGGTAAGAGTGAAACAATGTCCATGTCAGAGTCCCCTGCTACCTACCAGGATGAAAGATGTAAGTATGCAGAATGTGATAATTGTACCTTTTGCCCTCCAATTTTTGTTTCATTGTTTAGTAGAGTAACCTAGTCTTACTTAAGGGATTGAGGGGATATGTTTGGAGGTATGTTGTGGCTATGATACAGTTTTGTGCAAAATAACTGCTCTGTATTTCGTAAATTTAGGGACATTGGTGAACACACTTGGAGGATGGTGACTGCACAAGAGAAATCCTTAAAAATGAGGAATGACATCCCATATGCATGCACTGTTAGTAGAAAAGAAAAGCATACATTATTGCTGTTTTTACTGTTGCTTGATTTATAATTTCATTATTTTGTATTTTAGATGTTTGATGGTTGCTATTTTCTTTGAGAATATTTATGGTGTATTTATATTCTCCCTATACAATTCTCTTGAAATGGAATGTTATTACACTTAATTCTGAAGCTTGAATTCATTGTTTCAGATGATAGTCTGGGACATAAATCAAACAGAGAAGCATGTACTATGGAAAGTCAAAAAAGAGGTACAGTTGTATTTAATTTATTATTTATGTTTGTAAGTGGTGGTTGAAATCTAACTCATTTTATATTTTAAAATTGTCAGGAAGAATGCGTTCACTTGTCATAAATTGGGAGAAAAGAAGATCACCTAATCATGAGGGACCAGCTTCTGGTATTTCTCCTGGGGCAGTATCTACTTTAAGCATGCCCCCTTTCAATGCGGTATGAACACATATAAGTTCTGTATGCACTTTCTCTAACCTATAGTTCTCTCTTTGAAAATTTGGATAAAAGTATAGGTTGAAGAGCACCTCAATGTTTATATATGTTAATTACCAAAAGACCTCAATGTTTATACTGTATATGTTAATTACCAACGGAAAGAGAAATAATTGTTTGACTATGTTAATTGTCATGTTGTTTTTATCGCCTTCACTGTAGCTATAATGTATTAATTTATTCTGCTTATGTGAGGGGAGCAGACGTACTTCCCCATCATCACATCTTTGTATGCGCTGCTGCTACCCACTCTAACAATGGATGTATATTGGGATGTCTGGATGAGGAAAGGTGAACTGAAAGTTTGGATTCGGACAGATTTAATTATTTTCTGTTTTAGGTCCTATTTTGGTTATTTTGTTAATCATTACCCCTAATATTTATGTATCTTCGTATACATGCCCTTGCAGTGTTTTGTGGGTGTCTTTTTACATGTACATACATGATGTATGGGTATTAGCATATAAATTTGTTCATTGACATGCAAACTTGAGGAAAGTTGTTTGCTACCATAGGGATGGCAACATGGTCGAATGGGGGTGGAATGCTAGATCTAAATACTTAGTTTATGTTCCTAATTTTGTGGCTCTCAATGGGTTGTCAAATATACAGATTAGCATGTATGCATCTATTTTCAACTGAGATTTGTAGTTATGCATGGAATACCTGATGCCACCTAACTATGTATATCATAAAGTACTTAGTTTATGTTAAATTTCAATTTTTCAACTTTTATATTACTACTGTGTGCTAATTTCTGCACTTTTGTCTCTTATTGTTATGAAGTTTAAACAGAGAGGAAACCCTCCATCTACTGAAAAAGAAGCACCTTCTGCCAGTGATGAGGATGCTACTGCTGATGTAATGGAACAACATGATCAATTTGTCAGCTCTATGCAGTCTCGATTAGCTAAGTTACAGGTGATCTTAAACAAAGTTATGCTAGTTGGTTATATGGAACTTTTTCATTCATGTGAATCATGGATGATATAAGAAAAACTACTCTTGACAAGAAGCTTGAAATCCATAAATGGTGGTTAGATCCTCCTCAGGTTGATGCATCATCCTGCATAGGTGTTTTTCAGCAATGCTTTATTCAATGAGACTAGCTGTTCAACAATACTTCTTGATATAGGTGTTAATTGAGACTTGATATTGTTAGATCCTTTTAATATTCAGCAAGAACTTTTGTCATTTCTCTAGCTTTCTCGTATTCTGTGAATGTGTTTCATTCAATTACTCTTTGTTAGAGACTTAGAGTTGCATTATACTAACGAGTTTTCTATATTTTTTTACATTTTTCTTCTTTTCTGTTGGTATTGCAATTTTTTTCTATAGAAATCTTGTTTTGTGTAAAATTCTTAGTCAATAAAGTCACTTAAGTTTCTATCTGAGTTTCTGCTATGGTCTTCTCACATTCTGGGGCTTTTCTTGTCTCTATACTCTATATAAAGTATTATTTCTATTTTTCTATTGCCTATCTGCCACTCAGAAGTCAGAATATAAAATTGTGCACTCATTTAATGTTTTGGATCGACCAAAGGAACTAAATGCTTATAACTGTAATAATCTACATTTCAAGAACCTCTCCAATTTATACTTTCACAATATGCCTCATCTTGATTTTGCTTAGCCAATTTTTCTTGACCTCAGAACTGGGTTTACTAAGGTTTAAGGTATAAGTAATCAGTGATCATCTCCTTTTATAGACATCAAAATTTTGTAGTAGTAAACTGACAGCCATGAAAGTGATGGTGATACAAATAGTAATATCATTTCTTGATGTTGATATATCTGCATCCTATTAGTTAAGATTAAAAAATTGTTGATTCCTGCTCAATGTGTGTAGGCGGTCTATAGATATTGGCAAAGGAATGATGTTAAGGGGGCTATCAGTGCTATGCAAAAGATGGCTGATCATGCTGTAAGATATTGCTGTTGAATAATATGTTCCTCTGTCTTTGAATATTTTCGGAAGTGAAATAGATATTTGTTTCTAGCAATCATTGTTGAAGTACCTCTGTTATCTATTTTGCATGTGACTGTAGGTCCTTGCCGATGTAATGAGCATTGTTTCTGAGAAAATTGACATTGTCACATTGGATATTTGCACTTGTCTTCTGCCTCTTCTGACAGGCCTTCTTGAGAGTGACGTGGACAGGTAAGAAGAATGTGATAATTTCTTGTTTTTGGTATGGTCTTCCGTTGGTCAATATACTTTTGCAGAATTATAAGCTTTCCGTTAAATTGTATTACATTCATAAATTTGTGTATTAAGGTGCCAACATTTTAACTGTTTGCGATACTTAGGCATATAAGCATTTCGGTGGACCTGCTACTTAAGCTAGTCAGAATATTTGGTTCGATGATCTACTCAGCAATGTCAGCATCAACTCCTGTTGGTGTTGATATAGAGGCAGAACAAAGGTCTGTTTTAAGTTGTGTTGGTTCGGTGTATATAAATAGGAGATATTTTTTGTATTATTTGAAGTGAGATGAGATCCTCCTTTGTACAGGATCGAGCGTTACAATCTCTGCTTTGTAGAGCTTGAGAAAGTCAAACACTGGTTGCCTGCTCTTTCCAGGTTGGTAATTAATTATTTAGCTTGCATGGTTTTGAAAGAGTTGTGGTGGAGATGTTTGTTATATTTCTCCTTTTTCTTTTTCGTGTAGAAGAGGGGGATCAGTTGCCAAATCTGCTCAAGAATTGAATCTAGCACTTCAAGAAGTTTCATGACTTTGCATGGATTAGCCAATTATGATATATGACGAAATTGAAGTTAGCGACATCCTCCATGTACATGCTTAGTGGAAGCATTAACAAGTAAATTATAACTGGAACCCCAACATCTAATCAGCCATCACTTGAATCTTGATATTGGAGTCTAACCCCAATGGTTGTAAGTTGTAACTTCTGGTGTGTATCGATTTAATTGATGCCTTTTACAATACGTATACAAAATGTGTCAAATGATGAAACTCTAACACATGGACTCTACCAATTGAAATCTTCAAATACAGCAAGCATAGTTTTTTATCGAGCTTTATTATATGTTCACTACGATGATTAAAATGGAAGGCAAAATGGCACATGGCTTTGCCAATCAGTTCTTATCATTAAGCTTTTACAACCGAATCATGTAACCAAGACCAGGCCCCTTAGTTTAGTTAAGCTCCACCGAAGCTCATTTTTTTAATTAAGAGGTGATTTCAGTCTTCATAAGATATATTTTTTTTATTAAATCCAATAGTAATAAAATATAAAAAAAAATTATCAAGGAGCCATTTACAAAGGATATCCTTGGAGATGTTTTAAAAGGCAATAGGCGAGTGACCATCATAACAATTTTTGGTTACTAAAATTATCATGTCTCCCTCAAGTTTTGCTTTAGAGCTTAAATATATTATTACTGTGGAGTGTGGACAGAGCAGCCCACAGTAAAAGCATCAATGTTTTAACAACCCTAACCTGCCCCTTTTTGAAAAATTAATTCTGATTTTTAGAACTGAGATATTTGTTTTGAATCACTTGCATGTGTATGTTCTTTTGTTTATATGCGCATAACGTGTTTGATGGAATGACAAAAAGGAATCGGAGTTTTCTGATTTTAATAGAATACTGATTCTATTCGTTTTACATACCTATAGTTATACCACGCTGAATGCAGTGCTACAGTCGAAATAAATGTAATTGACACTTAAAACACTTGAAATTAACTATAATGCTAAATGATTTATCTTTCCATGGAACTCCATAACCTTGCAAGTTTACTGGATGCAAAAACTGGGGATGCATGACATTATTTCTAATGAATAACTATTATTTTTAATTGAGCTTCTGTGATAGTAACCATTAACTATATTCCAATGAAGGTCCTAGACAATGTGTATTGTTAAATGAGGTTTGAAGTTTGTTAATCTCTAAACCAGCATCTTTATGTTAGTTCCAATGAGGTCCTAGCCATGTGTAGCTCAAGATAGTTATAACTACAATGGCTGGTGGTTTTGCAGTGAAGAAGATGATGATGATGATGAAAATAAGGAAGATGAAACAGAGACTCTGTTTTCTTCAAAGAGTACTTTCTCAGAGTGGCAGTGGCTCCGGTCAAATGGGTGCTTTGCCATTTTCATCAGAATCAGTTGGAAAAGTGAAAGATAGCTTTTGCGGTGGTAAAGAGTTCGAGAGATCCGTACAATGATTTTAGGACATCAATGCTGGAAACAGATATTTTCAGCCAAGGATCTAGAGAAGCTCTTGCAATGTTTTCTTTTACTGAACTCGTATCATCACCATAGGATCATTTTGGAGATTTGGGAAGCTTTGTTCTCTAACTGGTCTTGATCAAGAAGAAAACTCTACTCGTTTTCTCTTTTTGTGTTTAATTAATGAACAAAAATGTATCACTTTTATTCTAACTTAACTTTTTTAATCATTTTGCAATCAAATTGAATGTCAAAACAATCTTCAAACTTAGGGTTAATTGCACCAATGCACCCTGAATTATACGTGAGGTTGCATGTTGCCCCCCTGAACTTTTTTCTTGGCAGTAAACCCCATGAACTTTCATTTATTGGCAATAGGTGACAGACGGGATGGGAGACGGACATCTAGGGAAAATTGCATTTACATACACTGATTATATGTATAATTGCATTAAAATTAGAAAAATATAATAATAACACCCACACACCCTTTGACCTGTTGACTAATGTAAAAAAAAATTAAATAATAATAATAATAATAATATTAAAAAAAATTAAAAATTATAATCGTAGATTTTTCATAAGTTCTTAAATTCTCACACATAATTTCTTTGTAAATGGAGATTAACGTGGAAGATGAAAGGGTGTTTGAAGCTTTTCGAATCATGATAGATGCTTCTCAGGATGTGGGAAAAATGAGTACAGATCATTCCACTGTATATATATATATATATACAGTGAGTCTCTCATGAGAGATCCTTTATTTTAATTTCGGTAAGGACCATGATGAAAACACATTGAATTTAATGAATTTTAATCTGAATTTTTTTTGTGGATGATGATTTCAATGAAATATACATATGTACAAAATTTGAGAATTTTTTGAGTACTAGAACTATTTATCCAAATTTTGTTAAATATGAAGGCATCGGAAAATAGGCAAAATATAGGAAAATTCAAGAAAAATAGTTCTAGTACTTGGAAAATTCTCAAATTTTGTTCATATATATATTTCATTGAAATCATCATCCACAAAAAAATTCAGATTAAAATTCATTAAAATCAATGTGTTTTCATCATGGTCCTTACTGAAATTAAAATAAGAGATCCCTCATGAGAGACTCACTGATATATATATATATTTAAATAATATGCATGGGCTAATTGCATGTTATTAGGCTTAGCAATAAGGTTTGCATGGGGCAATTAATTTTTTTCCGATTAATATGAATTTTTATAATGGTTAATAAGGGAAATTTGAGCGAAAACGTAATATTTGTATATTTCATTGTAAAATGCATTTTTTTTATTTTTTTTATTTATTGGAACTTCTTAAAATACTTATTTACACCTATGTAAAAAATTTAGGGCAATTAAATTTTTTCGAAAAAGATGATTTTTTTTTATTTTTATTTTTTTATAGTGACATTTGAGTGAAAACTTAAGCTTTATATATTTCATCGTAAAGTGTGATTTTATTCAAAATTTTTTTTCAATGAACTTAAAATACGTTATTGTATTTATATATAAAATTTAGGGAATTTTTTTTTTCTGCAAAATATGTTTTTTTAGTGGTCAGTAGGGGAAATTTGAACGAAAATTTAAGATGTGTATATTCTCAGGTAAAATGAGATTTAATCCATTTTTTTTTTTTCGTAGAACTTTTTAAAAATACTTTATTATACCAATGTATAAATTTGGGGCTATTAATTTTTTTGGATAAATACGAATTTTTCTATTGGTTAGTATGGGAAATTTGATCGAAAATGTAAAATTCATATATTTCATTGCAAATTGCGATTTATTTCAATTTTTTTAATATAACTTCTTAGAATACTTATTTATACCCATGTATAAAGTTTTGGATGAAATCGCATTTTATAATGAAATACACGATTTTTTTAGTTTTCGTTTAAATTTCCCTTACTAAGAGCATCTCCAATGCAATGCTAAATTATTGTACCGATGCTATAATTTAGCACAAAGAAAAAAAAAAACATGCTCCAATGCAATGCTGAAAGCTGTGTTAAATTTGGTATATGCTATAAACTGTGCTAAATTTGGCATAATGTATAGCATATGCCAAATTTGGCATAGCAATAAATGCAGCCGTATTTGTTGATTTTTTAATTTTAAATAATAAAAATTTAACAAATTTTGTAGGGAAAATTGAAATTGAAACAATTTTAACAAAATATTCAATGTATTCATTGATTGCATTGGTTGTATTTGTTTACTTTTATAATTTTAAATAATTAAAAAATAAAAAATAGCATATCAAATATAATTTTGCATTGGAGTACAATGCTAAAATGATGTGTTAAATATAACATTTCACTAAATTTTGTACCAAATGTGGTATTAGCATTGACACATGCATTGGAGATGGTTTAACCATTATAAAAATTTAAATTCTACAAAATAAAAATTTAAATGCCTAAAAATTTACACATAGGTTTATAAAAAAATATTTAATGAAGTTCTATGAAAATGAAATTGGTTGAAATTGCATTTTACAATAAAATACACTATTTTCTTAGTTTTTGTTTAAATTTTCCTTTACAAACCACAATAAAAAGTCATATTTGTTAAGAAAATTGTAATTGCCTCAATATTTATACATAGGTACAAAAAAGTATTTTAAGATGTTCTACGAAGAAGAAATTGGAAATCGCATTTTACAATGAAATACACGATTTTTTCAGTTTTTGTTCAAATTTCCCTTACTAACCATTATAAAAATATTTAAATGCCCTACACTAGCGGCCTAATCACGGCCTGAACAGGGTACTAGCTTTTCAACCGCCTAGAGACAAACAGGGACCTTAAGCCTAAAACATCTCATCTTCTGATGTGCAGGATCCTCAACTAGAGGCAAGCACAGAGCATACTGAGATAATTACAGACTATTACTTATATGATAGACAGGCATTCGAAGGAAGAAGAGAAAATATTTAGCAAGACATGAGAATTTAGAACACAAGAGGAATTTTTATTGAGGACCACGAGCTGACACTCCTTTCGCAAGAGCCGCTTGTTGTGACATCCCAAGATACCTCAGAAACAGTTTTACGCACATCCTCTCGAATGTGCAACCCATAACGGATGGCTAATCCGGCGGGTCATGGAAGGGTAAGAGACCGTACTTCGTCACTGTGTGTCATATAGTGAGAACCCCTACTCATGATTGCTCTTTTAAAGCCCGGAGCAATAACTGGCTCTGATACCAGTCGGGTGGCAGGTACCCCTGGGTGCCTCTCTAGAGTTTTTAGAGCTTTCCCCACACTAGCGGCCTAACCACGGCCTGAACAGGGTACTAGCTTTTCAACCGCCTAGAGACAAACATGAACCTTAAGCCTAAAACATCTCATCTTCTGATGTGCAGGATTCTCAACTAGAGGCAAGCACAGAGCATACTGAGATAATTACAGACTATTACTTATATGATAGACAGGCATTCGAAGGAAGAAGAGAAAATATTTAGCAAGACATGAGAATTTAGAACACAAGAGGAATTTTTATTGGATTCAGATCCTGGATTTTACAAGAGACGAGCTCTCCTTATATAGAGGGAGAGATAGGATACATCCAAACTTAGCATTTAGTAAAGCCAACAAACGTGGTAGATTACATAAAAGCAAACTAGGGGGGCCATTGGCCTAACATAACCAAATATAAACAAACAAGGCCTAATACAAACAAACAGGGCCTAATACAAACAAAGCATAATAATTAAAGTATTTGCACAAGATAAGATCACAAGCTTGAATCTCGGGCTGAGCTAAAATTATGGGCTTGATAGATTACAGGTGGCAGCATGATATTCATCATCTGAGTCCTGGGCCCTATAGATGGAGCAGGGCCAGGCAAAATCAAAGGGGTCTTGAGAGTCAATCATGTAGGGAATCTTGAAAAGGGTTCCAGCTTTGAGTGGGGTCTCTAGGGATATCAGGAAGGATGAAAACTTCGTCGGTGGGGACGTAATTAACATCACAAAGGAAATTGAGCAATGAGACTTGGAGAATTTTAGGGTACATCCTTTGATAATCATAAGTGGTGTGCCATTCATAACTGGTGTTGGCAGTCCATATGAGCCGTTTGTGGGGATTGTACCTGTAGGGCCTATGGAGGATCCATATACAGCATACAGAGGAGAATCCGGAGGGACTTACTTTGACAAAAAACATCTCAGCCTAGAAGGATCTCTTTATCCGGAAGAGGAGTGCTGAGGACTTGGACCTAAAGAGTAAATGATGGGAAAAATTGAATATCAATCTTTTTTCTGGAAATGAGATTAGTAGAGAAAACTTTTCCATCAGCGGCTCTAAAGTGTTGAACATGGGACTTCCAAAATTCTGGAGGAAGGACCCTTGGGTTCATCATTGAGGTGTGGGAACCTGTGTCAAAATAAGCGATGACATCAATAGGCAAAGTCACTTTGTATGCTGTATATGGATCCTCCATAGGCCCTACAGGTACAATCCCCACAAACAGCTCCTATGGACTGCCAACATCATCTGATACATGGTGGGGTTTTGATTACCAGCACCTGCATTAGGATCACCTTTGAGGTTCTGCTCATTGTAATCTATGTCATCCGGATCTTCCTCGAGGAGGTCTTTTTCATGCAAGCCCATATCATCATCATCTAGCACATTAGCCCCAATTGGTCTTACCCTCCTACGCCTTGCAAGTTCATTGTATGTTTTCTTCCCTATGTTAGTTGTAGGAGTAATCAAGTTGCCTCCTTCTATATTCCATTCAATGCCGGCCTCCTCACAAAAATGAGTGATAAGGTAGGGGAAAGGCAGTGGCCCTTTTGTCTTAGCACCTTTATGTATGCTCTGCACAATGATTTGACCAATGTCCATTTGAAGCGTATTCCTTGCACAAAACAAATGGCGTGCGGTGTCAAAACTGGCTCCGATCGGTGGGTCTTTGGCGTCAATGAGTAGTCAAAGTACATCATCCACAAAGCCGCATCTAGCTTAAGTTCGCTTAGCAACAAAGGACTGCGATAGTCGTTCCACATCGGGTTTGCATCCATCCGTAAGTCAGCGGCCAAATACCCGTTGTATGGCTCAAAGAAGTCATGGTTGGGAATGCCGTCAACATAGTCGCCTAGGTCCTGAGAAGTCCCAAACCATTCATTGATCCTGTTGGCTGTAATGAGGACCTCCTTTCCCCGAACTATCACAGGGATCCCTTGAGTGAAACGGTGAGGGACCATGGCATAGTAAAACTCTCTAACCAAATCCAGTGCCGCCACGTTAGGGGTCCTAACAAAACCACCCCATCCCATTGTTTCAACTGCATCTGGAATGAATGTGGAGCCGAAAACCTTCAAATTGATGCCCCTTTCCGGCCAAACCTTCCTATTCCCAAACAATGCCCATCTTTTCGGGTTATCCGGGTCTGGGGGCGGTGACACTATTTCACCCTTTCCTTTCCCTGAGGGCGGTCTTAATACGGAGGGATTCGAACCTCTCGAGGATTCCCCTTTACTGAGAAATCGCTTCGGTTTCTTACCACCTGCCATAATGTTACTCAAACTGCACACCAAATATCATATCACAGTTAACTGTAAGCACAATATTACACCACAATTATATTGTAAGCACACACGCCACACCACACTTAATCTCTAAGCACAAATGCCACACCACACTTAATCTACCATAGAATCTTGTATAGAACATAAATAAATCTTCCATTCATCCGGTAATCAAAACCCACTCAACATTTTATCTACAAATGCACTTGAAACTCATAACCTTTACAATCTTTCTTAATGTAAGCAAAACAACAATGTTACTCAAACTGCACACCAAATATCATATCATAGTTAACTGCAAGCACAATATCACACCACAATTATATCACTTGCACACAACACACTTAATCTGTAAGCAAAAATGGCACACCAAAACTTAATCTACCATAGAATCGTGTATAGAACATAAATAAATCTTACGAAAAATCCGGTAATCAAAACCCACTCAACATTTTATCTACAAATGCACTTGAAACTCATAATAATCCTCAATATCCTTTACAATCTTTGTTAATGTAAGCAAAACAACAATGTTACTCAA
This sequence comes from Acer saccharum, assembly GCA_030490815.1. Taxonomy (NCBI): domain Eukaryota; kingdom Viridiplantae; phylum Streptophyta; class Magnoliopsida; order Sapindales; family Sapindaceae; genus Acer; species Acer saccharum. Next base: position 42,182,763 of record CM059873.1, read on the forward strand.
ACTGCACACCAAATATCATATCGCAGTTAACTGCAAGCACAATATCACACCACAATTATATCACTTGCACACAACACACTTAATCTCTAAGCAAAAATGGCACACCAAAACTTAATCTACCATAGAATCGTGTATAGAACATAAATAAATATTACGAAAAATCCGGTAATCAAAACCCACTCAACATTTTATCTACAAATGCACTTGAAACTCATAATAATTCTCAATATCCTTTACAATCTTTGTTAATGTAAGCAAAACAACAATGTTACTCAAACTGCACACCAAATATCATATCGCAGTTAACTGCAAGCACAATATCACACCACAATTATATCACTTGCACACAACACACTTAATCTCTAAGCAAAAATGGCACACCAAAACTTAATCTACCATAGAATCATGTATAGAACATAAATAAATCTTACGAAAAATCCGGTAATCAAAACCCACTCAACATTTTATCTACAAATGCACTTGAAACTCATAATAATCCTCAATATCCTTTACAATCTTTGTTAATGTAAGCAAAACAACAATGTTACTCAAACTGCACACCAAATATCATATCGCAGTTAACTGCAAGCACAATATCACACCACAATTATATCACTTGCACACAACACACTTAATCTGTAAGCAAAAATGGCACACCAAAACTTAATCTACCATAGAATCTTGTAAAGAACAAAAATACACTTGGATATTCATTCGGTAATCAAAACCCACTCAACATTTTATCTACAAATACACTTGAAACTCATAATAATCATGAATATCCTTTACAATCATTCTTAATGTAAGCAAAACTATAATGTACATATATATATTCAAACTACATGCTTGTTTACAACATAAATTGACAAGGTTAGGGGTAGGCTTACCTTGGAGAGATACCCAAATGAAGTTGCAGTTGTGGAGAGACCTTTTGTTGGAGAAGAATTAGTGAGGCCGTTGCTCTTCCACGACCTACCCCGATTTACCCCCAAATCGCGTCGAGGCGATCTTGGAGTGACCTTGATGAGGTCGCCTTTCCACAAAAACGACGCCGTCCTACTTGAATGCAATGAGGGGTTTTATAATGCTAGGGCGATCTCGATGAGACCTGCGTAGGATCGCCCCAAGGTCGCTAACTTGTCGGTTTTATGTTGTGTTTGAAGTGGTTGATACGACCTTGTGGTGAGCTTGACTAACTCGCCTTAAGCTCGCCTTATCACTTAAACGACGACGTCCTACTTGAATGCAATGAGGGGTTTTCTAGTGCTAGGGCAACCTTGGTGAGACCTGCGTAGGATCGCCCCAAAGTCGCTAACTTGTCGGTTTTAGGCTGTGTTTGAAGTGCTGGATACGACCTTGTGGTGAGTTTGACTAACTCGCCTTAAGCTCGCCGTTTCACTTAAACGACGACGTTCTATTTGGATGCAATGAGGGGTTTTCTAGTGCTAGGGCGATCTTAGGGAGAGCTCAGTGAGCTTGCCCAAAGGTCACTAACCACGAGGTCTGACATATTGTTAGACTGGTATAGGCGACCTTGGGGCGAGTTCAATGAGGTCGCTATATGCTCGCTTTCAGTCACACATGTCAATCATCCAGAATATTTATTTCACCTTATTTATGTGGTCCACCAACCTTCCACCGACCACAATGTTTTCAACCCAGCACTTTCATCTCAACCAAGCATAAACTCCTTCTTAACCAATCCTTGCAATCACTCTAAATTGTTGTCCACCTCACTGTACACAGTCAGAGTCGATTTTCCAACCAGATTTCTGTTGGACCAGCTGTGCCATTCTTCCGAACATGAAACCTCCCGTATATGATTCCCATGCATCTAACTATTAAGTTGGCTCTGAACCCTCTCCAAGTAAGTGACTTTGATAATAAATTGTTGAGTATTTCTTAACTATATCCTTACATTATGTTCATCACTTTGTATATAGGACTGCATTGATGTTTATCTGAATATATTTCCACTGAAAATATTAAATGTTAATGGGTTGTAGGTAGTTTTATGGATATGAGTGTTGGAAGGTTTAGCAATAGAATCGGCCAAATAGATTTCAACAACGAAGGACACTCAAGGTGGCATGAGCCAGTCACAACACATACAGACAATGAGTGCAAGTATAATCCCAATGACACGTGCAACAACAACGAATGGCCATTTCATGTCCCGTTTGCACACGGTAATGTTTCCACAGACCAAAAATTGTGTAATGCTAATTTGGTGCAACCGGCCAATGATCTCTTACATAGTGAACTTATAACTTTACAAGTCAAAGATATGATGGGGAAAGAATTCATATCTGTCACTGATGCTGAGGAGTTTTACACTAAATATTCATATGGAATGGGGTTCAGCAAGCGTAAGGATAGGTTGTGTCGGGACACACATGGATTAATTACAGTTCGTAGGTGGGTTTGTTCAAAAGAAAGGTATAGATAAAAAAAATATGTAGACAGAACCGATAGGGTTCGTGAACCTAGAGGGCAGACTCGGGGGCATCATTTAAAATTAATTTTGATAGGGAGAAAATGTTGTGGGTTGTTACGGAGTTTGTGACCGAGCATAGTCATAATTTGTCACCTGGCAATCAAAGGCAATTCCTTTGTTCGCATAGAAATGTTAGCGATAGTCATATAGCACAAGTGCAATCAGGAAGAGCTGTTGGAATGCAAACTTCCCAAGTGATGGACCAACTTTTGGATCAGTCTGGTAGTTATGTGGCTGTTGGACACAATAAGAAAGACTTACAGAACCGGGTCGACACCATACGTAGGTCTGCTTCCCATAATTTAGATGCTGATTCACTTATCTCTTACATGACTATGAAGTCGGAAATGGATCCAGGATTCTTCTTTCGGTACACAATTCTTGCAGATGGTAGCATGGGTAACTTATTTTGGTCCGACGCCATGTCACGATGCGACTACAGCTACTTTAGTGATGTAATGTCATTAGACTCAATGTATCGAACTAATTCTTATAATCGGCCGCTAGTGATTTTTGTTGGTGTGAACAATCATACGAAAACGATAATTTTTGGGTTCGGGTTGTTGGTGGATGAGACGGTCGAAACTTACAGTATTGCAAACATTCTTACAAGCTATGCATGGTAAATGTCCAGTTTCGGTAGTTACTGACGGTGATAAAGCAATGAGTAAGGCCCTAAGTTCGGTAATGCCTTCCACTATACGCCGCCTTTGTTCTTGGCACCTTGAACGGAATGTGTAGACGAACGTAGGTGATACCGGGTTTACTCAAGCATTTACCGATTGCATGTTGACCTATATGACGGAGTCAGAGTTCGAGACTCAGTGGTTGAGGGCCATTGAAACGTTTGGTTTGCAACGTAATGATTGGGTGAAAATGATGTATTGCAAACGGAAGTTATGGGCAGAAACCTTCTTACGTGGTACTTTCTTTAGTTGGTTGCAGAGCACACAACGGTTGGAAAGTATTAACTCTTTCCTTAATAAATTTTTGCATAGAAGGCTGAAATTGTATTACTTCATGAGCCATATCGATAGAGCAATGTCGCGCCTATGAAATAACGAGTTGAAGGATGATTTTGACACCATCAATGAGCATCCAGTTCTAGTAACCCATTTGTTACAACTGGAAAAACATGCTGTCGAAGTTTACACTCGGAACACCTTTCATTGGGTGCGAGATGAAATCAAATCAGAGGCAAAACATAGCATAGTGAATTGCGTTGATGATATGGACTGTGTGATGTATACATTCCAGAAGTTTGCTGGTGGTGATAAAACCTGGAATGTGAAATACACACCATCTACAAACGTCTTCAAATGCTCATGCCAAATGTTTGAGACAATAGGTATTCCGTGTTGTCATACGTTTAGTGTCATGAAAGCCATGAACCAACACCACATACCTGAGACACTCATAATGCAGCGTTGGACAAGGAATGTGAAGGATATCTCAGAAGTCGAATCGTCTTCTACCGCGACTACTCCAAACATAACGCAAATTGCCAGGTCTGCATCCTGTCATTGTTATTATAGCATACAAAGAACATATTTAAGTTATCTGATGCGTCGTTAGAAAGAGTTTTTCAGTTCGTATCAATTATACCTAGTACTATGATTGTGATTGAAATGTCGACTTTTTTGTCCACATTTTTGTTGATGTAGATATGGGGCCTTGAGTTCAAAGGGCAGCAGAATGAGCTATTATGCATCACTGTCAACTGAAGGTTACAACGAAGCAAACGTGGCGATTGATAAGTTAACAATTCAAATGAAGGGATTATTGCCTTCGTCAAGTACAACAATGGAAGAAAATGTACATCGTATAAGAACACAATCGAGGGTTCAAGTTAAGGATCCAGTCATAGCAGCAACAAAGGGGTCGATGAGACAGAACAAAAACACCAAGGGGAAGGCACGTAAATGTGGGAACTGTGGACAACCTGGCCACAAAAAAAAAAAAAAAAACCATGTCATGCACACGTTAAAAGTAACATCAGTGCAATGGCAAGCAATGGAGGTGCGACAATTTCTTCCACATCACAACCAACTGCTTTTGCAGACTTAGTGCAGTCTTGCAACTCTGAATATATCGTGGACAGTGATGGTCGTTGTCAACCGTTTGCTTTTCAAAACATTGAAGTTCCAATGGGTAAGTTTAGCAACCAGTTGGATGAGAATGTGTTTTCTATGACAACATCAACACCTACTATGTACATGCAACAAAACGAATGGTGGAGGCCGCATAACTGAAACCTAAATATATTCCCATAACGGTATGTATTTTGTATTGAAGGTGTCATGAGCTCCGTTTTCTTACTCGTATGAATAGGGGAAATTGTGCTTACAGAGACAGCTGATTTTGTAACGTGGAAGAGGCATAAATGTAGTTTATAAAAGCTGTGCCACTTGTATTTTGACTACTAAACTGGAACATTGTAATGATTTATGCTAAATTTGGAATGTGATGTACGGTCAAAGAAATGTAGTACGTGTTTTTCCTACATGACCATATAAAATCTTTGAACTGAAACCTAAATATTAATTGTAAATCGCACTAAAATCGCTGGGATTGATGATGGATTTGGGCCTGTCATGGGCGAGCTTGGAGAGATCTTGGTGAGATCACCCTTTGCTCGCTATACTACCGGATTGATGAACGAGTTGGGGCTCCCATAGGCGACCCCAGGGCGACCTTGGTGAGATCACCCTGAGATCGCTATCCTCTCGGATTGATCAAGGATTTGGGAGGCCCACATGTGACCTTGGGGCGACCTCATCAAGGTTGCCTTGGGCTCGCTAACCTCTCAGGTTGATGATTGGTTTGGGCCTCCCATGGGCGATCTTTAGGTGACCTTGGTGAGGTCGCCCTGGGCTTGCTACTGTCAGGGTTTATGCTGGTGAAGGATGTCATGGACAATTGTAGAGTTGTACACACCGTCACATTATCCATTGTAACATTTGAAAAAATCAATTGAGAAATATTACTATTATATCAGGAGTTACTTCTGTTCAATTGGGTTGTATTGGTAATAAATCAACAATTATTTGACTTAGATTGGTTGAAATTTATATTGTTGGACGATTGACTTCAATTACAACTTTCAAACACAGTGTAACCATAAAAATAAGTATAAATAAATGAAAGGATGTTGGAAAATGAGAAGACCTGTTAACTTGCATTCATACCGACGTACTGCCATATACACATAAGTTCATGGTTATATTACACTTCAATTAAAAAAAGGCAGATTTAACCCACCCTTTTGTATGTATTCCTACCGAGTTGCACATTTATAAACAGAACAAAATTTATTTACATGTTGAATACAAATATCATCGCTTGGAACTTCGGGTAGAACATTCACTCCAAGAGAGCCGCTGCTTTACCTCTCAACTTCTTCATGGGTCCCGGTCTCATCTTTACATTGGGCACAACTTCCCCAGTGGACAGTAATTTGTTATAGTGGTCTTCGGCTTTTTTCTTCAGGCTCAGAAGGTTGGTGTTACCAGGGAAGAGTGCAAGGAAACGAGCCCAAAACAAACGTTGACACTCAGACTGGAACTATAAAGAAAGTGAGAAATGTCATGGATATGTAAAACCAAATAGAGGGAAGTCGGAAAAACAGGTATCTAATAATTTTAGTTAACATACCGATTTCATCTGAAGCGCTGTAGGGCAATTGTCATCCATGAACATGCAAAGTAAAAGGCCACAATCATAGCCATTGGGTTGATGGGGTGCTTTCTGATATGAGATACTGAATGATGTGAATGAGAAGGTTTTTGGGAAGGCAACAGCTATGTCATCCGCAAGGACAATGTCAAGCGACTCCATCTAAATGAAATTGAAAATATGCGTTAATGCTTATCGTGATAAGTGGAATAAAAGGGGATCAATAATGGGGTAACGCAACGTACCAACTTTCGAACTTGGTTCAATCGTGTCAGATCACCCTTCCTACGGGGTGGATTGGAGTCCCAAATTTGGCAATCCCGTTTGTTAAGGTCAAATACCGCCAAATACCAATGGTTGCGTAGATCATTGATAGGAATGTAAATCTAATATGCGGACAAAAATGTCATTATAAGTATACATATTACACAGTATTAACAGGAAATAATAAAGATGTACGAAAAAATCCACAACAGTAATCATGTGTCACTTATTGACATCTACGAAGATCAGACATATAGGACTCCCGCAATTTTGAAATAGATTTCTTTAAAGAATATTGTTCCCCATCCGCACAAGTGAATACAGAGTACTGCGTATGCAAAACGTGAGATATATATCAGTTACATCTTCCATAACATCAAAAATGGGAAACTATAAACATTTAAGCAAAGTAATGAATAGAAGTATACCGCATAGTTCGTAGGCAAGAACCAGCTAAGTTGTGACCTTTTTGACTTGAACACCATAGTTTTGTACTCAGGAATAAGATTAATAATCTGAAAAATAAAATTCTGCATGAGTAAAGGTAACTTACCAACAATACAAAACAGTGACCTTTATACAATCTATACAAGTCATAGACTATAAGTTGAGAAGGTCATTAGCAATCAACCTCGCTATCAACAAACTTGGTAGGTTCTAATGTTTTGAAACTTTTCCGGGTTACTTGCAAATGCCCAAGATCGACAATAACCTCACTGCAATTTTGGGAACAACAAAATAACGAAACTAGTAAACATCCAATAGTGGATATAACTAAAAATAATTGCACAGTATAGTTTAAATTCATGATTAAACTAAATAGAATGCATGCTTACGATGATGGTAGGTTTTTGTCAAATATGTAGGTTATCAACTGCTCATCATATTTATTCAATTGAATGCCTATTTGGAAAGGGCCATAGCGGTACTTTGTCGACACGTTTACATGAACAGCAATGTACGGTGAAATTTGATAGCAGCTCGGCTTTCGTTTCGAGGTTGATCTTGTTTGGATTACTCTTCGCTTGTTTGAAGATTGTGACTCATGTTCCAAAATATCATCTTTCAAAGTATCCTACAAAACAATTGATTGTCAAATGAAAATGTGGTTTAAGTGTTATACAATTTTTATTTATATATAGCAAATATTTAAAACAAACTGGATCAAACCTCATCTACTAACGAAGGAACGGTAAGGACCGTAGGTACATGATACATATCATCAATCCCCTGATCATGCATGGGTAAATCACATGTATTCCCATCTTCTGGTGTTGCCTCAATAGGTGATTTCATCCAACTCGGGGTGGATTTGGAAATGTTCTTTTCATGTTAGGGTGGTGTTTGGGTTTTATTTGAAGATACCTCAACAACTGGATGTTGTATTGTAGGAATAGAAACATGTCGTGATGGTGGTGGGGGTGGAGAATTTGGGGTAGGATTTTGGGGCCTGTCATCCTTGGATTTCTGATGGCTGGTTGTGTTATGTAAGTCCTCAACAAAGTTCTCCTCCGTCGAACTGAATATCGCGTATTAGGAAATTCACCTTTGTTCGGATATCATGAAGTTCACTCTTCAATGTATCTTGAATTTCTTTGACCACTTGTAGGACATCATGAACACCTTTCATGTGGGCATTATTGCCGGTACCAGGTTCTTGATTGCCATGACTGGTTTCTCCATGTGCAGCAGCATCATATTGACCTTCTGATGGTGATGGTTGCTTGAACGAATCCTCAACGGAAATCTGAATCATTTTAAGAAAATATTTATGTCATGATGCATGAATTTAAAGTTAATTAATGTACATACATATAAATTGGGTAGAAAAATAACAAAACGTATACCTTGTTACTTCCAACACCACCTTCGATTTGTAGACGGGTTACGCACTTCTTTATCTTGACGTTTGTCCAACAAACGACGGGTGTTAATGCTTTATCCACCATCGGAGGGTTCCATTGAAGTGAGTGCAAATAAAACAACTATAGCAAAGAAACAAGGTTAATAATCAGTTCAATATGAATTGATACAGTTATATTTCATAATAATAGATATCCAAAAAATTCAATAATTTTTACCTCAAGAAACAACACACAACCGGAAATGCAACTTGTCTTCAACCGTTGCCGGTTCTTCACATATTTGTCAATCCCTTCGCAAAGTGCGGATAAGCACCAACTGGACCAGTTTTTCGTACCAATACTTCCAACATCCCCTAAAGGAATCAAGTACCCCGTCTGAACATAATCGATAGCTGAAGGACAGAGGATGGTGCCCAACAAAAATAAGCACAATATCACCTTGAATTCATAATCAGCCGTGGTTATCTCCTCCAGGCTATGTTCTATGTCTTTCAAGAAGATGCCACGAGATGTGATAGCAAACTTTGATTTCCAATACTCAAAGTTAGGGACATCTCCATATATAGAAATCTTATCTCCTTGGTCGGAAATCCCCAAAACTCGACCAAATATGAAAGAGTTTATGACAAACCTCCGGCCATGTATATCAAGTGCACAAGCTTTCGTATCGAAGTTATCAACGAGCCATCGACAGATCTTCAGCCGTAGAAGCCCACAATCGAGGGCGAGTAAGTTTCCAAACCCCAAGGCATGCACAACCTCTTTATGCTCTTCCGAAAGTTTCTTCACAATCCGACACCACCGAGAGGGCGTACACCTTGTGTTGATGGTTTGATCTTCATGCCTGGGATGGTTTGGTGTGCCTGGGATTTCTTCATCCGTTGGAGGCAAGTCTGAGTTGTTGGGGAAGTCATTATCACGAAGGTTAGGTTGCACAGCTGTCACATTTCTTGCTGCAACTTCATCCACATCAAGTTGTCGGAATTTGGCCTTCTCTTCAATTGGTAACAAATTCCATGTTTTTCCAATTTCAATTCGTGACTACAAAAACAGAACATGAAAGAATATTATGTTCATCGTCACATTATCAACAAACAAAATTAATAGTTATACTTGATGTAAATGTATATAACCTTTGAGTTCCCATTAGCATCTTTCTTTTTGCATTCCGATGCACTGAAAAGATAACAGACAGCTGTTTAGTATACATTGACAAGATAGATAGCAAGTTAACAAACTAAAGTAAAGCATATGATAAAGTTTACATACAAATAATTAATCCATGCCATCCTTCCAATCTTCGGTTTTGACAGGTTATTCGTGGATGTTGAGCTGTTGGAGCCACCATTCTTCTTCTCATGAATAACTTTTTTCACCATTTTCAATCTGTACATCAATGGTTATAAATGTCCAGTCAATAACATGGATAAGGAAATGAATTGGTATATGAATTAATTATAAAATCCACTTGGTTATCTTAATATATTATGCATATTTTGAACTAGATTAGGGAGTAGCCTTCTTGAAATCCAAAAAAATTTTCTTTCACTGACGACTTTAACGTTATGTTTGTTTTTAAACCAAAAGAATAGTCATGTGTGACGCAATGTGAAGTACCTTGGATCCAAGGTCCCTCTTATTCTCTCACACCTTGTTCCCTTTTGTCTACGTACCTTATTCTACTCTGTTTAAACTCAAATACCTACATTATATCCAAATAACTCGAACATGCAGGTACAGCCACAATAGAATGAACAAAATATGCATTATAACCAAAATGCAACTACCAAAATGTAGCTCTAATATATATAACAGAATGTACAAGAGAATATATATAGAATGTACTAAATAGCATAAACGGAACAAATGGACACTAAGTACTTGGCATTGTATCACAAATGTACTCTACCAGCAATTCCAAGTATGAGTAACTTTGAGTATTCCAGCCGATATACTTTGTGACCAATATATAATATAAAATATACAATAGTAAAAAAACTTGACAGTTAAATAACTTACATAATGCAGCTACCAGGACGTTGTTGTAACAGATTGAATAGAGTGCATGGGACAATATACAGAAAATTGAATAGCATAATTGGAACAAATGGACAATAAGTACGTGGCGTTGTCTCACAAGTGTACTCTACTGGCACAATTCCGGGTAGGAGTAAGTTTGAGTATTCCAGCCGATATACTTTGTTACCAATTCAGAGTAAACAATAATAACGTAACTTAACATTAAATTAACTTTCAACTTGCAGATACCAAAACATAGCTCTAATGTAGTATATAAAATAGAATGTACTGAATAGCATAATTGGAACAAATGGACACTAAGTACGTGGCGTTGTCTCACAAGTGTACTCTACCGGCATAATTCCGGGTAGGAGTAAGTCTGAGTATTCCAACCGATATACTTTGTGACCAATACAGAGTAAACAATAATACCGTAACTTAACATTAAATTAACTTTCGACTTGCAGATACCAAAACATAGCTCTACTGTAGTATATAAAATAGAATGTACTGAATAGCATAATTGGAACGAATGGACACTAAGCACGTGGCGTTGTCTCACAAGTGTACTCTACCGGCACAATTCTGGGTAGGAGTAAGTCTGAGTATTCCAGCCGATATACTTTGTGACCAATATAGAGTAAACAAAAATAACGTAACTTAACATTAAATTAACTTTCAACTTGCAGATACCATAACATAGCTCTACTGTAGTATATAAAATAGAATGTACTCAATAGCATAATTGGAACAAATGGACACTAAGTACGTGGCGTTGTCTCACTAGTGTACTCTACTGGCACAATTCCAAGTAAGAATAAGTCTAAGTATTCCAGGCAATATACTGAATGTATAACTTGTAACTTGTATCAATCTAATTGTATCACGAGTATACTCAGTTTATATTACAAGATCCAACTACTCTTAATTTTAAACCGTGACATAATAGTTCAACCTATATCAACCTAATATATAAACAACTTCAATTGAAATGCTATTTCAATTTATATATATTAAAACTATAATGAACCCTCACATCAAACACAAATCCTAATTACTATACAAACTATTATACTTAAAACCCTAACTCTAAATTCACATTTTTACACATTATTATATAACAAGTGGATTTCTTGCATTTTCATATCCTCCACCATATTTGTACCCAAAGCCTTCTATTGAATTCACTTATAATTCCATATATATATATATATATATATATAGAAAACACCAAATACAGTACAATGTATATAGATTCCACACAACATAATTATTTCACAACTAAACATAACTGAGCGTAACTAATTTCATAAATCATATTCCCAAAACCTAACATTGGCATCCATTAGTATATAGTCTTCTCATGTGTTTTATATTTCCTGTGTAGGATTTGTTCTCGTTTTGTTTAGATGTTTTAGATTAACATTTCAGTTCTGTAACAACTTATCACTATTTTTTTTTAACAATGAAATTATATTGCAAAAGTAACAGAAAATAAAAAACAATGGAAGCACTGAATCAGTTTTATGAAATTATTATGCGGCATTTCATGAAAGCTTGCCTTTTAATGGTTGGAAGTTATTTGTATTTTCCAACTTACCTTCCAATGGAAGATGAATGACCGTTAGACTATGAGATTTTTTTTGTCTGATTTTCAGGAATTCAAAGCGAGACACACATGTATTTTCCTGTCACATTTGTAAACACAAAGATTTGTAAACACAATTCTAAAGAAAACAAAATTATACAAATAAAACAAACTAAGTTGTATCGGTTACTGAAAAAGATTCATTGTTGATGCTCTACTTACATGCTAACACTGGTTTGTGGCTTCAAAAATATCTCAATGCACTATTCATTTATCTTAGTAGGTGGCCGGTGTAAAGAAAAACTAATTATAAACATAAAATTATTTATACAAAACCCAAATCTTCAAACTAAAGAACTAAAAATTACCTTTCACTTTTGGATTACCAAGATTGAGATGAACCCAAATCGACCCACCAACAAACCCAGATTGTATTTTCCTGTCACATTTGTAAACACAAAGATTTGTAAACACAATTCTAAAGAAAACAAAATTATACAAACAAAACAAACTAAGTTGTATTGGTTACTGAAAAAGAATCATTGTTGATGCTCTACTTACATGCCAACACTGGTTTGTGGTTTCAGAAATATCTCAATGCACTATTTATTTATCTTATTAGTAGGTGGTGTAAAGAAAAACTAATTATAGACATAAAATTATTTATACAAAACCCAAATCTTCAAACTAAAGAACTAAAAATTACCTTTCTCTTTTGGATTTCAAAGATTGAGATGAACCCAACTCGACCCACCAACAAACCGAGATTGATCGCCAGTCGCAATACCCGGAACACGCGACAATCTATAGAGAGATATAGAGAGAAATATAAACCTAGATGGAGAATGAGAAGGAGATGAAGGCTTCGAATTAGAGGAGAGGAAGGGTTCGAATGGGGGTTCGAATGAGAGGAGGAAGGGTTCGAATGAGAAGGAGATGAAGGCTTCGAATCGTTCGAATGGGGGTTCGAATGAGAGGAGGAAGGCTGCGAATCAGAGGAGAGGAAGGCTTCGAATGGGAGTTCGAATGAGAGGAGGAAGGGTTCGAATGAGAGCAACGGTTCGAATGAGAGAAGAGGAAGGATTCGAATGAGAGGAGACAGCTGCAGAGTGTTTTGTTTGAGAGAGAGGCACAATGTTTTGTTTGATTTGAGTTAGAAACCGGTATTAAAGGTTGTGGGTGAAATATTCTTTTCTTATTTCCTATTTCAACCGGTTTATTTCTTTTTTATGTGGTGTTGTACGGTACAACATAAGTTCTTACTTGTATCGTAGCAACCCCCCTATAAAAATGCATAATTTGTAAAACTTTTAAAATTACCTAGAATTTTTAACGTTTGAAGAATACATCATTTTAAGCAGTTTCATGGAAAATATTAGAATAAAAGCACATTATGCTATAAAATAAGCGCCTCGTAATTTTCAGGTCAAATTTCCCTCACTAACCTCTATAAACATGCATAAATTTGCAAAACTTTTAAAATAACCTAGAATTTTTTATAGTTCAGGAATACATTATTTTAAGTAGTTCCGTGTAAAAAATTAGAATAAAATCACATTATGCAATGAAATAAGCACTTCGTAATTTTCGGGTCAAATTACCCTTACTAACCTCTATAAAAAGGCATAATTTGATAAACTTTAAAAAAAATTTAACATTGGATGAATACATCATTTTAAGAACTTCCATGGAAAAAAAAAATAGAATAAAAGTGCACTATACAATGAAATAAGCGCATTATAATTTTTGGGTCAAATTTCCCTCCCTAACCTCTATAAAAATGCATAATTTGCAGAACTTTTAAAATTACCTAGAATTTTTAACATTGGAAGAATACATCATTTTAAGTAGTTCCATGGAAAAAATTAGAATAAAAGTGCATTATACAATGAAATAAGCGTCTCGTAATTTTCGAGTCATTTCCCTCACTAACCTCTAAAAACATGCGTAATTTGCAAAACTTTTAAATAACCTAGAATTTTTAACAATGCAAGAATACATTATTTTAAGCAGTTCTGTGGAAAAAATTAGAATAAAATCGCATTATGCAATGAAATGAGCACCTTGTAATTTTCGGGTCAAATTTCCCTTACTAACCTCTAAAAAAATGCATAAATTTGCAAAACTTTTAAAATAACCTAGAATTTTTAACATTGCAAGAATACATCATTTTAAGCATTTTCTATGGAAAAAATATGAAAAAAATCACATTATGCAATGAAATAAGCGCCTCATAATTTTTGGGTAAAATTTCCCTTACTAACCTCTCTAAAAATGCATTTTAGTCAAATTTCCCTCACTAACTTCTAAAAACATGTATAATTTGCAAAACATTTAATATAACCTAGAATTTTTAACATTGCAAGAATACATTATTTTAAGCAGTTCCGTGGAAAAAATTAGAATGAAATCGCATTATGCAATGAAATAAGCGCCTTGTAATTTTCGGGTCAAATTTCCCTTACTAAACTCTATAAAAATGCATAATTTGTAAAACTTTTAAAGTTACGTAGAATTTTTAACATAAGAAGAATACACCACTTTAAGTAGTTCCATTGAAGAAAATAGGATAAAAGCGCATTATGCAATGAAATATGCGCCTCGTAATATTTCGGTCAAATTTTCCTTACTAACCTCTATAAAAATGCATAATCCGCAAAACTTTAAAAATAACCTAGAATTTTTAACATTGGAAGAATAAATCATTTTAAGCAGTTCTGTGGAAAATAAATTACAATAAAAGCGCATTATACAATGAAATAAGGGTCGTAATTTTCGGGTCAAATTTCCCTTACCTCTATAAAAATGCATAATTTGCAAAACTTTTAAAATTACCTAGAATTTTTAACATTGGAAGAATACATCATTTTAAGCAATTCCAATCGAAAAAATTAGAATGAAAGTGCATATACAACGAAGTAAGCACCTTGTAATATTTTGGTCAAATTTCCCTTACTTAACCTCTATAAAAAAAAATGCATAATTTGCAAAACTTTTAAAATTACCTAGAATTTTTAACATAAGAAGAATACACCATTTTAAGTAGTTCCATTGAAAAAATAGGATAAAAGATCATTGTACAATGAAATATGCGCCACATATTATTTCGGTCAAATTTTCCTTACTAACCTCAATAAAAACGCATAATTTGTAAAACTTTTAAAAAAACCTAGAATTTTTAACATTGGATGAACACATCATTTTAAGCAGTTCCATGGAAAAAATTAGAATAAAAGCGCATTATGCAATGAAATAAGTGCCTCATAATTTTCGGGTCAAATTTCCCTTACTAAACTCTATTAAATTGCATAATTTGCAAAACTTTGAAAATAACTTAGAATTTTTAACATTGGATGGATAAACCATTTAAAACAGTTCTATGGAAAAAATTAGAATAAAAGCACATTATGCAATGAAATAAGTGCCTCGTAATTTTCGCGTCAAATTTCCCTTATTAACCTCTATAAGAATGCATAATTTTCAAAACTTTGAAAATTACCAAGAATTTTTAACATAGGAAGAATACATCATTTTAAGCAATTCCATGGAAAAAATTAGAATAAAAGTGCATTATACAATGAAATAAGCGATTCGTAATTTTCGGGTAATTTTCCTCACTAACCTCTAAAAACATGCATAATTTGCAAAACTTTTAAAATAACCTCGAATTTTTAACATTGCAAGAATACATCATTTTAAGGAGTTTCATGGAAAAAATATGAATAAAATCAAATCTTGCAAGGAAATAAGCGCCTCGTAATTTTCGAGTAAAATTTCCCTTACTAACCTCTATAAAAATGCATAATTTGCAAAACCTTTAAAATTACCTAGAATTTTTAACATAAGAAAAATACACCATTTTAAGTAGTTCCATTGAAGAAAATAGGATAGAAGCGCATTATACAATGAAATATACGCCTCGTAATATTTCGGTCAAATTTCCCTCACTAACCGCTTAAAACATGCATAATTTGCAAAACTTTTAATATAACCTAGAATTTTTAACATTGCAAGAATACATTATTTTAAGCAGTTCCGTGGAAAAAATTAGAATCAAATTGCATTATGGAATGAAATAAACGCCTCATTAACATCTATAAAAATGTATAATTTGCAAAACTTTTAAAATTACCTTGAATTTTTAACATAAGAAGAATACACCATTTTAAGTAGTTCCATTGAAAAAAATAGGGTAGAAGCGCATTATACAATGAAATATGCGCCTTGTAATATTTCGGTCAAATTTCCCTCACTAACCTCTAAAAACATGTATAATTTGCAAAAATTTTAAAATAACCTAGAATTTTTAACATTGCAAGAATACATCATTTTAAGCAGTCCTGTGGAAAAAATTAAAATTAAATCTAATTATGCAATGAAATAAGCGTCTCGTAATTTTCAGGTGAAATTTCCCTTACTAACCTATATAAAAATGCATAATTTGCAAAACTTTTAACATTACCTAGAATTTTTAATATTGCAAGAATAAATTATTTTAAGCAATTCCTTGTAAAAAATTAGAATAAAATCGCATTATGCAATGAAATAAGCGCCTCGTAATTTTCGGGTCAAATTTCCCTTACTCACCTCTAAAAACATGCATAAATTTGCAAAAATTTTAAAATTACCTAGAATTTTTAACTTTGCAAATATAATTCATTTAAAGCTGTTCCGTGGAAAAAATTAGAATAAAATCGCATTATGCAATGAAATGAGTTCCTCGTAATTTTTGGGTCAAATTTCCCTTACTAACCTCTATAAAAAAATGCATAATTTACGAAACTTTTAAAATTACCAAGAATTTTTAACATAAGAAGAATACAGCATTTTAAGTAGCTCCATTGAAAAAATAGGATAAAAGCGCATTATACAATGAAATATGCGCCTCGTAATATTTCGGTCAAATTTTCCTTACTAACCTTTATAAAAATGCATAATCCGTAAAATTTTGAAAATAACCTAGAATTTTTAACATTGGAAGAATACATCATTTTAAGTAGTTTTGTGGAAAAGAAAAGAAAAGAATAAAAGCGCATTATACATTGAATAAGCGCCTCGTAATTTTGGGGTCAAATTTCCCTTACCTCTATAAAAATGCATAATTTGCAAAACTTTTAAAATTACCTAGAATTTTTAACATTGGAATAATACATCATTTTAAGTAGTTCCATGTCAAAAATTAGAATAAAAGAGCATTATTCAACGAAATAAGCGCCTCGTAATTTTCGGGTCAAATTTCCCTCACCAACCTCTAAAAACATGTATAAATTTGCAAAACTTTTAAAACAACCTAGAATTTCTAGCATTGCAAGAATACATCTTTTTAAGCAGTCCCATGGAAAAAATTAGAATAAAAGCAGATTATGCAATAAAATAAACGCCTCGTAATTTTCGAGTAAAATTACCCTCACTAACCACTAAAAACATTTGTAAATTTGCAAAACTTTTAAAATAACCTAGAATTTTTAATATTCCAAGAATACATTATTTTAAGTAGTTCCGTGTAAAAAATTAGAATAAAATCACATTATGCAATGAAATAAGCACCACGTAATTTTCGGGTCAAATTTCCCTCACTCACCTCTAAAAGCATGCATAAATTTGCAAAACTTTTAAAATTACCCATAATTATTAACATTGCAAGAATACATCATTTTAAGCAGTTCCATCGAAAAAATTAGAATAAAATCGCATTATGCAATGAAATGAGCGCCTCGTAATTTTCGGGTCAAATTTCCCTTACTAACCTCTATAAAAAAAATGCATAATTTGCAAAGCTTTTAAAATTACCTAGAATTTTTAACATAAGAAGAATACACCATTTTAAGTAGTTCCACTGAAAAAAAAAAATAGGATAAAAGCGCATTCTACAATGAAATATGCGCCACATAATATTTCGGTCAAATTTTCCTTACTAACCTCAATAAAAACGCATAATTTGTAAAACATTTAAAATAACCTAGAATTTTTAACATTGGATGAACACATCATTTTGAGCAGTTCCATGGAAAAAAATTAGAATAAAAGCACATTATGCAATGAAATAAGCGCCTCGTAATTTTCGGGTCCCTTTCTAACCTCTAAAAACATGCATAATTTGCAAAACATTTAATATAACCTAGAATTTTTAATATTGCAAGAATACATTATTTTAAGTAGTTCCATGGAAAAAATTAGAATGAAATCGCATTATGGAATGAAATAAGTGCCTAGTAATTTTCGGGTCAAATCTCTGACTAACCTATATAAAAATGCATAATTTGCAAAACTTTTAAAATTACCTAGAATTTTTAACATAAAAAGAATACACCATTTTAAGTATTTTCATTAAAGAAAATAGGATAAAAGCGTATTATGCAATGAAATATGTGCTTCGTAATATTTCGTTCAAATTTCTCTTACTAACCTCTATAAAAATGCATAATTTGCAAAACTTTTAAAATTACATAGAATTTTTAACATTGGAAGAATACATCATTTTAAGTAGTTCCATGGAAATTTTTTGAATAAAAGTGCATTATACAATAAAATAAGTGCCTCATAATTTTAGGGTCATTTCCCTCACGTCCTCTATAAAAATGCCTAATTTGCAAAACTTTTAAAATTACCTAGAATTTTTAACATAAGAAGAATACAAATTATAAGTATTTCCATTGCAGAAAATAGGATAGAAGTGCATTATACAATGAAATATGCGCCTCATAATATTTCGGTCAAATTTCCCTCACTAACCTCTAAAAACATGCATAATTTGCAAAACATTTAATATAACCTAGAATTTTTAACATTGCAAGAATACATTATTTTAAGCAGTTCCGTGGAAAAAATTAGAATGAAATAGCATTATGCAATGAAATAAGGGCCTCGTAATTTTCGGGTGAAATTTCCCTTACTAACCTCAATAAAAATGCATAATTTGCAAAACTTTTAAAATTACCTAGAATTTTTAACATTGGAAGAATACCTCATTTTAAGTAGTTCCTTGGAAAAAATTAGAATAAAAGTGCATTATACAACGAAATAAGCCCCTCGTAATTTTCGCTTCAAATTTCCCTTACTAACCTCTATAAAAAAATGCATAATTTGCAAATATTTCAAAATTATCTACAATTTTTAACATGAGAAGAATACACCATTTTAAATAGGTCCATTGAAGAAAATAAGATAAAAGCACATTATGCAATGAAATATGCGCCTCGTAATATTTCGGTCAAATTTCCCTCACTAACCTCTAAAAACATGCATAATTTGCAAAACATTTAATATAACCTAGAATTTTTAGCATTGCAAGAATACATTATTTTAAGTAGTTCCATTGAAAAAATTAGAATGAAATCGCATTATGTAATGAAATAAGCGCCTCGTAATTTTCGGGTCAAATTTCCCTTACTAACCTTTATAAAAATGCATAATTTGCAAAACTTTTAAAATTACCTAGAATTTTTAACATAAAATGAATACACCATTTTAAGTATTTCCATTAAAGAAAATAGGATAAAAGCGTATTATGCAATGAAATATGTGCTTCGTAATATTTCGTTCAAATTTCCCTTACTAACCTCTATAAAAATGCATAATTTGCAAAACTTTTAAAATTACCTAGAATTTTTAACATTGGAAGAATACATCATTTTAAATAGTTCCATGGAAATGTTTTGAATAAAAGTGCGTTATACACTGAAATAAGCGCCTCGTAATTTTTGGGACAAATTTCCCTTACTAACCTCTATAAAAATGCATAATTTGCAAAACTTTTAAAATTGCCTAGAATTTTTAACATTGGAAGAATACATCATTTTAAGCAGTTCCATGGAAAAAATTAGAATAAAAGTGCATTATACAATGAAATAAGCACCTTGTAATTTTCGGGTCGAATTTTCCTTACTAACCTGTATAAAAAAATTCATAATTTGCAAAACTTTTAAAATTACCTATAATTTTTAACAGAAGAAGAATACACCATTTTAAGTAGTTCAATTGAAAAAATAGGATAAAAGCGCATTATACAATGAAATATGCGCCACGTAATATTTCGGACAAATTTTCCTTAATAACCTCAATAAAAACACATAATTTGTAGAACTTTGAAAATAACCTAGAATTTTTAACATTGGATGAACACATCATTTTAAGCAGTTCCATGGAAAAAATTAGAATAAAAGCGCATTATGTAATGAAATAAGTGCCTCGTAATCTTTGTGTCAAATTTCCCATACTAACCTCTATAAAAAAAATGCATAATTTGCAAAAATTTTAAAATTACCTAGAATTTTTAACAAAAGAAGAATACACCATTTTAAGTAGTTTCATTGAAGAAAATAGAATAAAAGCGCATTATGCAATGAAATATGCGCCACGTAATATTTCGGTCAAATTTTCCTTACTAACCTCAATAAAAACGCATAATTTGTAAAACTTTTAAAATAACCTAGAATTTTTAACATTGGAGGAACACATCATTTTAAGCAATTCCATGGAAAAAATTAGAATAAAAGCGCATTATGCAATGAAATAAGCGCCTCGTAATTTTCATGTCAAATTTCCCTTACTAACCGCTATTAAAATGCATAATTTGCAACACTTCGAAAATAACCTAGAATTATTAACATTGGATGAATAAACCATTTAAAACAGTTCCATGGAAAAAATTAGAATAAAAGAACATTATGCAATGAAATAAGCGCCTCGTAATTTTCGAGTCAAATTTCTCTTACTAGCCTCTATAAAAATGCATAATTTGCAAAACTTTTAAAATTGCCTAGAATTTTTAACATTGCAAGAATACATTATTTTAAGCAGTTCTGTGGAAAAAATGAGAATAAAATTGCATTATGCAATGAAATGAGCATCTCGTAATTTTCGGGGAAAATTTCCCTTACTAACCTCTAATAAAATGCATAAATTTGCAAAACTTTTAAAATAACCTAGAATTTTTAACATTGCAAGAATACATCATTTTAAGAAGTTCAGTGGAAAAAATATGAATAAAATCGTATTTTGCAATGAAATAAGCGCCTCGTAATATTTGGGTAAAATTTCCCTTACTAACCTCTATAAAAACGCATAATTTGCAAAACTTTAAAATCACCTAGAATTTTTAACATAAGAAAAATACACCATTTTAAGTAGTTCCACTGAAGAAAATAGGATAGAAGTGCATTATACAATGAAATATGCGCCTCGTAATATTTTTGTCAAATTTCCCTCACTAACCTCTAAAAACATGCATAATTTGCAAAACTTTAAATATAACCTATAATTTTTAACATTGCAGGAATACATTATTTTAAGCAGTTCCATGGAAAAAATTAGAATGAAATCGCATTATGGAACGAAATAAGCGCTTCATAATTTTCGGGTCAAATTTCCCTTATTAACATCTATAAAAATGCTTAATTTGCAAAACTTTTAAAATTACCTTGAATTTTTAACATATGAAGAATACACCATTTTAAGTAGTTCCATTGAATAAAATAGGATAAAAGCGCATTAAGCAACAAAATATGCGCCTCGTAATATTTCGGTCAAATTTTCCTTACTAACCTCTATAAAAATGCATAATCGGCAAAACTTTGATAATAACCTAGAATTTTTAACATTGGAAGAATACATCATTTTAAGCAGTTCTTTGGAAAAGAAATTAGAATAAAAGCGCATTATACAATGAAATAAGCGCCTCGTAATTTTCGGGTCAAATTTCCCTTACCTCTATAAAAATGCATAATTTGCAAAACTTTTAAAATTACCTAGAAATTTTAACATTGGAAGAATACATCATTTTAAGTAGTTCCATGAAAAAATTTAGAATGAAAGTGCATTATACAATGAAATAAGCGCCTCGTAATTTTCGGGTCAAATTTCCCTTACTAACCTCTATAAAAAAATGCATAATTTGCAAAACTTTGAAAATAACCTAGAAATTTTAACATTGGATTGATAAACCATTTAAAATAGTTCCATGAAAAAAATTAGAATAAAAGCACATTATGCAATGAAATAAGCGCCTTGTAATTTTTGGGTCAAATTTCACTTACTAACCTCTACAAAAATGCATAATTTGCAAAAATTTTAAAATTACCTAGAATTTTTGACATTGGAAGAGTACATCATTTTAAGCAGTTCCATGGAAAAAAGTAGAATGAAAGTGCATTATACAACGAAATAAGCACCTCGTAATTTTCGGGTCAAATTTCCCTCACTAACCTCTAAAAACATGCATAAATTTGTAAAACTTTAAAAATAACCTACAATTTTTAACATTACAAGAAGGGGGGTTTTCAAATATAGCCACCGTTAAGATGCCAAAACCACATATAGCCACTAGTTTTTAAAAAACCAAATATAACCAATATGATCATGGATCATGGATTGTGTGGTGGAAGTTAGTGGGGGGTTTGACAGTTATACCCCTGGAGACGACTTTATTGAATTTAAATACCTGATCTTACAATTTTACCCCTATTCGAATTCTTCTGATCTGACATCTAATTGTTCTACTAAAAGACAAAATTACCCTTGTTATAGAATCTCGGTTCAAAAGACAAAACGGAAACGGAAAGGCACCAGTAACAAAAGCTTCAAAAGTGAGAAAGCCACACTGAAGAACGACGACCGCAGGCCGCAAGGGAGGGAAAACGGGAAACGGAAAAGCCTTGGAAAGGGAAACGGGAAAGCCACAGTGTGTGGATACTCAGAAAAGAACGACGACCGCAGGTGACCACTAAATACCCTGACGACCACCGTGTGTGGATACGAGGTAGGATCGGATTAGGTGTGTTCTTAATCGGCACGATCCCTAATAATTTCCTTTGATTTGATATCCTCTATCCCTTCATTGGCACGATCCCTAATTACATTTGATTTGATATTAGGGTTTGTTTGGAAATCTGAAATTACTTGAAATCTGGATTTAATCTTGAATTAATTCCCCCTTCCCGATTTGGGTCTTGATTTTTACCATGATTTTCCCATCAATCGTTTAGGACCCAAGACCGGTCTCCATGATTTCGATGGTTCACCAAAAAAAAAAAAACCCTTTACATGAAGCTTTCCGTGATGTTGCCATATCCCCTTAGACTTTACATGAAGCTTTCCATGATCTTGATTTCCATGATGTTGCCAAACAAGATGCCATGTCCAAGATTGAAGTTCCATGATACATTCATGATGTTGCCAAACAAGATGCCATGTCCAAGATTAAAGTTCCATGATACATTCATGATTCTTGACATTCCATGACGTTTCCATGACATTTTATGATGTTAATATGATTTTTCATGACGTTGTCATGACATTAAATGATTTCATGTCCAAGATTAACGTTCCATGAAGCACTCATGAATCTGGACATGGCATTTTTCATGACGTTTCCATGACATTCAATTCATTTTTCATGACGTTTCCATGACATTCAATGATGTTTACATGACCTTCCATGACGTTGCAATACTTTCCATGATGATGCCATGACTTTCTTTACTTATGCCATGACGAAGGCTAACATTCCATGATGCTTTCAATTCCATGATATGTTTATATGACTTTACATGACCTTCCATGACGTTGCAATACTTTCCATGATGTTAACATGACTTTGTTTCCATGATGCCATAACGAAGGCTAACATTCCATGATGCTTTCGATTCCATGATGTTTATATGACTTTCCATGATGCCATCACAATCATCTCCCATGGCTTTCAATTACTTTTCATTACCTTTTCATGTTAGCCTCTTATAATTCTGTTTTTCTATGCTTTCATGAAGTGCCTATGGTTTTTACACGAATTGGCTATGATTTTTACACGAATTGCGTATAGTTTTTACACGAACTACGTATAGTTTTTACACGAATTACGTATGGTTTTTACACGACCTGGCATTATTTCATATATATTCCCCCTATTATTTTCAGATGGCTTTGGACCCAAACGCGAGAACCTTCTTATATCCGGATCATGAGAGATGGATCAATGCAAGGATAAACTCGAGAGGTCGGCAGCACTGTAACATTATTGTTGACATTGGCAACGTATTAGGCAGATTAAACGTTTTAGAGCAGTTTAAGCAAGGACCTTTCGGTCATTACCTTGGTCTGCATTTGCCCGTCACTACACATGGAAAGGTTTTGCATTCTATTCTGAAAAGGCAGATCGAATATACCAGTACGTCTGAAAAAGCATCACCACCTCGAGATGACGAAATGTGGTTTGGGCTGGGTAGGCAACAACATCGTTTCGGTCAAGTTGAGTTTTGCCTATGTTCTAGGCTAAAAATGGGTAAATTGCCAGAAGGAATAATAAAGGCGATTACTCCAACGAAGGACAGCCTATACGCAAGACATTTCCAGAACCAAACTGCGTACAATTCTGTGTTCCAAACTTTTAAACAACTGACCGACGATCAAGGTGAAGATGGCCTGAAGTTGGCAAATCTGTTGGTTATAGGATATGTCTTATGCACTGTCGACCCACGTGACCGTGTACCGCTATGGATGTTTGCATTATTGGATGACGAAGTAGCTTTCGAAGGTTTTCCATGGGGTTCATACGTGTATAGTTATACTTTGAACCGGCTGAAAAATGTTATACACAACAACGTTGACAATCTGAGACCCAAAACAATCAAATCAGGTTTTGAAGGAGAAGGTAAACAAGAATCACAGGACGCAGGTCCTTCCAAAGGAAATGCAAAAAGAAGAAGAATTAAAAAGAGTGAAAGCAAACCCGATGAAGCAGGTCCTTCCAAAGAAAATGCAAAAAGAAGAAGAATTAAAAAGACTGAAAGCAAACCCGAAGCAGACAAGAATGAGTCATACTCCAAAACAATCAAATCAGGTGTTGAAGGAGAAGGTAAACAAGAATCACAGAACGCAGGTACTTCGAAAGGAAATGCTTCCATCACTTACAACCTTTTCGGATTTCTTCTCTCTTTTCAGGTATGTACACCGACCACTATGCAATGCCGATTGACTGGATCCATTTCATGACACATGTTTATAACGCTATTTAATGAAAACGTTAATAGGTTTGGGCCGTTGAAAGATTTCCTTCTCTGACCGGCGTAATTGGCATTCGTCGCGAGCGGAGTTATCCACGGTTCAAAAACTGGGAGTTTTTGAACGCTTCAAATGGGTTCGATGAATTGTTTTTCGACAGATGCAATGTATGTGTGTATATACATAATTGTCATGTTAGATATTTATCTCACTTTAACATTAACATTAATCCTGTGATATGTGCTGATGTGCAGTTGGTAACAGTGGACCTAAAACCTACTCCAGCCGAAACACAGCAAACCTACTTCAAATCAATTGACATGGATTACGTCTGTGACAAATTTGTTCATCTGGGATGCCCTGCCCAGCCGTATCGAAGTGAGTCTATTAGTGATGAAGTAGGGTGTGAATTGCCTGGTGGTATTCCGGATTTGGACAACCAGGAAACCAAGAATAAAAAGGAACAAATCGATTCCCATCAAAAATCGTGTCCACCTTCGGTTCAGAGGACACTGTTTGCCAACAACGAATCTCTTGAGACTACACCCAATCCAAACGGCATGGATGACCTTGACCTAAAGGAGGTTACATATAAAAGTATGTGTGGGATGATGACAAAGGTTTTGTTTGACGTTTTTCCCAGGGTGCTTCCCCAGACAGCGGTGAAGGATGTGTTGCCTAATGAGGTTACGGAAAAAAATACTTCCGAGGTGATAACAAAGGTGCTGTATGACGTTCTATCCAAGGTGCTTCCTCAGGTACTTAATGATGTGCTCCCTAAGGTCCTCCCTCAGGCACTGAATGACATTCTTCCGAAGTTGATGCCTGCTTATCTGGAGAAGGCGATGCATGACAATCTGTACAATGTGCATGGAAATGCCTCCGACTCTGCCAACAAAAAAGACAAAACTGAGGCAAATGATAATAAGGACTCCGACGGCGCAAAACCAGATGGACATCCTCCCAAAGTCAATGAAGCTGAACAGAATCAGTACAATGTGCATGTCACTGCCTCCGACCCTGCCGAAAAAAAAAGACAAACTTGAGGAAGTTGATAATAAGATCTCCGAGGCCCCAAAACCGGATGAACATGCTCCCAAAGTCGATGAATTTGAAGTTGCAGTTGAGGTACACATATTCTGATCCAAGTCCTTACATAGTACAAAATTATTTGAGTACAATACTATTTGGCTTTCTTAATACCTATTCCGCGTTACCCATTTATTATTTTTGGCTTTCTTATTACCTATTCCATGTTATCCAAAAAGGTACATACAAGTTACGGTTTAGTCACTCTTCGAGGTTCTTTGATCATATAGCAATGTTTCTTTGATCATATACCAATGCTTTTAATTGCATTTATTGCGTCACAGGCTTTTACAGGGTCCCCTATAGTCTGCAAACGTACGATCGATCTTGAACCTTACAGCTCTCCGGTTCCCAACTTGAAGGTCTCGACAGTGGAACAAAGTATAACTCTGTTAGAAAAAAGACCAGACAACTACCCAGAAAGGGATTTAGAAACCGCGAGGAAGCGGAAGAGATCCAAATTTCTGAACAGACAGTGGATCGATCCTGAGACAAGGAAGAAGCAGCAAAAGCAAGGAAAAACGCCACAGCTCTTTGATATCAGTGATGATGACGATTTACTGTACATTCAATATGCCGCTTTCCTGACAAACACCGGCGATAATATTTCGTAAATTTAAACTTTAATTTTTTTAACCTCTTCATCCTCTTATTATCTATCTTTTTTACTTGCATCTAATACGTTTCGTGTTGTACCACAGTCTTTACGTGGGTCAAGAAGAGCGATTTACTCGGCAACATTTTCTCGAAATGTGGAGCGTCTCGGTGCCGTTCTCCAACCTGGTAATTATAACTGTTTTTGTACATGCTATTTATTGTCTATGCTATTTATCCCTTTATGTTTTGGCCGAACACCTTAAACAATGCTTTTTAATAAAAACCAAAATTCTATCAGCATATCGACAGCTTTATGGATGTTCTATAGAGGCGGCGTTCGTCCATAGATGCCGAGTATGCACAGGACATCACAATGGTTGACTGTTCATTCTATGTAAGTATACCCGACTAAGTGCGTATCCAACATTCATTTAATCAGTATAACACATCCCTGTGTCAGACAAAGTAACACCAATCCTTTAAACAACTTAACCTTGCTAAAAAATGGGAGACGATCAAGCAAACCTTGAAACCGAAGACCTCGGGGGTACGAAAGAGTGGTAGACTGAATCCGGAATCTTGGATTGCTAATTTGGACATTGATGTCATGTCCTTCATCCATGATGAATTTATTCTGGATGCTGTCAGAGGCGGTGGGTCAATTGTAGTTCGACCCGAGTGGTGGAAAATGAAGTCGGTGGGTTATCTTTCCTGCACTATTTTTCCTTATCACTAACTTCTCATGTCATCAATTGCTAAACCAGTTTCTCATCTTTTTCTCACCTCCGTAGGTTCTAATCCCCTGTAATGTGGGTAACCACTGGGTTCTCTGCCATCTGTTCCCTGAAGATGGGGCGTTCACTTTTTACGACTCAGTGCATGCCAAAAGCGACGTAGCCTGGAGGTTAGGGCAAATGCACTGTGTCAGCTACCTAATGCCCTCCCTTCTCCACCAGTCTGGGTACTATGAGCATAAGGGGATACAAGTACATACGAAACCATTCAAGCCTGTTGATTACGTCAGAAAAGATTTGCCAACCCAAAATGATGGGTACGTAATTAATAGTCGTTAATTTCTCGCATAACCCTTTGCAACAGTTGATTTTTTCTTCAGTCTTCATATATGTATTTATTTTCATACTTTCTGTATACGTTTTGACTTTTCAGTATCCAGTGCGGCGTCTACATGTGCCAGTTTGCTGAATTGATATTAGAAAGAAAGAAAAGACCTTGGAATTTCCACTGTTCACACGTGACGTTGGTTAGGGCATGGATGGCACATGAGGTTTACACGAACGCAACAACGGAGTGAGCCAGCACCATAACCGCCCAGCAATCATTATTTACCATTTGCGCATGTCCTTAGCTAATCACATTATCACTGGACATTGTACTCGTGTGTAAGATGTACTTTTTCAAAGCATTGTCAACACATCATTCTCACACGATTAAACAACTATTACTCCAACCTTACACGATATAAAATGTGTTGCAATGATTACACGATAATGGTCCATATATACACAGTGGTCCGATTAATCTTTGTATTAATATGATTTTGATTAATACCTCACTAAATAGAAACGGTTGCGACATATTCATTACGTCAGTGTAAAGTAATCAACAACTAACCTTTACAAACGATTTGACGATTCCTTGGGCAATCCTCTTTGCCATGCATCTCTTTAACATTTAATACACACATTACACGATAAAAAAAATTGTCCTAGATAATACGGTGGCAAGAGATTTCAAATCCACCATGTAAACGCAACGAACAACGTTGGACGTAATATATACACGATACAATTGATCACCGTGTCACATATTTTCTGACGATACCTTCAAAAATTTAAGACTGAGCTAATTTTTGGTGACCCAGTCACCCCCTATCTAAGGGGGTTGAGCATTACCCCCCGTTCCCGGTAAGTAATTAACCTCGTTATAACATAACACTTGAAAAAATACATACAAAACCCAGAAAATTATCCTAACCGACCACTCAACCCATTATTTCTGTAAAATCAAATCAAAAAATAATAGGATCCCAGTCTCCACCTTATATCTTTTTGGGTTACAATTTCAAACTGAATTTTTAGTCAATATCAGGTAGGTTGAGGTTCGGATCAAGAATTTTTTAAAAATGGCTTCTCCAATCCATGAATCCCAAATTTTGATTGATATAAGGTTCAGAGAGATTCCTTTCTGAACAACTTTAAGTTTAGAAGACAACCAATTTTAATTGGTTTTCATAATGAAACTGATGTACCTTTCTTTGACCCCATTTTATGTCAAATCCAATTCCAAAACCGTAATACTTACAACCGACTCCAAAACCAAAATCTCCACACAGAGTCCAATTCCTCGTCTGTGTTTCAGTTTGTAGTTGATGTAAAGGAACCAGAAGACGATGACAGAAGATAGTCGGAGATAGGGAGAGAGGAAGTCGGAGATAGGAGATAGGGTGAGAGGAAATCAGGAGACTGAATAGTCTGAATTAAATCTTTGAATAAGAATTGTTAAAACATTTATAGGTAAATTTTTTGAAATTTACCTATTTACTTATTT
Organism: Acer saccharum; assembly: GCA_030490815.1. Classification (NCBI taxonomy): domain Eukaryota; kingdom Viridiplantae; phylum Streptophyta; class Magnoliopsida; order Sapindales; family Sapindaceae; genus Acer; species Acer saccharum. The sequence goes on from CM059873.1 coordinate 42,211,921, forward strand.
ACCCTTAGTTGTAATATAAAACATTAGTTACTACTCCTTACACGATACATGAAAGATTATTACACGATACTTACCCTTAGTTGTGATATAAAACATTAGTTACTACTCCTTTCACGATACATGAAAGATTATTACACGATACTCTCCCAATATCCGAATAATGCCTGGAAATAGTCACAATAAGAAACCAAGAAGAAGAAGATTGCACAAGATAGTCCGAGTCAACTCTGAGGGAGAGAGAGAGAGAGAGAGAGACACAATTTTATTTCTGTTTGTAATTTAATTTTTATTTCTATGTCCAACACTCCACCCATCAGAATATCCTTCTTTTCCCAATGCAATCTTCCATCAGGCCATTTAAAACCATTAATTGCCTGAATTTTCCCTGTCAAAATATCCTTCTGATTGATTGATTGCATCGTGATCGGCCCACACGTCCGGTGACAACCTATATTTTAAAAGATTATCTTATCACAGCAATATCTGTCCATTGGGATTACATTAGGAACTTGAACTCGTGTATTGCTTTCTCTGTAAAGATTCGTGTTAAAATTTTAAATTCGTGTTATAATTTTAAATGCAAAGTGTTATGCGTCAGTGCTACGTCAACTTCAAGCCAATTATAGTAATAAATGTTTTTGTCAATAGACATAGGAATGAGGTAATGATGAAATTGTATAAAATTGATTTCGGTGATGTCTCGCAATCAATAAAGCGTGGTGTTTTTTATGACTATTACATTCATCGCATCATCCGGATAGGGTTTTCCACCCTTGTGAAGTACATTTCATATTGTCATTTTACGATCAGCATTTGGATATATATCAATTAGTATATGTTTACTAGACAAAGCTGGGCAGAACTGAAATGATATGATCCATACATCCTTCTCTTCATTAACGAACACAAAAAAACAAAAAAATCATATACCATACTTTAATATACTGTCATCAAACGGTGACGGGAACACAGCCACAATTTGATCATGCAATCGCCATCCACACTATTTTCTTTACTGCAACATACTACCAAATAAAAGCTATATAACTAATAAGACCCCAACAGATTTCCCAATACAACTTTCCATTCCCGTTCTTTTTGTTTTTTTTGGAGTGTCAGTTGTTACATCTGTTCACCTTCTGTAGGTCATTAATAAGTCGTTCCCCATTCCGCTTTATCACCGTATACGTCTTCCTAATCTTATGTATATCCGCGCTAGACGCAAGCGACGACCCACGGGAAGACATTGACGCAAGCTTCCCTTCAAGTAACTTGGAAAAAAACTCGGCTAGTTTGATGTGCCTATGCACCTGGTCCAGTAAGACATTAATAACGTCGTCCTCATTACTGACGGGATCAGCACCGGTACTCGTCATAAAGAAAAAAGTGATAAACTGCGTAGTTTTGGAAGGAACGATTTTTTGAGTTTATGAGCTGCGTATTTCATTTTAGCACAGTAAAATTTTAAAAATACATAACAGCCTCAAAAGACCACCGGTTTGAGAATAGGTTTACTAACCATAAAATTCTAAATATTTCTTACGCTACCAATAACACATAATCATAACCAAATTCTAAAGTTCAGCATCTAACAAAAAAGAGGCCTATAACTATCAACAACACACAATAAAACAGAACCATGGTATGAAGTATAATGTGATCAGCATCACACTAAACCATATCATTCAAACGGGTCGCGAATTGCACAATCTAAAAACGTAAATCTACACAACCAACAAATATTTAGAGCCAACATGCAAAGTACAACAACATCACTGGTTCCAGCAACAAGCAAATTGGGTATAGAATATTCATTATATTGTATGTTCGACACTCCATAGCCAGACTGAAACCCATTACCTATGGATACATACGAAGCCTTAATAATGAAATCGAAAGAAACAAAAATATGATCAGAAACAAAATTAGGATCAAAATAGACAACGCCATACCTTCAACTAGAATGGGTGCGCCGTCGATTAAAGAAGTTGTTCCAGGTACGGCATAACAGTCCCTCCTTTGATGCTTTCACGGTAGATGTCCTTCAGTAAGTATACACGAATATTCTAAGTCTGTTATATTAGGATTAAAATCGCAAATTGCAACCAAGGACCCTGAGTTTTTCTCTTTAGACAACTACAAATAACTTTTCTGAAAAATAAACAATCGCCTCCCTCCACTAAAAATATGTCAGTTAACTCCAATCATCAACCACATCAAATTTGTATAATGACTCAATTACCCGTTAGTCAGTTCTCACTTCTCAGTTGTGAGCACCTACTTTCCGTTATGGAATAATAAACAAAATAATAAAAACCTCCTTAAAGTTTAAATTAAATAAATTTCAATTAAAGAAAACTATTTACAAAATCCATTTGACCGTCCGCATTGCCTATCAAATATGCATCTGCCCGCAGATCAATGGGCAAGAGTTACTTTTGATTAAAAATAAAATATTGCAAGTTTGCAACAATATTGATTTTATTATATGTAATTATCCAATGCATTACTGTAATGTGTTGATGTGATGTGTACAGGCCACTAATCAAGCTTATTTAACTATCGAAACTCACACATGGTCCCTTGCCATAGTGGTGGGCCTTCCTTTGGGAACCCCCCACCACCAAGGTTGAAGACAGTGGGTGTGCATATAATTATGCAAATTTTCCTTGTCCCATTTAAAAACATGGGTGTTGTTCCACTTTGTGTGGGTGGTTGAAAAATCCTTCGTGTGGGTTCTCTCTCCCCTTCCGTGGGTGCTCCAGTCTGGGCTTCGCTTGGAAATCGATTCTCAATGGGTCCCAGTTGTTGTAATCATGTAATCATGTTCTGGATCTGTAATCTTGTATTCCTGTATTCCTGTTGTTGTTGTATTCCAATCAAAAAAATTAAAAAAACTATCGAAACTCCCTTAAACAAGAGTGCAACTTTGCTCGCCCACATTAACTAGAGGTAAGCATTACTCCGGACCTCAGGTGTTGCCACGTGTCCTAAACTTAACCCAAAGTCCAAAGTTAACCCAAGGTTTGGGACACGTGGCAACACCTGATGTGGGGGTAGTGCAGACTAGTGCTTACTTATAGTTAAAGGTGTGAGCAAAATTGCACTCTTGAACAAACAGTCAATACTTTGTTTAACCGTGGTCCGTGGAGCCCACTTATAGGGGTTGAATCCACGGACCAAAATATTCAATGCACCCCTTTATTAAGGGATTCAGCCCTCAGCATATCAGTGAGCTTAACCAAAACCTTTTTCTGGGCACCTCTTCGATTTGCAAAAATGAAACTCCTCCCTTAATTAAGCAAGCGGGTCTCCAGAGGAGACTCTTGGAGATGCTCTCACTCCCGTTTTAGGGCTGTTTGGTGGTCAAGTCCGCACTTGGACATGCTCTTTTTTCCTTTACATCCTTTCCTACGTTTTTCATTCACCGAACTCACGCTTCAGAAATTTCAATGTCTCATCACGATTTAATTGTAGCATCAATTACGATGACGAGGCATTGGAATATCTGAAGTTTGCATACGGTGAAAGTGTTTACTTTTCCCATAGCGATGCCGTCGTTGATCGTTTATCGTTTTTTGCTTTTAAACCGATTTCGCGACACCCATAATCCGGACCACTTCCACTGTCCAAAACACCTAACGCAACGTATAGAGCATCAGAACATGAAGGTATTGCTTTACCACTGTTTATTGCACAACATATTTTATTTACCAAAAATTGGGGAACATATTAAAAATATATGTTCTGTAACCATTTAACTAATTTCCCTTCACGATTATGTCTTTTTAATTTTTTTTTATTGGAATACAACAACTGGGACCCTGTGAGGATAAGACACAACTATAAGCAGAGCCCAGACAGATGCTCCCACAAAAGGGGAGAGAGCACCCACACAAGGTTGGGACAACACCCACAAAGGAGGGACAACATCCAAACTAGGAGGGCCAAAGAAAAATTGCATATATCCATGCATGCCTTGGCACTTGAACCTTGGTGGTGATGGTGGAGGGCTCCAAAGGAGGGTCCAACCCTCTTGGCAAGGGGCCATTGGCCCTTCACGAATATGTTGTTCAAAGAAATGTACACAGCAACCACATATTATATTTAGCAAAAGGACACAAATAGTGACGGGTCCTTTTGACCTCCGTTTTGTTTTGTTATTGTACCTAGACTGTTTACTTGGCTTTAGGTTGGATTAATTGTAATCAAACCAGTTGTTTGTCATATTTCGTGTTAGATCGTTTTCCGTTATATAATCCATTTATGCGGTTAGTTCTTATAAATATATAACCAATTTTTCTATTCTCAGTTTGAACCGACAAAATAAATATCAGTTTGACTCAAGTGTGTATGTACTTGTCAAAACTTGTGGCTCACATTCAATATCCTGATAAAGTGTTATCAGGATGCACTGACCAGATCGGGACTCGATATATATATTTACATGAATTTTCAAATGAGGACGTCCACATATAACTCTAGGATATTGAATGTGAACCGCTAGTTTTACATGTTTTGACTCAAGTGTGTGGACACATTCGGTTTTATGTTATTACTTATATTAGGAGTGCATTTTTCCTCACCCACACTAACTAGGGTGAACCATTACCACCCACTCCAGGTGTTGACACGTGTCCCAAACTCAACGTTTTGAGGGTCAATATGCATCTTTATTAGGTGTAATAATGCCTCACCGGTCATCTCCCAGGCATACTGACCAACTAAAGGTTGGTTGTCACGTAAAACAAAGCAAGGATAAAAATCTATAATCAGAAAAGTGTGAGGCACGTGGCAACTCCCCATTGGGTGATCAGTCTGCAAGATTTTCGATAAAGTATTCAGAAAGAGTATTTATTTAATCGTGTAATCAACTGAATGTTTATTTTGTTTATTTTATCGTGTATTACCTTTGCACGTTGATTTTCATATCGCATTCGTCTATTACACTAAGGTTCCTTCCTTTTCATCTGAACGTGTATTTCACTTCACGCTTGATTTTCATATCCATACAATATCGTGTATTTTATTGAAGATTGAATTTCGTCTGCTTGTGTATTAACTTGAAGGTAATCCCAACCTCTGGTTAAAGTAACAGCAATCCATCTTGCCCCCTTGGCTTTTCTTTTAAAACTCCCTGAACTCTCATTTATTGCTTATGGAATCCAAATCCCGTGGTGTATCGCATCACGTGGCTAGCACATCACTCATGTAAAGATAGGCAAGATCCCTGTAATAATACGCTATTCTTCTTATATTTTATCATTTCTATTTTTTGATGCGCCTATGCACCCATCACATCAGTAGTCACATACTCACATCAATTACTCAATTAGGTTGCGTTTGGTGCGCGGCATAGGATTGGGGACTATTTTGAAGACATCATTCAATTAATACAAGTCTTTCCCGTTGGCCTAAATAATTGAATATTTAAAATATATATATTAAAAATCAATCCGGATATTCGTTAAGATAATGTTTCACTATCCCATTAATTACTGGATTGCGTATTGATTAGCTATAGAATTTTTACATCAAAATTCTATATGCAAATTATAAATTAATTATTGCAATTAATAACTACAAAAATTTCAATTCGTATAAAAAAACCAAGAGCAATCCCATTATTACTGGATAATTAATATAGATGAAGAGCCAACTTCATAAATATATTATAATTTATAATTCTACTTCTAAACTTACCCGATTTTATTATATATATATACAGAAATTCTATTATCAGTTCGAACTGACAAAAGGTATATCAGTTCCTTGCATGTGAGCCACTGGATTTAAATACTTTGACTTGGCTGTATGCACTTGTCATCAAAATAATGTCAAAGAAAATACATTACAATATATATATATATATATATATATATATACAGTCTTTCTATTATCAGTTCGAACTGACAAAAATTTTATCAGTTCCTTGTATATGGGCCACTGGATTTAAATACTTTGATGACAAGTGCATACAGCCAAGTCAAAGTATTTAAATCCAGTGGCTCACATGCAAGGAACTAATATAACTTTTGTCAGTTCGAACTGATAATAGAATTTCTGTATATCAGTCTTTCTATTGTCAGCTCGTCCTGACAATAAATATATCAGGACGAAAAATGTGGACCATAGATTATGCAGAAGTTTTGACAAGTGCATGCACTTTGAGTCGAAGTATATAAATCTAGTGGTTCATATTCTTCGTCCTGATATATTTATTGTCGGGACGAACTGATAATAGAAATTCTGCTAACAATAATAATAAACAACTATAAACAAAAAAAAAAAAAAAGAAAACAATTATAGGATTGTTCAAGGTGAAGAAATATTCCAGGTGTCCACCCTAATATATAGGGCTGGTCCAACCTATTGTACATAACTATATAAGTGCATTGAACACAGAATGGTCACCATGTGGAATCAAAATTATATAACTCTGCAGCCAACCATTTCCAGATTAATAAATGAAAACTTTATACATAATTGGAATGTCTTGTTTTTTTTTGGAGGAATACCAAATGAATTTAATTATATATTTAATTAGTTTCAGAAGAAGAACTGTTCACAGCAATCTTTTCGATTCTCACACCACTCTATTTATCTCTCGGTAACACAAATTATTTTTTAATTAAACCATAAATAAATTGAATTAAAAAAAAAAAAACAAATCAATGAACCAGACCTTTTCGTTTCCCAAAACACACAGGGAGTCCTTTGCAAGTGTTTTTCTAAGGTAAAGTGGGCACCTCGAAAACAATTCCCTTCTCCCCAAAATAAATCCACATCATTTCCCACTATTGTAAGATGGACTAAATCTTGGGTGCAGCGGGATGCACCATGCATCCCCCACTCAGATGTTGCCACGTCAGCCAAATCTTTTAATTTTTCTGATGTGGCAACATCAGGGTGGAAGATGCATGGTGCATCAGATGCACCCAAGTTCTTCTCTGTAAGATGAGGGGTTTCTTTATCTATTTTTTCGAGCGGGCTGATTGGCTGAAGGGGTTTGGCGAGTATGCATAGATTTAAAACACCGCATCGAGCGGGCGTGGATAGTTATATGACCATCGCGTTGGAACATTTATGTGAAATTCCGCCTGAAAACAATTATTACTAAAATTAATACTAAAATGCCAATCGAACCGGTTCTCTTATATATATATGTCTCGTACCTCTCCATTGAGTTCCATTGTTCTCGTTTCTCACTTTTAAATTATAAGGTTTTTCTTCACACCACCTCCGCCGTCGCCATCGCCACCACCACCAGTTGTAAGTTTCAGTGCTTTATATTTCTCAAAATGACTATAGCCAGTTCTTCGAATTTTCTGTCATCTTTTGTCAAGGGAAAGGGTCATTATCTTCTACAGATTGGAATGACAATGATCCTTGCTATCTCTCTCTCTCTCTCTTTCTGTCTGTCCATTCTTACATAAACATTTAAAAAAACATTTAAAAGTAAGTAACTGATAAATTGCTCTCTGTTACAGATGGATAAAGCTCAGAAATCTGGGAAGAAAACCGCTTCCTCTTCACCAAATTCGGGTAGCAAGGGAGTTGAAAAGAAAATCCTCAGTTTGCAGGAGCGGATTTATAACTTAGAGCAAATAGGACAGGCTGTTCAAACTGACGTATCAAGATCTACAAAATACGGACATAAAGCTGTCGAGTCTGGATATAAGGTCGGTTTTAGTGCTGGGTTCAACCTGATGAGGGAATACGCCAAAAAAGTTTTCCCGGAAGGCAAATGGGAAGAGGTTGATCCCGATAAGGCAACAAAAGTAGTGGGGCCTCCCCCTGAAGATTAAAATACCCACTACAGAAAGCATTGACTGTTCCAGTAGCACTTCTTTTCACTATTTTGTGTGTTTTTATGTCCCACCGTCAGTACAACTTTTAAATATGTCGACTGTTCCCGCTGTGCTTATTAAACTTATATGATTATGATCGTAATTTCCTTTTAAGATTTTTTGTTTGTTTTTTGTCAGACTTTTAACATTAAAAGCTAACATTTACGACACTATTTCATACGTATCCCCCAAGCATCCCTAAGGCCTAAGTTTCCCCAAGTATCCCCTAACTATCCTCCGGTAAAACTTATCAAAATGTCAACCGCCACGCCATTGACATCACGTATCGATATATAAAATACTAAAAAAAAAAAAAAAAAAAAATCTTCATACATAACACGTGGCAGCATTGACTGTTTTGTTAGCACTGTTTCAATCTAGTCATTTTTTCTCACCAACCTACAAGGGGGGTAAATCGGTAAACATTACCTCCCTCCCAAAAAGATGACATGTGTCTAAGGGTGGGTGAGCAAAAGTGTTTTCATTTCAATCTCAAATTTCCCTACCAAATTTGTTCAATTTTTAGGGCAAGTTACACTTAGTTGGAAATGTTTTGTTATTATACACAAGCACCGCCGATACTTAAATTTGACTTTCAAAATACCTAAAATGCCACTAGTTATATTATTTTATATTTTATTTTTTTTACCTTTTAATCAAAAACTTTATAAACTTGAATAGAAAAAAAAAATTTTAAAAATATAAATTAAGAGTATACAAAAAAAAAAATTATTAAAGTCTGAATAAATAAATAATTTAAAAAAATAAATAAATAAATAAATAAATTACCAAAAAAACAAATAAATATGTAGTTTAAAAAAATTAAATAAATAAATGGTTTAAATAAAAAATAAATAAATGAAATAAATTAAAATTATTAATTTTTTTTAAAGTAATGGTTACCTCTAGTTAATGGGAGTACATCTTTGCAATCCTCCTTTTACTAGCTTAAACCATTACCCCCCACCCCAAGTGTTAACACGTGGCCCAAACCTTGATTTAACTCTGGACTTTGGGTTAAGTTTGGGACATGTGTCAACACTTGGGGTGGGGGGTTATGGTTACCTCCAGTTAAAGGAGGTGAGCAAAATTGCACTCATTGTATGGGGGTGAGCAAAGTTGCTATCGTCAAAATAGAATACAGCTAATGATGACATCGGCGAAAATTCTAAATTGTACTGGGATATTTGTAATTTTGTATAATACACGACGTGTTCATAGCAGAGTAAACAATACACGAAGAAAAGCGGGATGAAAAATGTGGGATTTTAGGTGGGGTGTGTAGCATTACTGTTTGATTATAATGGTACGAAAGCCACCTAGACCCCTTACGATAACGAATCATCAAAGAAGAGGGTTAAAAATCTATTTATTTTTAAATTTACCTATTTACCCTTATAAAATTACCCTTAGGTGGCGTTTGATTGGCTGGAATGGGCAAGAATGGAATGGAATGGAATCCATTCCATATGTTTGGTTGGTTAAAATTCAATGGAATGGGCATTCCATTGGAATTGTGATTCCATCATTTTGGTGGAATGTGCATTCCATCCAAAAACCAATGGAATGCCCATTCCATTCCAATGTAAAAAAATTATTCCATAAAAGCCCTCATATGCACAAACTACATTCCAAAAATACCATCCTTTCCAAAAATAATATATTATCATTATATATTATATTAATGATATATAAATATATATTATAATATATATATATATATATATGTGTGTGTGTATTATTATATATATATATTATATTATTATATATATATTATATATAAATATGTATAATATAATATATATATATTATATTATATATATTATATATATTATATATTAATATATTAAATATATATTAATATATTTATATAATATAAATATATTAAATAATATATTAATAAAATATAAAAGTATATATTATATATATAATTATATATTATATTATTATATTATATTATATATATATATATATATATATATATTAATAATATATAATTAAATATATATTATTATATTATAATTATATTCTTATATATATTTTTTATTATATATATATATTTAATTATAATAATTATATAATAATATATAAATATATATAATATATATTATATTATATATTTATTATTATATTAAATAAAATATAATTAAATATATAATATATACTTTTATATTTTATTATTATTATCCAAAATATATATTATATATTATTATATAATTTAATATATTTATATTATATATAATAATATATAATATTTGTATTATATACTATATAATAATATATATTATATATAAACATATATTAAAATATATATAATAATATTTATATTATATATATATATGATTTGTTATATATTATAATAATATATATAATATTATATATACTTTTATATTTTATTATTATTATTATCCATAATATATCATGTTATTATGAATGTTTTATAATTAGGGGTATTTTGGTCCAAATACAGTTAATTTCATTCCATTCAAAATAATACTGATTCAAATGCTAATTCTAAAGTCCCAACCAAACAAATAAATCAGCTTTCCATTCCATTCCATTCCCATTCTCATTCCGATTACCATTCCGCCATTTAACCAAACGCCACCTTAGTTCTAATATAAAACATTGGTTACAACTCCTTACACGATAGGTGAAAGATTATAACACGATAATCTCCCAACAATCCCTGAAAGGGTCAGATTTATATAGTACCCAAGAAGAAGAAGATGGCAGAAGATAGTCCGATGGGGAGAGAGAGACAGAGAGACAAAAATTTTATTTTTGATTGTAGTTGAATTTTTTATTTCTGTTGAACAACATTTCTCCAAAATTGGAGAAAATCTTGGGTGAGACGGTCCCATACACGTGGCCATGGGACAGTCCAATGAGAGTGTGCCACATACTCTGCACATGCATTGATAAAAGTGATTGCAGTTGATTGCAGATTCCGTTGTACTATTGAAATGTAGTAGTGCACCGGAGAAATTATTACAAAATATTGCGTTGGGAACATAAAGATTTGCTGACGCAATTTATATTGCGTAACACATATTCAAGATTGAACCGTCAATTCCTGTTTTGCTATGCTACACGAATAGGTAATGAGTACATTTTTGGACCGGCATTTCGCCATTGCGTATCCTCAGAATAGCGTGTCCATTGGTTTTTGGGCTGTGAATATCCCACTAGCCCATCACATCAAACGTCATTACAAGCAAGCAAAATCAATTTTCTCAGCATCAAATTAGATTGGGTACGTTAACCCCTATCTGATTAAGGCACGAACATAGAAAGATTAAAACAAAGAATTAGGATATTACTCGATCGCCCATTGAGATTGAACGAAACAAAATGACTGATGTATTACATGAAACCGGATTCAACAGATCTGGTTCGAACCTAATCCTAATACGTGGAGAAAATCTTGGGTCTAATACTTGATATCTAATGTCTATGTCACCCGGACAAGATTGGTTACTACTTTATTCTTTTGTACACCCATATCGTGTTATTTGTTGTGGGGTGTGCACATGTTGACGGTACATGTCTACACCGTCTGTTCAATATTTAGTTGGGTAAATTTCGTAAGAGACTCTAAGCCCATCTCCAATGCAAACCAAAATCATAGTCCCAATGCTATAATTTAGCATAAAATAAAAAAAGCATGGTCCAATGCAATGATAAAATTTGGCATATGCTATAAACCGTGTCAAATTTGGGATATGCTATAAACTGTGCCAAATAAAAAATTATGCACAGTTTATAGCGTATGCCAAATTTAGCACAACAATAAATGCAACCGTATTTGTCGACATTTAATTTTTAAATAATAACAATTTAACAAATGTAGTAGGGAAAATTAATATATTACCATTCTAACTAAATATTCAATGCATTCAAGGGTGAAAAAGAATATGGGTAAAGTTGGTAAAGTTGTCTTTTCATTTTCAATTGTAACGGTGAATGTGATTTTGGAATTTGGATGAAAAAAATCAGGGAAGGGGCAAAAGTTTGAATAATTTGGACCTAAGGTGGAAGACCTGCCATTTCTGTAAGGGGGAAGACCGGCCATTTCTGTAACTAGAGGGGGCAAAGTCAGAATATGGAAAATTAGAGGGGCCAAAATATTAATATCCCTCAATGAAATGGGATTGTTTGATTTTGGAGTACACTTCGAAGATTTTGCAGATTTGGACCTGCGAAAATAGAATAGAGGTAATGATGAAATCGGCGATAATTGTAATTGCGTAAAATACACGATATGTGCACAGTAAAATAAACAATACGCCAAAGTAATGCCTGATGATGCCCACAACTGTATCACTAAAAATTAATTATGACATCGGTGATAATTGTACTGCTTTATATAGCGCAATAGGGATACTTGTAATTGCGTTAAATACACGATATGTGTACAGTAAAATAAACAATACACGAAAGTAATGCCTGATGATGGCCACAACTGTATTAATAAAAATTGCGCATTGCCGAAACATGTGTAATCTTCAATATTACTGAACAACCGAAAACCAAATTCGATGCACGTTACAACCAAAATGAGACCATCTTGCATGTATTTTATTTAGAATTTTTTTAAATCGCATAATCCACTTCTATCTAGAAACTGCAATTACAACAAACAATGCATGGAGAATACTCTCCTGCACATGGGTTACATTGTTTACAAATCCCAAAAGTTAGCACAACAATAATAATACCTCTGGAAAGTGCTTTTCTTTAGTTTTGTTAGACATAGTATTTCTTACTTTCGTTCAAGAAGCACAAATTCTTGCTTTCGTTCAAGAAGCATGTTGGAGTAAGGATTTGTGCTTCTTGAACGAAAAATTGTATTAAATTTGTCATTAGAGTCAGGATTTGTGCTTCTTGAACGAAAGTAAGAATTACAGTCTAACAACACTAAAGAAAAGCACTTTCCAAAGGAATTATTTTTGTTGTGCTAACTTTTGGGAATTGTAAACAATGTAACCCATGTGCAGGAGAGTATTCTCCATGCATTGTTTGTTATAATTGCAGTTTCTAGGTAGAAGTGGATTATGTGATTTAAAAAAATTTAAAAAAAAAACATGCAAGATGGTCTCATTTTGGTTGTAACGTGAACCGACTTGAGATGCTAACAGAAGGATGCTAACAGAAGGACCCAAAGCCCTTCTGGATGGAACCAATTGTTGACTCTGCAAATCGTATGTTCAAACCTTCTGTCGTTTCTAATTCTGACGTAATTCACCACGTCGTCACCTAGGAGTTTCATCAGAAATATCAATGTCTCATCCACCGAACATCATAATGATGGATGTCTCTGTACGCCACTTGAACAAGAAAGAGGTTCGCCTTGAATACGCACTTTTTGCCCATTGTTTCATAGCCTGTCCGCCCCGGAGGTCTTCTTCCTTTCGAATACATAGGAACCGCAGTTTATTCAAACGACAATTTCTTCTCCATTACCTGTCTAATCGAAGAAACCTAACTCAATATTCAAAGGTAACCCAAACAATCTAAATAGGGTGTGAAGAGACAATTTCAAGGGATATTGGGGAGAGATGTTGAAGAAAAAAAATGCATTTAGTGTGTGATAGAGTTTGTTTATGAAAGACAGATATTGTAAGACTAAGGCACATGGTTTTTGAAAATGTAAATTGATGAGAATAATTATTTCAGGTGTCCACCCTTATATATAGGGGTGGCCGGGCGGTGCCATTGAACATAGAACGGTCACCATGTGGACTCAAAATTATAACGAGTGCATTTTTGCTCACCCACACTAACTAGGGTGAACCATTACCACCCATTCTAGGTGTTGACACGTGTCCTAAACTCAACCCAAAGTCCAAAGTTAACCCAAATTTAACTATTAGGACACGTGTCAACCCCTGAAGTGGGTGGTAATGGTTCACCCTAGTTAGTGTGGGTGAGCAAAAATACACTCAATTATAACTCTGCATGCAACCGTTTCCTTTATAATAAATGCAACCTTTTACACTATCTGTAAAGTGTTGTATTGTTGTTTCCCGAGGAATACCGAATGAATATAAAATTATTATTATTTAATTATATATTAAATTAGTTTCAGGCTTTCAGCAGAAGAATACCAAAAAATCCGAGTACATTTTTTCTCACCCAGACTAACTAGGGTGAACCATTACCACCCACTCAACGTGTTGACACGTGTTCCAAACTTTGGGTTAAATTTGGGTTAACTTCGGACCTTGGGTTGAGTTTAGGACACGTGTCAACACCCGAAGTGGGTGGTAATGGTTCACCCTAGTTAGTGTGGGTGAGCAAAAATGCACTCAAAAAATCTTCACATCAGTCTTTTCGATTCTCACACCACTCCATTCATCTCTTGGTAACACAAAAAGTTGTTTTAATACAATGAATTGAAAAACAACTAATTAATGAACCAGACCTTTTTGTTTCACAAAACACACGTTTACTTCTCTAACCACTCACTCTAATTAAAGGGGATTCAGGAATGCTATCTACCTTTCCCTTTCCCATTTGCCTTCCCCATTTATCTTTCCCCTTCATTGCTTGGCACGTGTACACCTCTTCATTTAATAAAAAGCTCTCGGTTTTTGCTACATGTTTACTTTTTTATCCCAGGTGGCTTAATTAAAACAACCCTTTTAAAAAACGAAACTTTGGGAGAAGAAGAGCTTTATTAATGATAATTGATTGTTATATTGTTTTTTGTATTTTTTTGGAGAAAAATTAAATAAAAAACACGTGGCACGTAAAAAAATTCCAATTTTCGAAAATCAGTTTAAGATGATAAACTATCAACTGTTAAAATAATTCAAATTTTGGACTGTCTCCGGAAGAGACACTTCGAGGAACGAATTACGCGGGGGGGGGGGGGGGGGGGGGGGGGGGGTGGGAAGTGAAATAATAAACCTAGTAATTAGTTATTTATATTCATTTTAATTATGCTTTACTTAAACAATATTTTTGTGTTACTAGAGTGGTGTGAGAATCGAAAAGATTGCTATGAAGAGGTGTTGGTATTCGTCTTCTCTAAAATATAATTAAATTAATAATCTGACGTATTTATTAAATTTGTATTCCTCCAAAAAAATAAAAACAAAACATTCCAATTTTTTGTAAAAGGTTACATTTATTAAAAATTGAAACGGTTGTCTGCATAGTTATAACTAGTCAGTACCCATGCTTTGCACTTGGACAAACATATTTCCTCAAACAAATAAAAGATACCAATAGTTTTATGATATTTAAAATTGATTTTCCGTTGTGCCATTAAAACAAATCTTTGATAAATTTGCTAAAATTTAGATAGGTGAATCTGTATCTCTATCGAGAATAAAGTTAAAGTGAAAAAGAGTTTGAAATTCCATTGTTTACTTCCTCTTTTTTTTTTTTTTTTTTTTTTTTTTTTTTTTTTTTTTTTTTTCACTGCTCACAAGAGCGGGAACAACGAAAGGCCCAGAAGGGCAAACAAACTAGATCAGTTGATCATTACATGAAACCCACTTACAGTGATCAGTAAATATTGGCTTCAAGTATTTTAAGGCAAAATAATTCATGAAGAAATTTGTCATAATAACGTAATACCTCCGTGACAATATTCCTAAATAATTCTCATTACTTTTTATAAAAAGTGAACCTATCTAATAATTCATAACTAACAATATACCAGAAAGATAGTTTCATTCCAAACAATTCATAACAGAAAACTTAAGAGTTCAAACCAACATTCAACTTTAACCCTACATTGGCTGTTGCAAAATCTGTATCATTCATTAAAACAATAAAAACAATCTACAACTTGATGACATATAAAACCAGGAAACTTACATGTGACATCAATCTACCCCAAGTAAAACACAACTCGAACATGATAACACAAAGAACAGTTTAGACATTAATCTCACAAGATTCATGATGTATCACCGGAGATCTGGCCGTTGCCTGCCGTCGGATCCCCGACGACAGGCTGTCCTGTTTGTAATTCTACGGCCAACGCCTCCAACACCGAAATCCGACCATCCACCTGGCTGTACATCTTCTTCCATCTAGCGACCTCCCTCACCAGATCCTTCCGCTCGTTCTTCAACCGGGCGATCTCATTCTTCATCGTGTTCTCTCTCGCATGATACACGGACTCCACCTTTGCCAGATCAGAAAAGCGATGAGACGTCTGAATCGACCAAAATCCATTAGTTGTGGTGGTACTGCTTTCTCCTTCGACTTCGACATCCAAACCGACATTATCCTCCATGTCTTTCAATTGAGTCTTTACGAGTTCGTGAATGTATACTTAACCCACCGAACAGTGACCATTTATAACCTGTTGAGGGTCAAAGCCATATCGAATCCCTAAATTTTATTAAATTTTAAACGTTTGATATAGACCAGACATGTTTTTTTTACTTTTTTACAACAATACCCTTGTGCTTTTGTAACTGGTTACAGAGGGTGCGTTTGGTACGCGGGACGGGACGGGACAACGTGGGACAATTTGTTCTTGTCCCACGTTTGGCGCGTCCTTAGCATGGGGCAGGACGGGACAAGGTGGGACATAAATCACAAAAAATTGTCCCACCCAAGACCCTAGGACAACTTGTCCCATGACATGGGACAAGTGTCAAAAAGACCAATTTATCCTTTAAATTTTCAAACAATTACAATCATGTCTAATATATTATATATATATGTATATATGGATGCACTGATATAACTTTATCAGGATATTGAATGTGAGCCACTCATTTATAACAGTGATTTGACAAGTGCATACATACCAAGTCAAAGTATATATATATATATATATATATATATATACGGAAATTATCCTATCAGTGCATCCTGATAGAATTGAATAAGGACATTGAATGTGAGCCACTCGTTTTACATACTTTGACTTGGTATGTATGCACTTGTCAAATCACTGTTATAAATGAGTGGCTCATATTCAATATCCTGATAAAGTTATATCAGTGCATCCTGATAGAATCGGGACCGGATATATATATATATATATATATATATTATAATTACATATATAATATTATATATATTATATAATAATATATATTATCTTATATTATTATATATATAAAATATATATGTAATATAAAAAATATATGTAATATTATCATATATATATATATATATATAATATAAAATATATATGTCATATAAATATAATATATATATATATATATTTATAATATATTAAATATTATTACGTATATAATAATATTATTACCCATATAATAATATATATATATATATTATTGTACATGTAATAATATTTAATATATTATATTTTAATATATAATAATATATGTTGTTATGTATATATATATATATAAGAGGGGTACTCAGGTCATTTGAACCTCTTGTCCTGTCCTGTCCATACCAAACGCAAAATAGTATGGTCAACAGTTCTGTCCGAAGCCTTCCAAACACAATACAGAACAACATGTCCTGTCCCGTCCTGTCCTGTCCCGTCCCACCTTGTCCTAAAGTACTTTAGGTTTGGGTGCAAAATTTGGGTTGGTTTTTTGGCTCCAACAGTTTTACTCTTATAAATGTCTTAGTTCAGCCTTTAAAAAACCTCATAATTCTAATCCAACAGTGTGTGATGATGCCACCTCACTTTTGGGTTGGAATGTGGGTGGGATTTTTGGGTGGAGTAGCATAAACTCTTCAAAAATATAATACGTAGCACAGATACGGATACAGGTACGGGATACGGATATGGCACGATATGGGGATACGGTAAATCTTCATAAACTAGGATACGGATACGGCCATTAAAATAATATATATTAATGTTTTATGAAAACATATTTGATAATTCATTCAAAATAAAAACATATTCGGTATACAACTAAAACATGTCACATAAGTACATAAGTCATAACAATGTATAATATATTACAGGATCCAAATAAAACACGGCGTACTTGTATCAAGTCTCATACTCCATTTATATTCCATTTATCATCATACTTTTATCGCCAATTAATATCATTATTTATTGTTTTATTCATGGTAAGGTTATTTTAAATTAATTATAAAATATTTGTTTTAAATTATTATTTTATATAATATAATATAAAACAATAAAGTCATATAAAAATAACCTAATAGGGAGAGGTGAGTGCATTACCAAACAATGGTTTGAATTAATTACTTATAATACAGTCCAATACAATACGGTCCAATACGGTGCGCCAAACGAGCCTAGCAAGTATAATAATTTGGAAAAAAAAAATTGATTAGCATAAAAATTATCGTGATTTATTTGTGTAAGGTTCACTATTTGTATTGGCTTGATTCCATTGCAAAACACTCTATGATTGTATTAGTTGTTGCTTAGGACATTATTTGAAGAAAGGAAGCTCAAAGAGTAAAGAGCAACATCTCGTGCAAAAGTCGTCTTCAAGAGGTGAAAAATCGTCAAAGGTAAAACTTGACTTCCACCCTCTTGCAAGGCGTTAGCGCACACACACACAATTCATACATGTGTGTCCCTGCATCGTGGTTCAAACATTTGGTATAACACATTCACACACTTCATAGCATGCTCATGCATTGATCTTGTATTGACAAACATTGTGAAATTGCATGCTTTGTGACTATCTCTTTGATATGGCATGTTTGTGTGAATATGTGTTTATTTGTTTTCGTATTTTGTGTTTAGGACTTGAAAATGTTCTTATTTAATGCCTTATCGAGTTCCGGTCGTTTCGGTTACTCACTCATAAGGTTTCGAGTCCAAACAAGTTGACTATGCTACTTTTCGTTCTCATTTGTTGTGTTGATTTCATCATCAGATTCCGAGATGATTTCTCAACCATTTTTCAAAGTTGAGTAGTCGTAGTCGTGCGTGAGGGAGTCATGGTTCGTAATCCGAAAACAGATTCGAAATCGGAGGTCGGATGCTCAAGATATGGGGCAATGAACCGAGGGAGCGCGCGAGAGGTGGGCAAACCACGTGTGGCCACTTGGCCAGCCCGTGTGGGAGGCCGTGGGCCCCACGGGCAAGGGAGCCTTCTGCTCCCGTGGGCCCCACGCGCCCCCCACGGGGTGCTGATGTGGCACCACGTGATTTGCTCGGAAATCTTCTCCTTTTCCCTCCTTTTAATCAAACCTCCTTCCCTCCATCACTTAAGCAATTTTTTGAAGAACACCTCAATCCCGCATCAGTTTTTCAACATTTTTTGTTTACTTGTTTTGATCATATCTCTCTCATACGAACTCGAAATCATTCGATTCAAAAACCAAAATTGTTGGTCTCGAAGAGAGCTACAAACCCCAAGCATTTCCAGAGGCAGTTGACTTCGGCATTTTTCTCAGCAGGTCAATTTCCAGTCCGTGGTCAGTACTTGATTTTCAACTTCTTCTTTTTCAATTTCATTTTTGATCAACTATTGATTCTTTCCATTTGATTGATGAAACTTGTTAAGAAGTATGTTAGATCACATGCTAGGGTTATTTGATCATTTGTTAATTGAGTTTTAGCTTTGTAATTAGTCTTGAACATTTATGTGCTAAGCTTGAACTATCATGAAATTGATTCTAGAAAATGTATGAGTGATGTGCTTCATGTTATTTTCTATGTTTTATTTCATGATCTAAGAACTAGGTTTTTAGTGTGCTAAATTGAATATTGATACCTTTGTTCTTATTGTTTTGCATGTTTTGATTTCTAGATAACTTTTGTGATTGAGTGTTGAAATCATATTCTAGACTATCATTGAACATGTACATTTTGCTTGATTGATCATCTAGCTTAATTTGTTTGTGCTTGCATCATTTGCATTACTTTAGATCATAGCCTTGCATTAGGTTGAAGTCTCTAGCAAAGTGAGTAAAGCTTTGTGGATAGAGCAAGGGAGCCTTGATTAGAGTCGGGAGGACTTGGATAATCAAGCAAGGAAGTCTTGTCTAGGGTCGGGAGGATCCGGATAGGCAAGCAAGAAATCTTCCTAGAGACGTGAGCGTCTTGGATAGGAAGTTGCTTCCTAGAGGTGTAGGACACATCTCGGATAGGGAGTAGGCTAGGTGGTTCACTAGGCCCGAGGGTAGACTAGGAGTTGATAGCTTGAGCGGATATTATGAGTTGGTAGCTTGAGTGTGTAAGTCCTTTTCATCATAGTGAATTGCTTCACCGGTGGTTGTGGTATCAACCCGTGGATGTTTCCTCATTGAGGTTTTACCACGTTAAAATCATTGTGTTCAATTTTGCTTTACTTTCCTTTATCTTCCATATATTACATTGATTGCACTTCTTGTAATTTGATTAACTCTTGTCTTAGTTAATCCAATTCATTTGCTAAATCTATTCAAGTGTGCATTTGTCTTGTAATTTTCCGCATTAATTTTTGATTGGAAGAATTTGGAGCCTATACCTATTCACCCCCTCTCTAGGTATATTTCACTACTACATTGAGGGAAATTTCAATTTGACTATCCATGTATCGGTTACATCTCCCACCCATTCTCTATCTCTATCTCTTAAAATACAGAACTATAAGGGAATATTCCTCCCATAACTCCATCTCTAAAAATATTTCACGCCCACCACACTCTCTATCCTTATCTCTATCTCTATCCCTATTTCTTTGTATCTTAAAATAACTTATATTTTCATTATTCTTTATTTTTAATGTTTTTATGTTATTGTAATTTTTAATATTTATATTTATCATTTTAATACTATGTTTCGGTTTTTAATTGATTACTAACTTATAATTATCAATTTGTAATAAGAGATTGCTCAAATGATAAAGTATGGTAAATAAAAAATTATTAATTAATATTCAATATTGGACTCATTTTAAAGATCTAGATGAGACATTTGTAATGGTATATTTTTAAGATTAATAAAATGTAAAAATTAAATTTTATTACACATTAATTGAATTTAATGCGAAAGTTAAAAGGATATAATCGAAATAAAAAAAATTATATAGTGGTTTATACAATTATACTTTAGAGGATGGGAAATGGTTCTCTAAAATCACAAAATTCAGAGAATGGATTGGAGGTTCTCCTATTTTTTTTTCTTCGAAACAACAATTTAGAGGGTGGGTGGGAGCAACTAATCCTCCAAAATCCTCAAAAAATTGTCTTCGAAACATGATTTGAGTAATGACTAGATTGGACGTTTTCAAGTGAGATCCGCCTTCTATTCATGTATTGCTTACTCTGCTCTCTACAAATCGTGTATTGGAGCAAATTCAAATGTCAATGACGAAAGTTATTTATATTGAAAATAATTGGGTTCTGACCAGTCAGTGCCGAAGGGACTGACCCCCGAATGGTGTATTACCACATGGCTACTAATCTTGAACCAAAATGACACGTGGCAACACCCAAGTGCAGGGGTCACTCCATTGGGTACTGACTGGTCATTAGCTAAGTACACTGTCCTTTTCATATTTTGAAGACACTTTTCTGAGTTGAACACGTGTTGGCATTGTTGCAACTACAATTTGAACCCCTGAATACAACCGTTGTTCTCCAACGGATATATTTACGGCAATATAAACTTGGTCTCTGTAAATTGGATGTTCACGTTCTTACACAACTTATATTCTACTACTCTCCTCAATCGTACATTGTATTGGTTCCCTATCTGTTTCCCATTAAACAAGCACACACAATTCTCTTACATTCAACACCCATGGAAGGAAGTTCATGCTCAACAAGCAACATTAATGGTGGCTTGGGAATGTTCAGGAACAAATCATGCAGATGTGGGAAGAAGGCTGCTGTGAAATATCTGAATCGAAAGATAATCCAGGTAAGCTGTATTTTATTTGTGCGCAACGACAATGCAAATTTTTTAGTTGGTGGGAGCCCGATTGTGCAAATTTACAGGGACGTTTCCTAAGCACCGCTGAAGGCGGTAGAGATTCTACATCTAACGGTCGACATCCTACATCTACCGACGAAGAAGTGGAAATGCGACATGCAAACATGCACAACCTGGAAACATATTTAAATGGACGAATGCAGAATTTGGAAACTAGTGTAAGTCGCATAAAGATGTTGACACTAGTTAATACGTTATGCTTTGGTGTGTCAATATGTCTTTTTGTTATAACTTTGATGCAAATGGACATGAATATTTCACATAAAGCAGTTGTAGCAATTTATAGAAAATAAGTGGAACTTGCATTATTTCTGAACATGGTTTGGGTATTTGCCTCTTAACAACATACGTAATCGTTGTACACTCCGATACAGGGCTCCAAACATGGCCACGTCTCAGGGTTTTGAATTGTGACATTGTTTTATAAATAGTATTATACACATACTACTATTAATGGGGGGTGACCGGCCCAAACCAATGAATTATTTCCTTTGTAAATAGCACATATTAAAAATGCGGATTCAATTAAGCTGTCAAATTTTGGTGTCCCAATTTGTGTCCCGGTTGTTGTAATCATGTAATCATGTTCTGGATCTGTAATCCTGTTGTTGTTGTATTCCAATAAAATAAAGCCTTTTTAGATTTCTTTTCTACACCAACGCCCATACGCCTACATAATTGCGATAAGCAGTTGACGGTTTTCTCTTGTATTTCTCGGTGTGTGTAACTGTGAATGTTGATTTTGACGGCAAAAGTCATGAGCATCTCCAATGCAAATATGCATTTTTTAGTTTCTAAATGGGTTAGCTTTTTTGCACTCCAAATGGCTCCCAATTTTAGAGAGCCTCTTGAATCTTGATGGCTCTCTAACTGTAGGGAGCTCCCTATCTTCTCTCTCTTATGTTTGTAATATTTTTAAATTGATTTTGTTATTAACAAACGAATGTAGGGAGCTCCCTATCTTCTCTCTCTTATGTTTTTAATATTTTTAAATTGATTTTATTATTAAAAAAATGTTATCAAATACAATTTAAAACAAAAGTTTAGCAAAAATTTAGGGGTAGGGATGGCCAAAAAACCCCAGGGCCCCAAAACCCCATCCCCCATCCCCCATTTGGGGGAAATTTTTTTGGGGAAAATGGGGTAATGTGGGGGGGGGGGGGGGGGGGGGGGGGGGGGGGGGGGGGGTGGGATGGGGGAGCTTTTTAACCCCAAATTCAAATGGGGTTTTGGATGGGGGGACCCGGCCCCAACCCCATTTCCCCATTTCCCCCATAAAATTCTAGAATGGGGATGGGGTTGGGGGGAGGTGCCCCCATCCCCATTTCCCCATTTTCCCCAAATATTATAATATTATAATATATATATATATATATATATATTTATATTTTCAATATTTTTATTATTTATATTTTACTAACTATAAATACATATTTATAATACATATTTATACATATTTATATATACATATTTTTATATATATATATTTTTCATATTTTTTTATGTTATTTTGTATTTCAATTTAATGGATTGTGCATTTATGTGTGTTTTTTTTAATATATAATTTTTATTGATATAGGGAAAATGGGGGAATGGGGAAACGGGGGACACGGGGGAAATGGGGAAACGGGGAAAAATGGGGAACGGGGGAAATGGGGGAATGGGGATGGGGGTGGGGGGACCTCCCCCCAAAACTACCCCATCCCCATTTCCCCCAAATGGGGAAATGGGGGGGGGGGGGGGGGGGGGGGGGGGGGGGGGGGGGGGATGGGGGAGGGTCTGGAAAATGGGGGTGGGGTTGGGGGGACCTAACCCCACCCCATTTCCCCCATTGGCCATCCCTATTTAGGGGGCATGGTTGGAGTGATCTCATGAATAGTTGCTAGCTAAAATAACATTGAGGTAAAATAAAATATAAAATTTAGGGAGCATGGTTGAATATGTACGGCTTATCTGGATAACCACTTAGCCGATTTGAATCATATCCTTCATTTAAAACGTGAAACAAACTCCAGATACACTCAAAAACTCAAAAACCCATTCCAGATATGGCCAAATTTTCCATGACAAATTACCTTACAACCGTTATTCTGTTCATTTGCGGGTTGAAAGTCCTTTCTGCTGAGCCAAGTTGTCCTGTTGTCCTCAACAGCTTTCATGAACTTCCAAGGTGCCGGTCCGAAATTTGTTTATATGGAGATGCAATGGTTGTCAATGGTGGGTCTTCTGTTCAGCTCACATCTTCGGATCCATCAAGTTCTGGGCGACTAATGTACAAAAAACCCATTAAGCTCGTGGAAGGTAATCCTCCGACATTTCCTTCTTTCTCTACGATTTTCTCTTTTTCAATGTCCAACAAGAGTGGTGATGGTTTGGCTTTTTTTTATGGTTCCGAAGGGTTATCGTTTTACCGATGTGGGTAAGAGCTCATTTGGTCTCTCTAAGATGGGTTTGCACAATACCAAGTTTAGGGTGGTGGTTGTTGAATTTGACACCTCTTTAGATATCGAGTATGGTGATTTGAATGGAAATCACGTCGGCATTGACGTTGACAGTCTATTATCTGTTAAATTATGCAATATTTCATCTGAGAATATGTTCCTTAACAGTGGTAAGAAATTAGATTCATGGATCGATTATGATGCTAGTGCAAAGAGTTTAGAGGTTAGGTTGTGTCATTCTGGTAATATAAACCTGTGAATCCTCTCCTCTCTTACTCAATTGACTTGTCGAAAATATGGCCTAACACCGACGTGTTTGTGGGATTGACCTCTTCAAATGGCAACACTACGCAGATGTGTTCTATCTATTCGTGGACCTTTAAGTCCTTGTTTTTGCCACATTGGATGCATTCACAGCCACTGGATCCTAATAAATTTTCCACTGACACGAAGAACTCCCAAGTAACATCTCCCAAGCCTACTGATACCAAGGGGCTATGGCTGGCCGTACTGTTCGTCGGAACTGTCTGCGGAGCCTTTTTAATAACAGCCATTGTGTTGTATTGTGGTCCACATACATGGACAGGCGAAACGTGGTCCAGCAAGAGGGCCAGAGGGCCAGAGGGGTGTGTCCATACAGTGGATCGTGTAGGGCACAAGTAGTTCAACTTATATGTATTATATGGATTAGGTTTTTATGAGTTCATCCTTGACTTTCATGTTTTGTGTTGTAATTGTGGGTAATTAAGGGTCTTTGTACCAGTTAACGTAGTGTGTTAATGTTCCGTTGTGTTTTTGCTAGTCATCAACTACTATGAAAAAGTCTGTTGTTTTTCTTTTGATTGCTGATATCACGGTGAATCCCATGCTCTAACTTCTAATTAAGAGTGCATAAAACCCGGCGTCTCCAACCCAGCTGCAACTTTTAGCAAATCATCCAATTTGAGCAACAAAACCTCTCCACCCAACGGTCCTCCAAAGCGGCGAATTGGCTGCATATGAACAGTGCATTGCAATCCCCCGTGACTGGCGCAACAGTGCTAAAGTAGGCAAACAATTCACAATATGGGAAAACCCTCAAGTTTATCTGAATCAAAGTTCAAGCATTATATTGTATGAAATATTTGTCATCGCATTGTTTTATTGTATCCCTTATTTATGGTTTCCGAATTACGTAACCAAGTAAATGTATTCCAATCAAATGGTTTTAAATATGAAAGCTTCTTTTTTACTTTTTTTTCATTATTATATATCCCATATATATATATCAAAACCTTTTTATTCAACTAGAATCATGTGTATACTACATAACATTTAGAAATTGTTATTTAAGAGAAAATCACTTAATGATTACACTACGGGGTTTGGGGTGTTATTAATGAGCAGCTGATCAATTTCAAAACATTTATTAACATGTGCAACTATTATGATATTATGGGGGTCAAATTTTAATTGTTGTCAACCATTTGATAAATAGGAACACAGATAATATTGTAGGGAATATTCGGTTAAGGGTAACATAGGTTTAATGGGTTGGATTTGGAAAATGAGATTAGTGTATGCTAAATAGTCCACAATTTACTTCAAAACTTCCACAAAATTAAGGATTAGGGTTGGAAATGGCTTGACCAAACACAAAAGTTATTTCCCTCCCCATAACTGTTCAACAAAGTAGAGTACGTCAGCAAATAACCCAATAAAATCTTCAAAGCCTTACGGACTTCGACATTGAGGGAAGTCGTCATTGACGGGAAACCCAATCCACTCCCATATTGCAACATTGACGGGAAGTCGTCATTGAGGGATACCCATCCACTCCCATATGCATGACCATCATGCTTGACAATTGAAAAATTAAAAAGACTTTAATGCGCACACTTTGACACAAACGGGGTCCATCGTGAGAGGAAATTGGCATGGGACTGCGACATTAAGAGACTGTGAAACCATCTAATGAGTTGCACCGTTTATATGGGGAACATAAAAATAATTATAAATTTAATTAATGCAATGTCATTGGATTGTTCATGTTCTCACCACGTGCCAGTATGTTCGCAATATTTCTCCGGTCTTAGATTTGACAATTAAATATGGGGGTACGAAATCAGATTGTACTATCCATTTTAAGATTTCTGTAAGGGAGTTCATGCGAGGAGAAAACCTTGGATGCACGAGGTGCATGCACTTTATCCAATGTTGCATGCCACGTGACCGGAAAGAGTATATCTTGCCACATGGCTGTACCCATTCGTTCCGTTGTAATGCACCGGTTGCATGCATTAATCTCTATCCAATGAGCAACGATATAGTCCATTGACATTGAACCATTACAACTTTTTCCGTACCAATATTGACGAATGCTGGATATGGCCGGGTCAGATTCCAACTCCTACTTAAGATTGTCAATAGTGAATGAAGTACACAAACGAAGTTAAATTGCTAAAGCATACTAGAGGGGGGGGGGGGGGGTGAATAGGTTTTTACACCTTTTTTCAAACCCCTGAACAAACATCCGTTTGTCCCTCAAGGTAGCCTTACACACAACACTATAATCCAAGATAGACATACATAGACAATATGATGACACAATCATAATTGAAATGTCTAAGTATATCAACAAGTAATGTGGGTAAAATATCAAATAATCATAACAACAAAATAAACTTGTATTCATAAGATGTTCAATGTGTTACAAGAGTGAGCAAAATGTCACTAAACAAATATTACAATATACAAAAGAATCAAGATACAAATTGATCTATAGAATGAATACACTAATCACACTATACAAAGACTTGATTCAAAATACATCACAAGTCAATATATGAATCAAGACAATAAAATATACAATTAAAATAAGAGAAGAGATAGAAAGAATTAACCAAGGGATTTTTTAACGTGGTAAAACCTCCAAGGAGGAAACATCCACGGGTTGAATTACAACCATTGGGTACTATATTATTGGAAAGTAAACATAGAACATTCACAAAGGGACCAATCTTTAGCTCACCCAACCTAGTGAAGTCTAAGCCTACCCAACCTATTGGAAAGTATGAAATCCCTCAATGATGCGGAACCCCATAATTGGACAACCACTCAACCAACATCGATGGTAGATTAGAAATTCCTCAAGAGTGCATACAACATCCCGTGTACCCCGCTCTATCGGAGTCTATGTCTAACCATACGCCTAGGCCTACCAAATGTTAGCCAACTCCCTATCCAAAGGCCTCCTAGGGAGCCTCCCATGCATGACTATCAGAGTCCTCCCGACTTAGCCATGACTTCTTGCTTACCTATCCGAGTATCCCGACTCTAGGCAAGACTTCTTGCTTGGCTATCCGAGTCATCCCGATCTAACCAAGACTTCATGCCTTTACAAGGACTCCTAGGTGATCATGGTGAATGCAAATGATGCAAATATTCATTTCAACATAGAAATGATCAATACATTCTATGGCACAAGACTAACCTGTGTGAAAACACAATTAATCAAGTCTAGATGCAAAATCCATGAATAGAACCTAGCATGTGAAACACCTAACACATATACTCAAAGTCTCATTCACATATAACACTTGAATCACAAAATGTTCATTAAGTCCTAATTCAAGAGCTATCAAATACAATCAAAGTCTAGATATATGAGATTAAAATCAATCAATATACTAGACAAAAATATAGAGCAAGGTTTTGAGATTTACATCAATCAAAACCTATATTCTCTAAATCACAAACAAAATACACAAATCCTGATTTCTTCAATCAAAGGACCAAATCAAATCTCAAAGTCATTTTAACACAAAATTAATTCAATTAAGTATCAAACAACCTAAGATGCCATTCTAATCACAATACAACTCCACAAACAAATGTAAAACCTAGAATCATAAAATCTAGTCAACATAAGTCCACAAATTGAGTTTCAATTGGAATGATAATCAAGTACCTTTTCAAATAGCTTTCATAAAACAATAACATATATATAGAAGAAGAAACCCCAAGCAAAGGAAGGTGAAATAACAAGAAATCCCAAAGTTGAGACTCAAACCTCGAATCTGCAGCTGTGTGACGAATTTCAGTGTCCAACCACTGAAATCATGATCAATCAGCCACCAAATCACTTGGAGATGTTAGAGGATCAAATACGAACACTCTCCAACTTGAATCACTCAAATCCGACTCCGGATGAGGAAGATATGGTGTTTGAAGTTTGGAAAAATTGGAGAGAACTCTAGACGGGAATTCTGAAATTTCTTCTTGAAAACAAATGGAGGGAATGGAGGGGTTTTAAAAAGAGGAGAGAGGAGGCAATTTTTGGCCAATAAAAGAGGGCCACCTCAGCCCAGCCCCGTGGGGGGCGCGTGGGCCACACGGGGGCAGAGACCCCTGGCCGTGGGGCCCACGGCCATCCACGGGGTGGGCCACACGTGGCCTCTTGGCACTTACGCCCTCGCGCGCTCCTTCGGATCTTCAGACCATATCTTGAGCATTCGACCTCCGATTTCGAATCCGTTTTAGATTACGAACCGTGACTTCACACACGATAAAGACTATACAACTTTGAAAAAATGCTGAGACATCATCTCGGAAATCATCGATGAAGTCAACACAACGTTAGAGAACGTAAAGTGGCATAGTCAACACGTTGGACTCGAAACCACTTAGATGAGTAACCGAAACGACCGGAACTCAATAAGGCATGAATAAGAACATGTTCAAGTCCTAAACACAAAATATGGAAACATACAAACACAAATACACACACATATGCTAGTTTCCGGACATAGTCCTAGAAAATGCAAAACACAAAGTTTATTAACTAAATGTGAATGCATGAGCATATTTGCCAAGTGTGTGAAAGTGAAATATAAATGAAATAAAATCATGAAGGGACACAAAAATGATATGTGTGAGTGTGTGCTAGCCTTGTAAGAGATAAGAGGTCATGTATACCTTTGTAGACGATAATGTCTCGCAAACTCTTAAAAGCCGGCAACTTGAACGAATCATGGTTGAGACGTCTTCGTCTTTGAAACTTCATTTACTAACCACTAACACATTACAAGTAAAAACACGTTTTGATATGGAATTAATGCCAACACTAATTATCAACCTTACAGTGAAGAAACATCTAATCAGCATGGGGAAGGTGAATGAATTATAATTAATAACCAGTGCATGCTATGACCATGGGGCGACCTGTGTGGGGATAGGTTGGGGGCTCAAGCCCACCGTACCCCCCGTTACAAAAAATCAACAGTTTAATAAAAAAAAAAAACGCACACCACCGTAATTTTAATTACAGAAGAATTATTGATATCTTATTCAATGTTAAAATTCGAACACATTTTACATTGAATAGTTTTTGTAACAGAAGAACATTTATGTCTGTTCATTCTACAAATTTAGCTGAATATTTTAAAAAGCATAATATATTATTATGCTTAGGTAATATTTTATGCCTTGAAATTATTTACGTCGTGTTGATATGTTGTGGTTTGTTATATTTAGGTAAAGCCGTAAAGGTAACACTTAGGCGTACGTAATGGGATTAAAAAAAGCGTATTTCAGTTAATTAGAACTCAATGTGTGTTCAGACATTGGAAAACACCCAAACAGTTGATACTCTGCTGCTTGATAATATTTGCTGAGACTTGATTTCACCGTCATTCCTACTATTTTTACCGCCATTTCATACAATACCACAGCCACCGTATCCGGTTAAAGATTTTCCGGTGTGCATAGTTGACCGTTTGGATTGTTTCTGAAATGGTTATGTTGATAGTGAACTATGATGGAGTCTGGGAAGATGTTGATTTCAACCCAAAAACTATTTTCTTGTTGGCTGTGACACCCAAGGATACACTGAAAACGTTGTCGGATAAGATATGCGATCGGTTTGGGTTGAACTGCGATGCAGTCGATATGAAGTTCAGTACCTTACTTTCAGGCACCGTTGTTCAAATGAGTTTTGACGCTGATTTTCAAATCTTCATTGCGCATAACAAAAAAAATCCTAAATGTTACGTTTCGGTGTTTCACAATCCTGTACCGGTACATATCGCAGAGGTACTCAGCCAGAATAAAGATTCAACTGTAAAACCTCCGGTTGATCAAAATCAACCCAACGGTCGACCTATTTACATCAGCACGCCATTGTCAACGGTGAATCAGTCGGTAACGCCACAGTTAAAGAAGAAGGCAAAATATACAGTTACCCCAAGCGATTGTTCACCGGTAACACGTATATCCGATTCCCCCAGCACAAATTTTATTCCGAACCAAAACCCGGTGATGAGTCCTTGTCGCATATATCAATCAAGCGGTTGCTTTTAGACAATATGCCACTGGTCAGAGGTTCCAACACATTTTCAAGCGGACCCAACCGAATGGGTGTTAATGATAGCGTACATCCTTTGGAGTCTTGCGGAGCTCGATCTAAAAATAATGCAAAGGATGTTCAGTCAGAGTCAAAGCATTCTACAATCTATGATGTCGATTGTACGAATTTACACACTGCTGAAGATGATGCCATAGGTTGTGGAACACATTGCAGGGCATCATCGGTTCCCATGAATGAACAGGAAACACATGGACAGCCTTTACAGCATCATCAGATACATGTTGCATATAGAGAGGTCCATCCCATGCCCGGTCCTAACACGAAAACATTTCTGTATCATGTATTACAAACAATGTACCACTTGCTGACCAGGATAACACCACCTACGTTCACACCCCTGCTGATCATCTGTCTAGGCATAAAGTGCAAGGGTTTGACCATGTCTGTTTTGAAAATGTAAAAGAATGCAGCGCATTCAAATCCCAATCGGACCATACATCCATTCATAAAGGCAAGATATTCAAACACAAGGATGAAATGAAGAAGGTGTTGGGTGTGTACGCAATGGAAAACCATTTCTGGTACAGGGTTACGCGGTCGACCACAACGCGGTATGAGGCATCGTGTACCGACCTCAATTGTCAATGGTTGGTACGTGCCGTGAAGAAGCGCCATGCAACTCACTGGTACGTCAATGTATATCGAGATACACACACATGCAAAGTCCAAAACTATGGTCTTCACTTTAACCAAGTCAGTGCCTATGTCGTTGGGGAACTGTATGCCCCAAAATTCGCAGTTCCGGGATGCAAAATCCGAGCTAAAGATATCATAGCGGAAATGGAGTCTCAGCACGGGGTGCATTTTGTATAACAAAGCTAACCGGGCAAGACTCCATGCTCTGAAAATACAGTACGGGGATCCGTTGAAGTCTTTTCAAACGTTGCGGCGTACTTTTACATGCTGAAGCAAGCCAATCCCGGTACCCTAACAAACATCGAGACAGACTCGAAAGACCGGTTCAAGTATGGCTTCATGGCAATCGGGGTTTGTCTACAAGGGTTTATCCGTGTTATCAGACCCGTCGTTTCCATCGATGCAACCCACTTGACGGGATCTCTCAAAGGGGTGCTGCTTATAGCCTCGGCCAAAGACGGAGACTCAAAAATATACCCATTGGCATTTGGTTTCGCAGCCTCAGAATGTAAGGGATCCTGGACATGGTTCCTTTCTGAATTGAAGAAGGGGATTGGTTCTCCTCAGGATCTGGTCATAGTTTCAGATCGTCACAGAGGCATTATATCAGCGATGAATGAGGTTTTCCCATATGCACAGCACGCATTCTGTGTCTTCCACATTGCACAGAAATTTAGACGGTCATCCAAGAATCAAAGTCTTGCAAGAGAATTCTTTTACAATGCATGTTACCAACACCGTCGCGATGACTGTGATATCGACCTTCAACAGATGGCTGCTTGCAACCAGAGGTACTACAACGACGTCATGAAAATTGGGGTAGATAAGTTCACAAATGCTTACTGCCCCAAAAATAGGTACCAGATGATGTCTACCCAATTAGCCGAGTCTATGAACTCAGCTCTTCTAGATCTCCGGAAGCTGCTATCGCAGCCATTGCAGAGCAGATTCGGGATATGATACAGAGGTGGTTCCACAAACGTCGTACTATTGCAGTCTGATCTGACTCCGGCAGCCGACAATCACATACTTAAAGGGGTTGAACCTTCTTATAAATGCATCCTTCGTCCTATCTCATACCACAGGTACAACGTCACCGAAAATCAAATTAATTCCATTGTGGATATTCAAGCAAAGACATGTGCCTGTCGCGAGTGGGATCTTCAAAAATTACCTTGTCGACATGCCCTTGCTTGCGCCAGGTATGTAATCAAAGTATACTGTCGTCAGTTCGTCGTTTGCCATATCCATATTTAGGGGCTCTGACATCCAATAATTTTTTTTTTTCCAGATACGCATCAATTCCGGTTCCTGAAATGTGCTCCGACTACTACAGATCTGATTGGCTGCGAGAGGCATATCGGGGAGAAATCAACCCGGTTCCATATGCACAGAAATGGGTCGTACCCGATCATGTCCGGAATCTAGTTGTTCGTCCTTGGAAAGTGCGTTTTCTGCCAGGAAGACCGAAAAAGTCAAGGTACCGTTCATGCGTCGAGAAGGCTAAGCAAAAGAAGTGTTCTAAGTGCGGCCTAAAGGGACATAACAGGAGGAGCTGCAGGAAAACATCGTCTAATGCTGCTAACAAAACCAAGCGTCCTCGCGGTTGCAGTGTATGCCACAAAGAGGGACACAACAGACAGACGTGCCAAGAAAGGCCATCCACTGACCTAAGCTCTGAGGCTTCGGCTGACACCGACACCGACACCGACCGACACCGACTCATAAAATTTTCCCAATGTATTGTTAAAAGCAGGTGAGCGGAATCTGCCATACAATCGTGTATTAATGTAATGTTTGCTTTCCATCTATTCGTGTAATCTTATGTTCAGTCCAAGGTCGATTCTCCCTGATCGTGTAACATGTGACGTCCTAGTTTTATATCCATATAATCGTGTATTAAATTGAAGGAGGCTTTTCCATCTAACAGTATGAAGTTGAAGGTCATTTCAAGCGGACCAGTGGAATTGTAATCGGGTGCGGCACTTGAACAAAATAAAATCCCAATATTCATCATCTTAGAAAAATGCTTCCAAATTAATTGAGATCATAGATTCGTAGCAAAATAGTTTGTCTTACGTAAAATAAAATAAATACAACACTTACTCGCTTGAATTAAATAATGTTACGTTCAATGTATGAAATATTTGTAAAAAATTAATATATATACAATACAGTTACATGTAGGTAATAAAGTATGAAAAAATGGAAATTAATTTTAAAAATGGATCTTGGCTTCAAACCACCAGCGCATTGTTGTTAACTTTTGTGTTACAGCACGATAGGCTAGATTAGAATGTATTTTTTTTTTATGAAAGATAAAATGGATCTTTTTGTTGCATATTTTCGTGGCCAATACAATTATGGAAACAAAAATTACCAGTTAATTGTAATTTTAGCAAAATTCATAAGTAGCCCAGAATTTATGGGGCTTTGCAAAACTGTTACATCTGAATAAGTTTTATTTTTTATCCAAGAGAAATATTTCTTGGACAAGAAATATTTACCTAACAGCAATTCCAACGTGGCACTTAATTACTTTGCATTTTGCAATCTGAAAACAAAAATACATAAAACATAAATGATGGTTAATGTATCGTGTAAGGATGCTTACATTCCAACGTGTAATTGCATTACTAATGGTTCAACATGCGACTGGTCAATGATTACACGGTAAATTTTGGGTCAAATGAGGGAATTTTGCCTTGTTTATATTAAATAATAATAGAGGGACAACATATGATCATCGGTTACCTTTGTATATATATCGCTTTGTATGTACATTTCTTTTTTTAATGGGTTCACCTTTTAATTATAATTATAATAGAACTTTTGTTTTTAATGGTTGGGGGGGCCACCGGAACCCAAATGGTGACATTCGCCTCCGAAGGTCAGCCCAAATCCCCGCCACCGGGAAACGTTGAAGTGAAGGCCCATAAAGCCAATTTCAAATCGTGTCTTAACTACAAGTTTAATATCCATATAACCGTGTATTAATTTGAAGGAAGATCTGTAAATTGTCTGCTTATAATAACTATGAAGTTGAGTTTTTTATAATTTTAACCTTTATGTTTTGAGGCATGTATTTTATTTAAAAATATATTTTACCTGATTTTTGTACTTACCGTATAACAAGTACTGAAACATGGAAGTCTCAATAATGAAGTGGTTGCCAGCGAGGTAAGAAGAACAAAATCCATTTTATCGTGAATATTTTCCATCTACTCGTATGAGGTTCACATTAATTCATTGTCTGCTTGTAATAGGAGTATAGAACCGAAGTTCAGCATTTTATATTTTTAAACTTCATAGTTGGAGGCAGGTATTTAAAAATAAATAAATAAATAAATAAAAAGCTCCTTTGACGAATATAGTATAATATAATATGCACGAGTTTTACATGTGAAATATACAAGGAAATTAATCGGTATTCAAATATGGCAAACACCGGCATATTTCATAACCAGGTTAATGACATAAACATCAAACAGTGTGTTAATTAACATTCCTCAGGTAAGCTGTTTGTAAAAATTTCATACGCGATATCCTGCCTATGGCTCTTTATATCCCTTTCAGCGGTCTTCACGCATTTCAAACCTCTGAGAAGGGAACGTATCATCAACAAGACAAAGACTCCATTACTTTTCGAACTTATTTGTCTTGGAACTTGTTTTTCATCCATCCGACGAGCCTTCATAGGAGTGCTATCATATGTTCGCCCCCGTTCTGAAAAAAACCTGCCTGCAAGCAAATAACCGGGAACAGACGTCGGAGTGGTAGAATCTGCTGGCAGATGTGGGTACCGCCTTGGGGTACCCAGTGTGCCTTGGGATCATATACCTGGATCTCCCATAACAAAAGATCAACAACGCAGACAACCCTGTGGCCGTCTTCAACCTTACAGGGGACCACCACCTGTAAACGAACAATTCAACACTCAAATATTTATAACCAAATCAAGCTGGATTAAATGTCTGCGCACCAGAACGTTACTAACCTTGTCACAGGAATCCCATGGACTGCCCCAGTCGGTCGACGGCCGTCACAATATTGTTTCCATTCCGGACGAATGACGAAGTCTTTGACGCTGAAAGGTTGTACTAAACGTCCATGTAAATTCGGCTGCCAGCCTGCCCACACCTTTGCCAGTTCGTCCTGCACATCAAATTTCCATTTTATCCGAGTGCACAATTCCAAACAGATAAACATTACCTCTACGTTAACGCTGTACTTACAAAAAAGTTGCAATCAACGATGCCCATTCTATCCTTGAACTTGTAAGGGCTGGTCTTACTCCCTCTCATCTTGTTTAACAAATTCAGGTAGGCATCAACGTGTGTGTCCAACAGATGGCTATCATTGTCCTCTAATGATATGAAAAAATCCTGGGTCTGCATCACCTCCAGTCCAACGTTACGGCTGCACCCAATACATTAAAAGAATGATATTACTGTTAATTGATTGTATACGGGCGATGTAATCTAAAATGCAAAGTTAGTAATCATCTTACTATAGTAATTTCGAATCACGCTTGAAATGCGCATACGCCTCCTCGCTGGGGCCAGTGGAAAGATTTCCTCTACCTAACGGGTTGCTGTAGGGATTGCGTACCCATAACTCCCTTTGACGCTGCCTTGCTAAAGCGGTTTCATCTAATACCTGCTGGGTCGAAGCACGTATGTCATCGGTATGCACTTCAATTACAGGTGGTTCCCAGTTCGGAAGTGGTTGGGAGATTATCGCAGATAGTCTCCGTTTTCGTTGATTTGTCGATGCACAACTCGATTGCTCTCCCGATGAACATGGAGCTGGCCCAGACATTTGTTCTGAACTGTTTTCATCAACTCGAAGGGTCGGAGATACTATCCGTGACAGTCTCCTTAACCGACAAGGTGTTTTGCGACCGGTATGTTTTTCTCCTCTCTTACGTGGAAGTGGAGCTGGAGGTGAACCAGTAGGAATTTCAACATCCGAGTCTGACTTAATCACCACAGATGGATGTGAATGTGAATGTGATGGTGACACTGGATGTGAAGGCGGACTCTGTACCGCAGTAGATGATACCTTAGACGCGTCAGGTATGTCCTCATCCTCGCCCTTTTTTTCACTGCCCCCTTCATCCGAAACTGGAGACGACTGTGTATTTTGGGATGCCAGCAACGTCGCACATGTTTGATCCTCAGACGGATCATCATGACCAGATTGTGTGACCGCTACTGGACGAGGCAGATATTGGGACGAAGGATCTTGCCACAACACTAACGCAAGCAAGGACTCATCTTCTTTCGGTATGTCCTCATCCTCGCCATTTATTTGCAAGTTCCCTTCATCGGAAACTGGACATGACTCTGTATTCTGTGCTGCCAGCAACATCGGACATGATTGATCCTCAGACGGATAATCTGGGCCTGAATGTCTTCCTTCCACTGGACAAGGACGATCGTGCGCCGAAGGATCTTGCCACAACACTAACGGAAGCAAGGATCTTCTTTCGGTAGCTCCTCCTCCTGGCAAGCGGTATCTGTCTTCTCTTCATCAGAAACTGGACATGAATGCATATTTTGTGGTGCACCCAACAGCAGACTTGTTTCCCGGTTGCTAAAAGGACTTGCTGAAGCCAGCGACCATTGAGTTACATCGGGGTCCTCTGCTCCAGGTACTCCTGGATGTACTAGACCTGGTATACCAAAGAGAGACAATATACCTGCTTCTCGGGGCCACAGGTATAACGGCATCTGAGAAAATAACTTGTCAACCCCAAACTGTGATCGCAAAGCCAACGAAGGGGTTGCTGCCACCTCCAGACCACCTGCCCGTTCCAGGGATAATAAATCCTCGCACAACGCTAAGGGAAGGTTTGATTCATCAAGGTCCGATATGTCATCAACACAGACATGTTTTTCATAATGCAGTTGATCATCATTGACCCTGTCATAAACGCATCCACTATCATCCTGCCAATCTTGGTCGTCTTGCCTTCCATCATCGTCGCCCTCTTCATAACCAGCTCCGTCACTGTAGGTAGCCTGATCGCCACCCAAGCCTTCTTCCGCGTGCTCTCCACTCCCCACACGCTGCGGCTGATCTCCTGAATTACCGTCCCCTACATTTCCCTTGGGGATGACAGTGTCACAGTGTTACGTTTCCGAATTTATAATGATCATTATTTAAATAAAATTAAGAACACTTGATACACAAGTGAAATGTGTGGATATATACATACTTGAAACCCCAGCATCCGTCTTAGCCCTTCGATCTCCCGCCTCAAACCCTCATTGACTATATTGCGTACACGGTCCGCCCCCATTTCCTCATGGACGATACTGCGTACGCGTTCCGGTATGGCATTCACCGCGTTCAGAACTCTTTCGAGAACTTCGGGTCCCACAAACTGTCGAGGTACCTCCAACTGTTTATGTAAAATGCTATACGTAAAACACCAAAATGTTTACCATAAATTGGGCAATCAACAACATTTCGAAATAAACCATTGATCCAATAATACTAGGCCATGTTACCTCATCGGTTGTGTGACCAACCGAATGTCGCCCACGGCCGTTTGACGCTTCCCTCTGACAGAAGTCTTCTTGCCTGGCATCATCAACCGGGCCTGCTGCACCTTGGTCAAGTGAATGAACCGGGTGGTCAGCCGGTTGAGGGAAAGATCCCTGTCTTACGTTGGATCGTTGTATATCCGGAAGAACCGTATCTGTACGGTCCGTTGTATCTACACGGGCACGTACTCTCCGCCCGCCGTTAGTTTTCTCCCTCGGCCTGCGCTTCCTCTTGGTGGGTTCCTCATCCTCGTACTCCCACTCGGCTTCCACTGGGGTCCCTCAGACAGGTCCACATCAATATCCCTCCAGTAATGTTTCTGCAACTCATGTTCGGTGGGTACAAGCTCCGGAAGCCCAGTAAGCTGACGGATTATGGAACTAATATAATTGTCCAATATCTAAAGGACATAAATAATATTAAATTATAGCACAAATGAGATATTTGTAAATTACCTTCCCACTTGTCTCAGCTTCGGTCCAGGCGTTGACCATGCCCGATCCCCTCTGTTTGAAACAGTACTTCCTATACCGTGGCGCTCCGTTGGGATCCCCTATTAGCTTACCGCATTTGTTGCGCATCACAGGTATAGCCTCCGCAGCCCAAAACTGTACCGTATCAAACCCGGGAAACGGTTTTAGAGGATGTAATTAGCATTATGTATCATGGAAAAACGAATAATCTTAATTACGAACATATGTCAATGTCAAATTAAGGTCAAAAGGGATTAAGGATTTAAAAAATAACCTGTAATGCCCAAATGAATCCGTATAGGTTGTATCTCGTAGTCGGCCCGAGAGGGTCTGCCGGTACCTTAAAACCTTGACGGATGTAGTGGAGGGTCATCTTGAAAACGTAGTGACCCCAGGCGAAGTTGTTAAACGCTTGAACATCCTCCACTAGAGAGAACATCCAGTACGCCACCTGGTTCCGGTCGTCCTGACCGAAGAGGACCCTGTTGGCAAAAAGAAGCAAAGCCAACTTAAGTGCGTCGTGAGGCCGGTCGAAATCCTCCGCCATGAATGGAGCTTTCAAATCTGCGATCACAACTTTTTTCCTTCCCTGAAAGTACCTTGCGTGAATACCACCCGGGACAACCTCATACTCTCTTGAAGGTATGTCGGACAGACGGCCAAATTTCAGGCCCGTGCACAGACAGAACTCCCTCTTCCCAAATCTCGCCTTAGTTTTTCCTAAGGCAAACCATAACTCGTCCTCACTACCTCCAGGAATGAATATCTGTCTCAGCAGCAAGCTGTGAATGAACTGTGCCTGAAAATAACCCCCTTTAGGGAAATCCAAGTAGTGGCCAAAGCATCCTGACTCAAATTCTGCCCTTTCACCGGCACGGTCAAGAATCTTGTCTACATCGGAAATCAATTTGTGCAAACAGTGTGTGTTGATGGTGATGTTATAATTCCAAGTGGCCCTCGGGTGTACCAACAAATGATCCAAATTTTCCTCCTCAGCCATCTGTAAAAAAAATATAAAATTGCAAGAGTAATCTAACGAAGCATTGAGGGAGCATGAACATATATCCACAGTAAGAATTAAACAGAACAAAACCCATCCTAGAAATCTTGATATTTTATAGCGGTAAAGACGAAAAACATAAAATCTAGAGTTAGCATATCCACCCATCTCCTAAACAAGCGCTTGTTCGAAGTTCGAAAACTGGATAAACATTGAGTCAAGATACAGTATTTAAGTCGAACACTGCATAAACATTCATAGAATAATCCGAACCGTCGTCTCTGTGAGTAATTTGGATTTCGTTTCAATAATCTTCCTTGTAGTAACAATTACAGACTGAAACCCATCGAGCAAACACAAATTGGGTATAGATTATTCCTTGCATGTTCGAAACGACATACCCAGACTGAAACCCATTACCAATTAATACATACCCAGTTGTAATAATGAAATTGAAACAAGCAAACTAATGATAAGAAACAAAATTAGGATCAAAACAGAGAACGCCATACCGTCGACACGAAAGTGTCAATGCCGTCGATTAAAGAAGTACTTCCAGAAGAATCGGAACAGTTCCTCCTGTTGATGCTTACACGGTGTAAGTTCTTCGAGTAAGTTAGTATACACGAATAAAATAAGACTGTTAACCGGATTTATGACCAAATTGCAACCAACCCCCTTAAGGTTTGCTCTTTCACAAATAAATTGCAATTAACCTTTTTGGTTTAATTGCAAATAAAAAATAAATATCGTTCAAGTTTTGATAAATTCAAATTTAGATATAAAAACTATTTACAAAATCCAATTGACCGTTTGGATTTGATATAAAATTGGCGCTGACACCAGATCAATGGCCAAGAATTCATTTAGATTAAAGAAATATATAAAAATATTGATTTAATTATTAAAGGTAATTATGGCATCCATTAAATGCAAAGTATTGATGTGATGTGTAAGGTCGACTAATCAAAATTGGTCAATTGGCTAAAACCTGGTTGCATCGGATGCACGGTGCCTCCCCCACCCTCATCCTGCCACGTCAGAAATTATGCTGACGTGGCAGCATCATGCATTGCGCTGCACGGAACCCCTCTTATACCCAGACACAACTTTATCATAAGTCATAAGTCATAACACAGTAACACCCACTGCAATAGCGGTCAAAGTTAGAACACACTAACTAGGGTGAACCATTACCGGTTTACCACCCACTCCAGGTGCTGACACGTGTCGCAACTTTGGGTTAACTTTAGAATTTGGGTTGAGTTTGGGACACGTGTCAACACCTGTAGTGGTTCACCCTAGTTAGTGTGGGTGAGAAACAATGCACTCTGGAGTTTGAGTGTTATAGATGTTCTTCCAGGGTTCCAGGTGCCGGATTCACAAATACATTTTCTTAATGCTTACACGGTACAAGTTGTGGAGTAATTACATATACACGAATATAACAGACTATACGTACACGAATAAACTAAGTCTGTTATATTCGTGTAACTGACTTGGTACATGCGTGTACAGAATATTTATCACAATTAGTTTTGAAATTCCTTTGCCATCACAATTACTGAAATTCCTTTGCCATCAGATCAATGGCCAAGAATTACTTTTGATTTGAATCTTCTATGGCTTAAAAAATTATGTTATTATTATATGTAACTAGTATAGTATTATGTCAACATGTGCGATGCGCAGGCTTTGTTTTATTTTTCACAATTGGACAATTTGTATTAAATTATCTCCTAATATCTCATTTCATAATATAATTCAGCTATCTAATATCTGCACCCTTAAAAAAAGCTAGGGCACCCCTAATTATTTATACCCCTTTGTATTTACAGCTCAATTTGAATTTTGTAAAAACGGATGTACAAAAATTAGTATTTTATTGTTAACAATAATTTTTACAAAGAGGAATGCTAGAGGACCCAAAAAACCACCAAATTTTGAACCAAACCCATGTGCACACATCAAAACACAACCTGGCCCACTTCACTCTTTCCAATACCACATGTGATGTGTGCCACATGGTTGGGTCCAAAAATTTGGGTGGGTTTTTGGGTCCTCTAGCATTACTCATTTACAAAACCAGAAGATTTTATAGTTGATTGTAAAAACTAATTTAATAATCTTATTACTAACCAATACTAATACATCAATCTTGGTATATGTATTTTAAGGTATATACAGAAATATTAATAGGGGGAAGTTAAAAACATTCGAGTGACACCAACGTTCTTAGTTATTACGCAAACACGAGAATCCATGTCGCGTAAAGGATTACGCTTGACGATGACATGTACTGTGGGTATGTACTATGATTGGCCGATACCAAGTCAGCAGGCAATTTGATTATTGACTCTGTGGACTGAATCTGGGCAAATGTCAGTAAATCTCACTTTGAGGATACCATTGGAGATGCTCTAACCTTTTGTCCATAGGTTGAACGTTTTTCTATCACGAATAGTGATAAGATAATGAGTTGAAAAGACATAGACACGATTTGAATCGGGAACTAATAAGTAATAACAGTTGAAACAAGGATTTTGTGTGCAGGTAACCTGAACACAACATGGGTAATGCCTTGAATTCCTGTAAATAATAAAGTTTTAACTCATTTTGGTGGTATATGGATTCGTGAAGACACTTGAAACGCATGCGTAGGTCATTTGGTTCGTATCCCCATGTGATGGGGAAACTCATACAGAAGTGTCACTACGGATGCATAAATTTATCTACGACATTTCATTTGCAAAACCATGCACCAAATTCAAGAAAAAAACATAGAAAACACAAAGGTGAAGATTTTCGTTACATATTCCAACTTAAAAACATCGCATCCAACTTGCAATATACAGTAGCTGAACCCATAGTATCCAATTTCCATAGTAAAATTGAT
Organism: Acer saccharum; assembly: GCA_030490815.1. NCBI lineage: Eukaryota > Viridiplantae > Streptophyta > Magnoliopsida > Sapindales > Sapindaceae > Acer > Acer saccharum. The sequence goes on from CM059873.1 coordinate 42,254,048, forward strand.
AAGGTAAGACAAACAGCCTCCATGTGGTTTACAGTAAGTTTAATGACCTAAGGGAGGATGAGACGGTGATAAAGGACGACCCATCTCCCTCTCAAAGTCCGCGATCAGTCTCTGGTGTCATCAATTACCTGGATGAATTTTGTCCATAACAAAACAAGTCTGTGTTTAAATGCCCAGAAAAGTGGTCGCACTTCCTTCCAATTCACTGAATACTTGTGAAGCGTCAAGAAAGGAGTATATTCGATCTCGGCGACCGCTCGCTTGGAAATTCTACCATTCCGGAAACCGAATATGGCAAACCGTGGGTTTAGTGTTGTGATGTATTGACCTTTAAAGTTGGGTTACAATTGATAAGTATAAATCGAGACTTTGAAGTCTCAAAGTTTTTTGAAATTGTAAGTTCATTAGTTATTAATTAAGTGCATGCATTGATAATTAAGGCATTTTTGAAATTGTAAATTCATTATTAAGTGCAGCTGTGAAAACTATCATTATATATATATATATCTATACACGGAAATTAACTATCATTGCATATATGAATTAATAAGGATATGATGGAGCCAGTCGTTTAACATACTTTGACTGGCATGTGCAACACTTGTCAAATCATGTTATAAATGTGGGCTCACATTCAATATCCTGATAAAGTTGTATCAGGATGCACTGATAGAATCGGGACCGATGATAGAATAATATTATATATATGATATGATATGATTGATGACGCAATTAAATTGATTAACATATATTCAGTATTCAACGCCTTTCCTGTTTTGCAAGGTACACTATATACGTAGAGGTAATGAGTGTATTTGACTTTGTAGACCGCCATTGCGCCAAAAAAGCG